>JAMPIV010014229.1:120000-435000 GCA_024509875.1 Oreohelix idahoensis
TGCGGCCGAACTCTGCGAAAACGTTGATTGAGTTTTTTCAATGTCTTAATGTAAGCTTGCGAATTAATTGTCTCTTCCTCTTGGCATAACGTCCACAAGAATCACACCTTCAATGTCCCAAAAGACAGTGATCATGACCTTTGCAGCTGAAGGAATTGTCTTGAATTTCTTTCTTCTTGGTGATTGCGGATGATGCCACTCCATTGACTGTCTTTTTATCTCAGGTTCAAAATGATGTGTCCAGGTTTCGTCACCTGTAACGATCTTAGCCAAAACGTTATCTCCATCAGTATTGAAACGCTCCAACAATTCAGAAGAAATTGCTTTCATTTGCAATCGGTTGTCATTTATGAGATTTCGAGGAACCCATCTTGCGCAAACCTTAGAAAATCCGAGAGTTTTTATAACTGCATTTGCACTACCAATGCTGACTGACAGCTGTAAGGTCAATTGTTGAGTAGTGATTCGCCTATCAGTACGAATAATGCCCTCAGCACATTTCAACATTTCTGCGTTGGTGGCTGTGGCAGGACGTCCACAGCGCGGCCGATCATGCAGCTCCGTATCTCCACGTCCTTATTCTTTGATTCTCTGAACCCAGCGACTGACTGTACTCCTGTCGACTGCTAAACTTCCATACATCACATAGACGCTTGTGAATATTCACAACAATTTCCTTCTCTGCAACAAGAAATTCTATCACAATTCGCTGTTTATAACGCAAGTTGCTAACACGCTCCATTTCAACGGTTTAGGGCAGCCGTATTATTTGGCCGGTTGCGGTGCAATGTGGTGCACACAATTGGCACATACCATATTTGAAGTGTGCAAAATGTCATGCTTCTATCTTCATTATTAGCTGAGAAAAACGATGTTGTGCATTACTTTCTGAACGCCCCTCATAGCATTTTTCCATAAATGTTTTTTTTTATATATTTCTGCAGACCTGATCAAGAGCATCCAGCGGTCTTTTGATCTTTTTCCCTTTTACTGATTGGTTAAAGTGGTCTTTTCTTGGCTTGTGCGTCACCAATCTCGTTGGTGAGCAAGCATTTGCAAACGATACATGAGAAACATTTTAACGTGTAAAATTTAACTGGACTTACAAAACCCAGCAATATTTTTTTTTCAATTTTATCAGCCAACTTGGGTGGTGAAAAAAATGACATTCATTCCTGACTTCTGACAGTCGTATTCAAGCGTAGCATCCAGAAATTACGCTGTTTCAGAATCGGCACTCTCCCATAGAGTCAGCCGATAGGATTATCATCATTTACCAACTCTAACAATTTTTAGCAACCAGAGGTTTCCCAAGACTAGAAGTATTTTCCTCTTTTAACTGTGAACCCCAAGTTCACGTTTTCTACAAGAAAACTTGACTATAAGAAGGCTTTTGACAGAATCCATCATGAGAAAATAATTGAATGCCTCAAAGACATAGGTATTGATGGAAAAGATATAAGAATACTCAGTAACCTTTATTGGGAGCAAACTGCCACAGTAAGATCGGGAAGGAATTATTCACCATACATAGACATAAAAAGAGGTGTCAGACAAGGTTGTGTGCTGTCCCCCTGCCTATTTAATTTATACACCGAAAAAAATTTTCGAACAGATACAGGAAATACCAGGACTGAACATCAGTGGAAGATCAATAAACAACCTTAGATATGCAGATGATACCGTGTTGTTAGCTGAAAGCGAACAGGAGTTACAAGACCCTAGTGAAGCAAGTGAACAGTATAAGTCATGAATATGGACTCGACATTAATATTGAGAAAACTAAAACTATGATAATTAGCAAAACAGACGATAAACCCACATTAAAGATAAGCGTAAATGGGAAAATCCTGGAACAAGTCAAGAGCTACGTATATCTTGGTCATATAATAACAGAAGATGGCAGATGTGAAACAGAAATCAAGAAGAGAATAGGAATGGCCAAAGCTACATTCAACAACATGAAACATATACTGACATCCAAACAGTTATCTCATAAATTAAAACTGAGAATCATAAAGTGTTACATATATTCTGCATTTCTGTATGGTGCAGAAACATGGACGATGAATAAGCATTTGGAAGAAAGAATTGAGGCTCTTGAAATGTGGATATATAGAAGAATGGGGCGTATCTCATGGAAAGAGATGAAAACAAATAAGGAGGTCCTAGAAAATCTAGGTATGAAAAGAGAACTAATGAGAGAGGTCAAAGTTCGGCAGCTAAAATACTTTGGCCACATAAAAAGGCATAGCACCTTGCAGAAGACCATAACAGAAAGGAGAGTTGAAGGCAAACGTGCAAGGGGAAGACAGCGCTATAAGTGTGAAGATAACATCAAGAGATGGACATGAAAGAGTCTATCAGAGTGCACCACCAAGACAAGAGACAGAAGACGTTGGAGATCCATTACAGCCAACCTTCGTTGTGGAGATGGCAACTGATGATGATGATGATGACAAGAACTGTTGGCGGTGACATTTTGTCCATCCAGGAAACAACCTTGTTACCAGTAATTTTAATGGAAGGGGACGTGATCTGGAAAATATTAGGTGAGCAGATTAGATTATGGGTTGTCATTGCTTGAAGACGTGATTGTCTTTAATGTTAGGTTAAATTGTAATAGTAGAAGTAAAGTTACAAAGCGTGTGAACGCTAGTCAGTTCAATTGTGGAGGTTTATTCACTCCGAACTGTTTTGAGCTACGGGTGTTTAGCTATTTGTGGCTAGCCCGTGCAAGTAGTGAGACTGAACGGTGTTTTTGAACAGCCGGGTCTCGTAGCGGTTTTAGGGGGAAGATGTGTATTCCCGTGGGCAGTGAGTTTTGGGCATCGATCTGGAGAGGTCGCCCCATAGTGTGTGTTTTGGATGGTAAGCCTGTACAGTGCTGAATATAAGAGGCCATGATTTGTGTAAGGCCATTATTTCCTGATAGAGGATAATTGTGTTATGTGAAGACATGTTGATAAGTGATATTATTGCAAACTGCTGGGTGAGCAGTATTGTGAATATTTTGATAAGGATCCATTAACTTACACATGTCATATAATAGCGCTAAAAATGAGTAAAGGCGAGATTATTGCAGACTGCCAGGTATGGAGTCGTGTGAGAAATTGCTGGTAGGACTCATTAGATTATGACAGCGCTTATGTGAGGAGAGTATCTTGAGGATGCTATTTATGCAGTAGCACGGCGATGATGTGGTCCGTTTGCTATCTGTGAGGAGGCCATATTTACGGATCCATTATTATATTTTATAGCGCAGGAAGAGTATCTGGAGGATACCATATTTATGCAGTAGCACGGCGATGATGTGGTCCGTTTGCTATCTGTGAGGAGGCCATATTTACGGATCCATTATTATATCTTATAGCGCAGGAGGAGTATCTGGAGGATACAATATTTATGCAGTAGCACGGCGATGATGTGGTCCGTTTGCTATCTGTGAGGAGGCCATATTTACGGATCCATTATTATATATTATAGCGCAGGAAGAGTATCTGGTGGATACCATATTTATGCAGTAGCACAGCGATGATGTGAGCCGTTTGCTATCTGTGAGGAGGCCATATTTACGGATCCATTATTATATTTTATAGCGCAGGAGGAGTATCTGGAGGATACCATAGTGATGCAGTAGCACGGCGATGATGTCCGTTTGCTTTCCGTGAGGAGGCCATATTTATGCTAGCACGGCGATGATGCCCGTTGGCTAGAGGATCCATGATTAGAACATTACAGCGCTAATGTGAGGACAGGTGGATAGCGCTGAGTTGAGGAGTATCTTTAAAGAGGTCATGGATATTGTAGTATCTGCATGATTCTGAGATGTGAGAAGTACTTTATTATTGTATTGCTATAACTTGTAGTTGACTATAACTGTGTATTCTGTGTTAACGTGGCGTGTTGTGGTGTATTAAACATTCGTTAACTATCACCAGCCGTTACACCCTTCCATGCTTCTATTGTGTGTATCTAATGTGAGTGACTGTCCCAAAACACACTCACCTTCTTCACTATAAAGACATCCAGCATAGTAATTATCAGTTCTGGATTAACTTTTATCAAACCTACATTAAATTCGGCGTTTACCTCACTAGTTTTTTTATTTGTAGAGGATGGACTGGGGCCAATTTCGGAATTAAACCTGACTTTTTTATACTCAGGATAAATGTATTTCCAAGGGATATCACCAAGAGTAGGTCGAGTGATTGAGTGGCCACTGTATGAAAGAGAAAGTGAATATTTTTCTGTGTTACATGGACTTTACCAACATTGGATTTTGCTTATACTTGTTAACTTTACTGGGTAGCCTATAGTAGGAACCTGTTTACTCTACTGTCTACTCTGTGCTAACCTTCGACCTTTGGGTTATTAACTTTTTGGGTTCTTTTTTCTCCAGAAGGGTAGGGCACATTTATTCTGCTATTTTTAAATGTATATAAATCTGATTTTATTTGATCTTTCTTTAGATATTTGATGTTGTCAAGTTTAAATGATAATAAACAACAAAAGAAACTTAACTTTGTGTGTTGGTCAGAACCATACCCAATTAACCGTAGTTTTTCACGTATGTGTATCTTGTTGTCACATAGCTCTGTGGGTGTGTAGTTAAACTTATATTTATTTGTATGAAGAGGGCAAGGTTGTCTTGTATTAAATTATAGTCGTATAGATAGGCTGGATTAGAGAACCTTACTTATTCCATAAACACATCTTCTCCTTAAGCTATCACCCGTGAAATCTATTTCTCACCCCTTTTTTTCTCACGTACTTATCACCATCCACTTTACTCAGATGGGGCTAAAAATAACTCTCAACCTATCTGTACGACAAGGACTACCTTCATTGTCTCTGACTGTTCCATCAGTGCTCCGATCTCCTCCCTAAGTTCACACAAAGAGGATCTCAGCACATATCCCGAACTCCGTAGCACCAGCGAGAATCGCAATGTGTGCATTTAGGAATCACACATTCTATAAATATTTCTGTGGTGTGTAGGTTTCTCATTTTTAAATTTTGCCAGGGCAGCGACCTGAAATACCTACTCTTTACGATTTCCAACTGCCGTGGGGTTTTTAACGTGCGCAACTTGCACACGGGACCTCCTACATTTTTCTCCCTTATCCGAGAAGGCTAGACATCCGTTCACACTGCCCAAGAGACCCGGGGTGAGTATGGCATCATTAAGACCACTGGTTCTGATAAAAATTTCATAACTTATATTCCCTTAGCTGGGAATTGAACCTGGTACCTCTAGAGCTCAAGGCGAACGTTACAACTCTTAGCCACTCCGACCCCTAAATGCCCGTTAGGTTAAGGTCATACTAACTCATTAACTTTATGTGCTACATAAAACAAACGTATATACCCCCTGTGTGAATTACTCCGTGTGTGAGAACCCAGCATTAAACATTAAGCTTGGAGGAGTCACTTGAGACTTTTAACCTGGTTGGCTGCATGCAGGAAGATCTCACTATGGACCCATGTAAGGCACTGGGAGCTGAGAAGTGGTTCTGTGAAGGATGTGACGATTACGTGGGAGAGCCCATAATTAGAGCACAGTATTTTACCACAGTTTATTTTGAGAGCCTCCTTGGATGACGAGGAATGCACAGTATGTCAGACGCTTCTTCAGTGTATTTTGGATCAAGAAATGTTGATCTTTCAAATGCCAGCCAAGCTGGAGAAACTGGATCTCAAGGCTTCAACTCAACACTTTTGGGAATGGCAAAAAAGCCACATTGTTACGTTCCATTTATGCATGTCTTTGAAGCTGGTATCACGATTATTTAAAAAAATGAGGTTAAAATGAATATGTCCCATAGTGCTCAAACAATTGTTGATAAGTTGTCCGACTTAGTCGCACAAGTCGATACTCTATAATAATGATTCGGATAGGGAGTAATATCAGGTTTATTTTGAATGTTTACTGTGTGCTTTTTCATTCCTCCCAAGGCAAAATTTGCATTCAGAAAAAAAAAAGAAATACTGTAATTAACGAGCATTAATCTGCGAAATTTCATTCAACTGGTTTCTTTCACTTCTCCCTTTGTCAATTTGAACCGGTTACTCCGTGTCTTCATAGTCAATAAAACCAGATAAATTTGACTACAAAGATGT
Source organism: Oreohelix idahoensis (assembly GCA_024509875.1). NCBI lineage: Eukaryota > Metazoa > Mollusca > Gastropoda > Stylommatophora > Oreohelicidae > Oreohelix > Oreohelix idahoensis. The sequence goes on from JAMPIV010014229.1 coordinate 126,124, forward strand.
AATAAAGGTGAAGTCTGATTCACAACACGTCATTCATACCACAACGGCGCACCATACTTTATAACAGTGAATGCTAGACGGACCAATGGGAAGGCACTTTTATTCATGTTGTTTACAAACGTATTGGCCTAACAATATATCCCTGGATCTCAGAATGTTGGGGCAGATTTCTTAAGTAGGCACACACCTGAAGCAAACCAGGAGAGTAGGAAGGAAGAATAACCTCCTATTGGATGAATACCTTGTTTGTGATTCCATAAGAAGAAAAGCTCCACTAGATGGTTCACGCTTTTGAATTGGGGGGCTCTTGTCGTGAAGTCTGATTCACAACACGTCATTCATACCACAACGGCACGCCATACTTTATAACAGTGTATGCTAGACGGACCAATGGAAAGGTACTTTTATTCAAGTTGTTTACAAATATATTGGCCTAACAATGGCCGGCTTCGAATCTGTGTAACCTTATTATCATTGGAGGTAATCTACAGAAATATGAGCGAAGTACAGCATGGAAGAGGTTAATAATTCACAAATAGAAATGTCCATTTATAAGTGTGTGCAAAGATTTCCACGGGAAGTGGTATATTAATGGAGAAATCTCGAGTGGAATGCATCGAGACATCAGGCAAGTCAAAACGTTTGCTGTGTAGGCTACGCTTATGAAAAAAATGTATGTAGGAAAGTAAAAGACAGTTATCTAGAAAGAAAAAGAATAATCCAGGGCGTACTTTAAGCCAAAGATGAATGAAATCAGCCCAGGAATAACGAAGATATTTGTATTCCTAGTTTTCTATACATTCACACATCAACAGAATCAAGCCTGCATCTTGGAACGCAAACACATTTCAGCTTATTGCTTTCCGTGTCGTTCGGCTATGACCTATATAAGGTCTTGCCCTCGTTCGGAAGGAGACCAAGAAACATTCAAAATACAGTAAGAGCGCAAGTCTGACAGAGAGAGTTCTTTGCCTTCTGCATCTGAGAGCAGACTGTTTCATCATTAACAGCTAGACTGTATGTAATTAAGCGTAAGTAAGAATACATATAAACCCCTGTGTAATTATTGGAGGCAAAACCAAGCCTGTGTATATTCAAATAAATTGAGAATGGCAGCGGAAAGTGAGTTCATAGTTTTAGAAAATCATTTAAAGAATTATTTCTTGTAGGAATGGAACACACACCAGGAACGAAGGAAAGGATGAAAGGAATTGTATTACAGTATTGATTAAGATATTACACAGTATTTTCCACTAGACCTAATAATTGTATGGAGCCGAATCATGGCCAAATAGCTACAACCAAGGATGTGAAGAAAGATTATATTCATAGTGAAATAGACTGTGTTATTACTGATCTATTCTGCCATGTACGTCTACCTGCACACTGTCTGAAACTGTCTCTCATCCCCTACATCTGAGATAGTGAGACAGAGCTAGACACTACAGTGGTTAATCAATTGTATTTCAGTTTACATCCTGTAATAAACGTATACCATTAAAGAGCCAGCCACAACTGAGAGACTTGTGGTGCGAGCGCCCTTTAATTCTAGAAGGACAGCTACCCAGTACCTACTGCCTGTATGAAACACAGTTAACCGTTTCTTTCCGGAACAGAAGTATGACAGGCTCCAAAACCAGAACTACAGATAAGTGGCCGTACAAGGCTACTGTCCAGTGTACTACATAATCACCACAAACAAAGACCCTATTGTATAATGATGACAAACTAGATCATTTAGATAGGCAAATTCTTAATCAGTGATTGACAATAATTGTGTAAATAACTGTAAAGATCTAGTATTGACCTTAAAATAAAGACAGTCTACAACCAGATTGATATCAGCCAGGAAAGAAGAACTATCCTTATAAATTTAAAAGACTGTATTTAGTTGTGAATATTTTTATAAATGACTTTATCGACTTCATGTTGTAATCACTTTTGAGTTCAGTGAAAAATTTTCACAAAGAAAAGAAAACTTGTATAAAATAAATTGTAAATTTTACCAACAGACTTACTTAGATCATTTAAGTTAAGTTACACACAATAATTATAACGAAAGATTAATGGGGAACTGCGGCAGCGGAACAGTAAATGAAAATGGGGACAAATTAATAAGCTTCTGCAGTATTAACAACCTGGTCATTGGAGGAACACTTTTTCAACACAAGGAAGTGCACAAGTTAACATGGGAATCACCAAACGGACGAAACAGAAACCAGATAGATCACATAATGATCAATGTCAGATGGAGACATGCACTACAAGACGTGAAAGTAAGAAGAGGCGCAGATGTAGGAAGTGATCATCACCTAATAGTAGCAAGACTGAAAGTGAAACTCAGAGCTGCTGGACCAGTTGCAGTCAAACAGAAAAGATATAACATCACGAAACTTAAGGACCACCTCACCAGAAAAGCTTTCGTGGTCAAAGTAAAGAGACGATATCAGATTACCAAAAGCCAGGAAAGAACAGAGACCGATGATGTAACCAGAAATTCAAAACCATGTCAACAATATACAAAGAAAGCAGCAAGTCATGCTTGGGATTCCAGGAAAGATAGAGCCAAGACTGGATAACACCAGAAACGCTAAACACCATAGCGAAGAGAAAAAAAATGAAAAGAAAGAAAACAGAAGCTAAGTTTCCCAGATTAAAGGCAATATATAGTGAACAGTACAGTCAGCTGGACAAGGAAGTAAAACGTCAAACCCGTGCTAACAAAAGGACATTTCTGGATGACCTTGCAAGACAGGCAGAAGAGGCAGCACTGAGAAATGAACAAAGCCCAGCTGATAAAATAACTAAAACTATCAGTGGAAAACGAGGTGCAAACAACATAACTTTAGTAAGAGACAAGCAAGGAAATCTCATCACCACAGCACAGGGGCAGGAAACAAGATGGGCAGAGCACTTCAGAGAAACACTGAATAAGGAACCACCAGAGACTCAGCTGAATGTTCCTGAGGCTGAATGTGACGTAGACGTAAATACAGACATTCCACGAAAAGAAGACATCATTACAGATATCAAAGGGTTGAAAAATAGAAAAGCGCCTGGTCATGACAATCTAAATGCTGAGTTATTCAAGGCAGACCTTGAGCTAGTAGCACAACTACTAGAACCACTATTTGCACAAGTCTGGGAAACTGAGACAACACTAACAGAGTGGAGTAAAGGAATAATTGTCAAATTGCCCAAGAAGGATGACCTTGCAGACTTCAACAGCTGGAAAGGAATTACTCTCTTCTCAGTTCCCAGCAAAATACTAGACAGGATAATCATCCAGAGAATTTCAAAAGCAGTTGACCATAAACTGAGGAAAGAACAAGAGGGTTTTAGAAAGAACAGAAGATGTGCAGACCATATATTCACCATCAGGAACATTATAAAGCAGTGCTCAGAATGGCAGAGACAACTGTACATTAACTTTGTTGATTTTGAAAAGGCTTTTGACAGCATACACAGGGACAGCCTATGGAAAATACTTAGGGCTTATGGAAATCCCAGCCGCATTTTTTCCCTCATAAAAAGCCTCTATTCTAACTTTACGTGCAGTGTTGGAGTGAGTAATGGAACTTTCGAAGTGAAAACAGGAGTACGACAGGGATGCCTCTTATCAACATTATTTTTGACAGCCATAGATTGGGTGATGCGCCAGACAGCAGACGGCAGTCAAAGAGGAATTAGATAGACAACATTTTCTACAATGGAAGACCTTGAATATGCAGATGACATTGCACTACTCTCGCATTCACATCAACACATTCAAGACAAAACCGATAGACTGAATAAGTATGGCCAGCAGGTTCGCTTGAACATCAATCTGAAGAAGACAGAGATCGTGGCACTAAATGTGGGCAATCCTGAGCCAATAACAGTAAGGAACCAGAAGTTAGAACAGACAAACACATTTACTTACCTAGGATGTATAGTAACACCTGACGGCGGAACAAGCAAAGACATTAACAACAGAATGAATAAAGCGAGAACAGCCTTTGCTGTTCTCAACAACATTTGGAAGTCTTCCCAGTACAACAACCAAATTAAGACTATATGAGAGCTGTGTACTTTCTGTGCTTCTCTATGGTGCGGAATGTTGGAGAGTAACAGAGAAGAAAATGTCGAAACTGTCCTCCTTCCACACAATCTGCCTAAGGAAAATTCTCCGAATCTTTTGGCCAAACACCATCAGCAACCAAGAACTACTTATTCGGAGCAACCAGGAGGATATGCACACCATCATAGCTGGCAGACGCTGGAGTTGGGTTGGCCACGTTCTCAGAAGTTACCCTAATACCATCACAAGAACAGCTATGCTATGGACCCCCGAGGGAAAGTGAAAGAGAGGCCGACCAAAAATAACTTGGCGGAGAACTGTGGAAGCCAAGATGCAAAGAATGAACCAGAGTTGGGGCACTGTACGAAGGATGGCCGCCGACCGAGCAAGGTGGAATCAATTTGGTGTTGCCCTACAGGACGCCACCAGGCGTGATGGCTGCTGACTGCTTTGACGGTCGGAGGATAAGGATCAAAGAAGAGAAGAAGAAGACAGTTCTTGTTGGTAAATAGTTAATACCCCTAGGAGAGCATAACATAATACCCCTAGGAGAGCATAACATAATACCCCAGGAGAGCATAACATAATACCCCTGGGACAGCATAACATAATACCCCTAGGAGAGCATAAAATAATAACCCTAGGAAAGTATAACATTATACCCCTAGGAGAGCATAACATAATACCCCTAGGAGAGCATAACATAATACCCCTAGGAGAACATATTTAGGAACTTATGATAATAAACTATCATCATACCTAGGAACTTACACAGCTTGATCTTACCTTTGATGTCCATACACCCTTACTCTTTTCAGAGAAGGGGGTATTTCTTTTAAGACCAGTCTCTTATCTGATAAAACTTTCTGTCCTTCTTCTTCTTCTTCTTCTTCCTCGTTCGCCCTGAAAAGAACGGTGGTTGCGTTGTGTCTGCTTACGCCTAAGCTGTGATATCTGCACCTTTCGGTCGACACATCCGACTTCAGCACGGCATTTTTTAGGGACCGGGTTTTCCTTCCCATTGCGATCCGTACTCGCTCAGCCAGACTGTACTGCTGCAGACTGTTTCCAGGACCACCACGTGGAGGTGGAGTACGGTCTTGGTCAGCTCTGGTTCGCTGGTCCTGAGGCAAGCAGTCAAGCTATGGGTTGCTGACTGCATTCACTATTGCTGCGTCTTTGTGTCCAGGACATCTTATATTAACCCCTCTCGTGACAACGGAATTAGATGACCGCAGGACAAATAATGATATTATCAGGTCATGCAGTAGACCATTGTCAGGCCATGCAGTAGACCATTGTCAGGTCATGCAGTAGACCATTGTCTGGTCATGCAGTAGACCATTGTCAGGCCATGGAGTAGACCATTGTCAGGTCATGCAGTAGACCATTGTGAGGTCATGGAGTAGACCATTGTCAGGTCATGCAGTAGACCATTGTCAGGCCATGGAGTAGACCATTGTCAGGTCATGCAGTAGACCATTGTCAGAACATGCAGTAGACCATTGTCAGGTCATGGAGTAGATCATTGTCAGGTCATGCAGTAGATGATTGTCAGGCCATGGAGTAGATCATTGTCAGGTCATGCAGTAGACCATTGTCAGGTCATGCAGTAGACCATTGTCAGGCCATGGAGTAGATCATTGTCAGGCCATGCAGTAGACCTTTGTCAGGCCATGGAGTAGATCATTGTCAGGCCATGCAGTAGACCATTGTCAGGCCATGGAGAAGATCTTTGTCAGGTCATGCAGTAGACCATTGCCAGGTCATGGAGTAGATCATTGTCAGGTCATGCAGTAGACCATTATCAGGTCATAGTAGATCATTGTCAGGTCATGCAGCAGACCATTGTCAGGCTATGGAGTAGATCATTGTCAGGTCATGCAGTAGACCATTGTCAGGTCATGGAGTAGATCATTGTCAGGTCATGCAGTAGACCATTGTCAGGCCATGGAGTAGATCATTGTCAGGTCATGCAGTAGACCATTATCAGGCTATGGAGTAGATCATTGTCAGGTCATGCAGTAGACCATTGTCAGGTCATGGAGTAGATCATTGTCAGGTCATGCAGTAGACCATTGTCAGGTCATGGAGTAGATCATTGTCAGGTCATGCAGTAGACCATTGTCAGGCCATGGAGTAGATCATTGTCAGGTCATGCAGTAGACCATTATCAGGCTATGGAGTAGATCATTGTCAGGTCATGCAGCAGACCATTGTCAGGTCATGGAGTAGATCATTGTCAGGCCATGCAGTAGACCATTGCCAGGCCATGGAGTAGATCATTGTCAGGTCATGCAGTAGACCATTGTCAGGCCATGGAGTAGATCATTGTCAGGCCATGCAGTAGACCATTGTCAGGCCATGGAGTAGATCATTGTCAGGTCATGCAGTAGACCATTATCAGGTCATGGAGTAGATCATTGTCAGGTCATGCAGTAGACCATTGTCAGGCCATGGAGTAGATCATTGTCAGGTCATGCAGTAGACCATTGTCAGGTCATGCATTAGACCATTGTCAGGTCATGCAGTAGATCATTGTCAGGCCATGCAGTAGATCATTGTCAGGTCATGCAGTAGACCATTGTCAGGCCATGCAGTAGACCATTGTCAGGTCATGGAGTAGACCATTGTCAGGTCATGCAGTAGACCATTGTCAGGTCATGGAGTAGACCATTGTCAGGCCATGGAGTAGACCATTGTCAGGTCATGGAGTAGATCATTGTCAGGCCATAGAGTAGACCATTGTCAGGTCATGCAGTAGACCATTGTCAGGCCATGGAGTAGATCATTGTCAGGTCATGCAGTAGACCATTGTCAGGTCATGCAGTAGACCATTGTCAGGTCATGCAGTAGACCATTGTCAGGTCATGCAGTAGACCATTGTCAGGTCATGCAGTAGACCATTGTCAGGTCATGCAGTAGACCATTGTCAGGTCATGCAGTAGACCATTGTCAGGCCATGGAGTAGACCATTGTCAGGTCATGCAGTAGACCATTGTCAGGTCATGGAGTAGACCATTGTCAGGCCATGGAGTAGACCATTGTCAGGTCATGGAGTAGACCATTGTCAGGCCATAGAGTAGACCATTGTCAGGTCATGGAGTAGACCATTGTCAGGTCATGGAGTAGACCATTGTCAGGTCATGGAATAGACCATTGTCAGGCCATGGAGTAGACCATTGTCAAGTCCTGCAGTAGACCATTGTCAAGTTCTGCAGTAGACCATTGTCAGGTCATGCAGTAGACCATTGTCAGGTCATGCAGTAGCTTATTGTCAGGTCATGCAGTAGACCATTGTCAGGCCATGCAGTAGACTATTGTCAGGCCATGGATTAGACCATTGTCAGGCCATGCAGTAGACCATTGTCAGGTCATGCAGTAGACCATTGTCAGGCCATGGAGTAGACAATTGTCAGGTCATGCAGTAGACCATTGTGAGGTCATGCAGTAGACCATTGTCAGGCCATGCAGTAGCTTATTGTCAGGTCATGCAGTAGACCATTGTCAGGCCATGCAGTAGACCATTGTCAGGTCATGCAGTAGACCATTGTCAGGCCATGCAGTAGACCATTGTCAGGTCATGCAGTAGACCATTGTCAGGCCATGCAGTAGACCATTGTCAGGCCATGCAGTAGACCATTGTCAGGCCATGCAGTAGACCATTGTCAGGCCATGCAGTAGACCATTGTCAGGCCATGCAGTAGACCATTGTCAGGTCATGCAGTAGACCATTGTCAGGCCATGCAGTAGACCATTGTCAGGTCATACAGTAGACCATTGTCAGGCCATGCAGTAGACCATTGTCAGATCATGCAGTAGACCATTGTCAGGTCATGCAGTAGACCATTGTCAGGCCATGCAGTAGACCATTGTCAGGAAATGCAGTAGACCATTGTCAGGTCATGCAGTAGACCATTGTCAGGTCATGCAGTAGCTTATTGTCAGGTCATGCAGTAGACCATTGTCAGGCCATGCAGTAGACCATTGTCAGGACATGCAGTAGACCATTGTCAGCGTTTTGAATGGGTTCTTGCTCGTGATATTAAATTAATCAGTTGTATAGTATGTTTTTTTTAATTGATATAGTCAGATATCCAGGTGAACTCTTGATGAGTTAGTATAGTTAGTATACATAGTGATTATAATTTTAGCTAGTATATACAGCAGTTTCTGTTTTCTTCCGGCATTATCCCTTCACGTCATTTAGGGTATAAAGGTAGACTAGGTAAGTATTCACATCTTATAAAGATAGACTAGGTAAGTATTCCCAACTTATACAGGTAGAATGGGCAAGTATTCCCAACATATACAGGTAGAATGGGCAAGTATTCCCATGTTATAATGGTAGAATGGGCAAGTATTCCCATCTTACAAAGGTAGATTAGGTAAGTATTCCCATCTTATAAAGGTAGAAGGGTAAGTATTCCCATCTTATACAGGTAGACTAGGTAAATATTCCCATCTTATACAGGTAGACTAGGTAAGTATTCCCATCTTATAAAGCTAGACTAGGTAAGTATTCCCATCTTATAAAGGTAAACTAGGTAAGTATTCCCATCTTATACAGGTAGACTAGATAAGTGATCCCATCTTATACAGGTAGACTAGGTAAGTGATCCCATCTTATAAAGGTAGATTTGGTTAGTATTCCCATCTTATAAAGGTAGACTAGGTAAGTATTCCCATGTTATAAAGGTAGACTTTGTAAGTATTCCCATCTTATACAGGTAGACTAGGTAAGTATTCCCATGTTATAAAGGTAGACTAGGTAAGTATTCCCATCTTAGACACAGCCGTAGGGGACACTTTGCCGAACATGGTCAGCATTTTTTTATGAAATGGGGAATCTAGTTCCTTTCCTCGCTTCCTTTGCCTTCCGCTAACTCAAGAGCAGAGTCTACCCATCAACTGCTGCCTAATGTTATGAGAACGGGGCCCGATTCCCCTGCGACTACGTGACTCCAATAGATCTAATTTAAGATGACAACAGGGACCAACAGGGCACACGGATACAGAATATGACTGTCCTACATTAACGTCAGTTCACACCAGCCAGTGTCACGGATTTGCCTCCCCTGCTTTGCAGTAGTGGTCCAACCGTGGCCAAAACTCAAGAGTTTCTAATATGGATCTTCAAAGGTGTCTACCTTCGTGCAAGATTACTCTTGGGAGAGTTGTAGATGGAAGGTTAATGATGCTTCTATCTCAAGGGTGTACGTATTCATATGATATTTCAGAAGTTAAGAACAATGCTGCATTAGGCAGGGCAATTGTTAACTTATATCTGATCCGCCGCCTTTTATGAAGAATAAAGTAACTATTAATTTCAGCTCGTCAAGCCCCCACCCTGATTTACTCAGTAGAATTATTATTATTATGGTATAGCTCTGTTTAGAGTGTATTTAGTAAATTGACTGAGACAAACATGCAGTACATTCAAAATGATTAAATCGACGTTAAATGTGTATATTTACAAATAACAAATTTAATAATCAACTAAGTTGTAACAGTTTTTAAAAATTGAATAATTGTCAACAGAAAATACTCATCATCATATGATGGTATGGTGTTTTATGTAAGAAGTCACATGGCAGCTTTAAGATTTCACTTAGCTGCAAATAGTAGTTTCTGCTCCCGCTTGGTTTTTTTGGGGTTTTGTGCAGATAGGTCATTGGAGGTCTCGGGCTCTGGTCAAGATTAAAGGCGCAGGAAGTTTTAAGTAAGATCAGGAAGTAACTGCAAAGCTGGTCCCGCTTCTCTAAGACCGTCTGATGATGGTGCCTGGTTCGACGTCAGGTCACTTCTATCCTCACTTTGTTCCAGAGATTAGTACCCTCAGCTGCTACCACCAACTGTTATGGTAAAAGAAGAGAAACGAATACCCTCTGAGTATTGAGTTTTCTGACACATACTTATGTGTCCCCATCTTCCTATTCCACCATCCCATCTACCTCAGATTTTACCCTCGATGAGAATGAAACTTAATCCCTCGAGAGAAACTTTCTTTACATTTAAATTTAAAAGCTTTATATTTACTTTACATTTAAATGAAAAGGTTAATAGTACGTATAGAATATGTTAACATTTACATCTACATTGGTTGAAAAATGTTCACAATATAGATTGAGCAAGTTTTCATTTACATTTACACTGGTTGAAAAGCTTGAAACTTTCATTAATTGTAAAGTGATTAAGACATTTACACTGGTTCGAAAATGTAAATATTATGATTAGAATGTACATCATTTCTTTCATCTTTCCCTCCCTGCTCTAAATGTAGCTTGGACTACCTATGCTTTTTAGTTCTCTTTAAGAAACTAGCAATAAAGCAATCTCCAACCCTTCTTTGGTGGTTCATGAAATCATCATTCTATATGCTGAGGTTGCCAACCTCAAATGACTTGGAAATTTACTAGTAATTTTCACATACCTTGTATTAATAATCACATGGCAATATATACATATTAGTTCACATGTTAGTAATGAAAAATACATAATGTAAAATGAAAAACTTACGCCAATCTTGGCTCACAGACTGTTTGCTCAGAAGAATAAAGGCACTTGACTAGCCTTATACAAGTATCTTCTTCTTCTTCTTCTTCGATCCTTAACCACCGACCGTCAAAGCAGTCAGTGGCCATCACGCCTAGTGGCGTCTTGTAGGGCAACAACAAATTGATTCCACTTTGCACGGTCGGTGGCCATCCTTCGTACAGTGCCCCCAACTCTGGTTCATTCTTTGCATCTCGGCCTCCACAGTCCTCCGCCAAGTTGTTTTTGGTCGGCCTCTCTTTGGCTTTCCTTCAGGGGTCCAAAGCATAGCTGTTCTTGTGATGGCATCGGGGATACAAGTATCTGGGGTGTTGTTATGTTAACAATGAATTCACACAATGACTCCGTGTTTTCAGCTTCCTCAGATCCCGGTTATCCTTGTTAAATGGTAGAGTTTATTCTGGACTCTGAATTCCTCAAATGTGCTGAAACAAAGTCCAGTTTGACATATGGACTTGATTCTAGTCTTAACTCTGGCAGTCTGGTGGTCGTCTTGGCAAGCGATTGTCACAGTGAACTTGACTTGCAAAAAGTGTCAGGTAATATTGTAGGTTGGCTGCCTCCGCTTTTCCGGGCTGTTGGGAGAAACGCCCAATCGGTGCACTTGTTATTCGCACCTCAAAGTATCAGCCAATCTTACTTGAACGTTTAAATCTATGGCACTTTATAATGACATACTTTGCATGACTTATCTAGTGCAAAATTTCAAACGTTTTTTTCTAAAACTGGGCTGGAAACATCCGATTATTAATTGGTCAGGTTACGTCTCTCAAACTTCAACTTGTCCTCCCAGATTGGGTGATTATCTGACTTGCCTATCCCACGTAATTCAACCGTCGTTATCAGACTATGACTCGGCGCAATTCGGCTGTCTTGTCTGGACATTTTGTGGTTTATCCGCACCTCCAGAATGCAAGTCTATTATTCTGTAGAATTGTAAAGGATTACTCCTATCTTGTGCAAACACCGTCATTAGCCTTTCACCTGGGATCAAATGTGGGTCCGTCCGGTTTTTGTGATCTAATTCGTCTCGCGGAATGGACCGGCGAATTGAAGTGAATTGAAGTGTGAAAATTATGTAAACATTGACCTTCGGATGAGTTTTCTGCGTTGTCAGATAAGGGCAGGGAGAGAGAAATAACAAAATATCACTCGCAATGGAATGTAATGCAATCCTGCTAGAGTGGACATAAGAGCGCACAAACCGTTCTGTGACATCCAGTACATTACACTTGATTCCAGAACAGCCGCTTGAGTTTCCCATAACGCTTAGCGACAACTGTGAAGCGAAAAAAGTGAAGTAAGGGATACAGGGAACAGACACCAATAGGTTGTGACAAGATAGATAGATAGATAGATAGATAGATAGATAGATAGATAGATAGATAGATAGATAGATAGATAGATAGATAGATAGATAGATAGATAGATAGATAGATAGATAGATAGATAGATAGATAGATAGATAGATAGATAGATAGATAGATAGATCAAAAGACACACAAGAGTTATTTTACGGGAACGACAACGACTGGCCTAGTTGTTAGTGTGTTGTTAAAAAAATATATTTTTTTTTGGCCAAGTATAATTGGCTATGTAATAGAAATAAGAAACTTGGATCCACATCTTGTAACAAAATTGAAAGTTTGAAGTAGAAAAGAAGATGGTGTAGAGTACCATTTTGTATAGCTCACCAAGTTGTAGTGGTTGTTCTTCATTGTCGTTGTAACTGACACAAGATTTTTTTGTGCAAATGGCGTCCTAGCCTAACACTTTTTCCTCAATATCAACTAAGCTGGCCAATAGAAGCAGACGACTATGAATTTTAAATCGAACTTTAAAAAAACAATTCCCAAAATACTACGTTTACTACTACAAGTATATTTTTAGTGTTCGGTTAGCCTATCCCCTCTCGCCTTCCTTTAAACTACAGCCAATCAAAATCTTGGTACCTTTTAGTCCTATTTACCCAAAGCGTTTTCAAAATATGTCATGAAAAAAATTAAGCAAGCGTGATCTTTTTTCTCGTCAGTCCGTCTTATCATACATAATATTATTGCCATTATTTTGGTTATTTTTTTTTGTACTAGTGGGTAACTGACACCATATTATTGCTCAGGACATCATAAAGCATCCGAATATATAATTTTTATGGCCCTATGTATTATGGTTCATAATTCCATATTTTGTCTATGTTAGTCCTCAAATCTAGAAACTACCACCTGTTCCATTCTTTTTTTAACTATTTTCAACCTAAATACGAGAATCGTCCGTAGTACGTTAGAATTACGTCATTCTTTATAAGAGCTAAGGTTGTTTACATGACCAATTGACGAACATTTTTTAATTTTGTATCGTAATTTGAAAATTGCCCAAGGCTATGCTGCTCGAGTTGGCTTTTTGTGAAATCAACGCGAGACGGCGTTCTCTAGGTTCTGTCTTTCCATCCCTCCCCTCTTTTATTCTTGTATTCTTTTACTTTCGTCTTGGCAATCCGACTTGACCCTGCAAAAGTGTTACATTTAATCTCAAGGATGAATTTTTCGAAAAGACAGTATCTTTCATTCGGCTATTAGGTTTATCAGAATCGACATGCGGGCGGGCGTAGGCGAATAAGCCGCTGGACTCAATTTTTATTTTCTATCTTATTTTTGACTTTATGCACTAGAATATTATCTAATTTAGCTATTGTATTGAGAATATCGTCACAGTCAGTTTGGTGAGATTCGCAGCAGATGCAAGATGGAGACACCCAGAGTAAGCAGAAGTTTACATAGGGTTGGCAATTGAGCACTGGCTGGGTGTTTTGTTTTGTTTCGTTTGGTTTACTTTATAACGTTTGCTTTACGTGCTTGTTGTCGCTGATAGGGTGATATGTGAATAAATACAGCCCCTGCCTTAGCATCAAGAGTTTTATTGTTGTACGGGCCGTTGCGAGTGTGCAAGAAAGTGAACAAATATCACAACAGCATCATCATATCTCGCCCACTCTATCACATATCTATCTATCTATCTATCTATCTATCTATCTATCTATCTATCTATCTATCTATCTATCTATCTATCTATCTATCTATCTATCTATCTATCTATCTATCTACCTATCTATCTATCTGTCTGTCTGTCTGTCTGTCTATTTATCTATCTATCTCTCTGTCTGTATGTCTCTCTCCCCTCCCCCCCCCCCCCCAAACTGAAAGTTGTCTAAAGAAGGACGGCCAACAATGCATCATGTAAATAACGCGCGATATTGAAACAGTCAAGGTCAAACTAACATCTTTAACCACCAGTATTAGTAGTCGAAGTATTTCAGTTATAAATACTAAGTAGAAAATCAGAGGCACATCTCCAATCCAACCTGCAAGTCTGGAAGGAAGAGCTGGAGAAGATAGGGATGGTCATAAGCAGCTCTAAAACAAAACCCATGGTGATATCACGAGAAGAAAGAAGACATCAGATTAAGCTGGGAGAACAGGTCCTGGAGCAGGTCGACCACTTTAAATACCTCGGAGCTATTATAGACCGAAAGGGAGGCATCAAAGAAGAGTTGGCCACTCGAAAAGCAGCAGCTGAGAGACTTTTTCAGGCCATAAATCGAGGATTCCTCAGCAAGAGAGAGGTTGGTAAGAAAACGAAGATGGCTGTATACCGCTCCACCTATGTCCCAGTCTTGACATATGAATGCGAGTCATGGGCAATGACTACAACCCATAAAAGCCAGATCCAAACCTCAGAAATGAGGTATCTGAGGAAGGTGGTTGAAGTAACAAGAAGAGACATGGTACGCAACCAGACGATACGTCAAGGCCTAAAATCTCACCCCCTACAGACCCAAGTAGAACAGTCCCAACTAAGATGGTTTGGCCATGTCTGCAGAATGGGAGAAGATCTGCTACCACGACAAGCATGGGAAACAAAGAGCCAAGAATCCAGACCCCGAGGACGACCCAGAGTCCGCTGGGAGGACAACATTAGACAATCTTTGAAGGACCGAGGACTAGAATGGAACCAGGCCAGGAGGAAGACAGCCGATAGAATAGTCTGGCGCTCTCTCTTCCAAACCTCTACACCTCACGGTAGAAGGGGAACGACTAAGTAGGTAAGTAATACTAAGTAGAACATATTCAATAACATCAATGTCAAAGTTAATATAATTAAATAAATGTCCGATATGAAAATAAATTGATTGATGTTCTTTTGTGATAAATGTCTCTGCCAATCGTCCAATAATCAATAACATTTTATATTCACAAAAAATATAACGATTTACTTCAGCGACATTGCACATTTTTATTTCCCTAGTACGTTTTCCTTAAAGAATGCTCGGCGTCAGGAGAGCCGTGTAGTATGCAGAACAAATGCTGCAACTGGGAAGATGCTTGCCATGACGTCGTTGTCAGTTATCCCCGCCAGTGTGTGAATTTAAACAGAACGATGTGTACAATGGTGAGTGTTGCATCTGTTTGAAATATGTTCCCTGTCCTACGGTAGATTAAATGGTATATTGGGCCCATTCCGGGTAAAGAGTAAAGGTTGACTGAAACACGAGAATGTATAGAAAAAAAGGTTTCACAGGTTGTAGGTTGAAGGAAAGATATGTCTCTGGAGTGAGTAGGTTTCTCTCATCCAGCCTATCCGTACAACTATGCTTTATTACAAGACAGTCTTTGCCTCCCTATCTAAATTAAGAACAGGTTACTCTACACACACACAACAATATGTGACAACAATGACACACAAACGTGAAAAACTAAGGATAAATGGGTATGGGTCTGACCAACTCACAAAGTTAATTTTTCTTGTTGTTTATTATCACTAAACTGTTTTACAACATCACGTTAGTCAAAGATATGAAGAAAAGCATTTACATATGGAGGAAATAGAGAAGAATGGTGCGCCATCACCGCATAATGGAAAATAACCCAGAGAAAATACTTACCCCTAAAGGTTGAAGGTTAGCACTAGTTTTACTGAATAACAATATTGGTACACTAAAAGACCATGTAAAGTGAACAGAATCAAATCAAACCCCCAAAGATTAATATAAAATTTCCAGCAACAATAAATCAACACACGCTCTCTCATTTATGTGGCCACCTCTCACGCTCTTACATATTTTGTATTTCTTCCCTTGGGTACATTTATTCCATGAACATAATCCCTATTTTACTGTTGATTAGTGTATCACCCCCAGGTGTCGAGGACACAAATTGGCCCCAGTTCATCCCAGAAAAAAAACTAATGCGGTGATCGCCGAATAAATTAAGGTCCACGATGAATCCTGGAAATAATATAAATCGTAAAGGGTTGTCTTCACTATTCTAATAAAAAACTAGCACTGTTCCTCCGATGTGTGCACAGGGGAATGTGATTCTAGATACAGGAACTACAACTGAATAATTTCGTTGCGACAACTCTTGCAGTGTTGAGGGCGGGCGGGGAAAACAGTCTTGTTTCCCACTCGGCTGGAACGTCTATTTGGATATAGGGTTTACTACAAATATTGAATATGTGAGGGTCCTTGGTGGTTTACCACTTAAGAGAGGGGAACACTTCTAGAATTCTGGAATAATACGGTGATACAAATGTTACAAATGATGATGGTGGATTTTCTATCCACCGACTCTTATCCAGAGGGCCACTCCTGCACAGTGTATAGATTGGTACTCCACTGGGATTACATCTGCCAGGTGTTGGGGATAATAATAATAATGTTTCAGGTATACACCACTGTTGGCTGATAAAATAGTATCTTGGATTTTGTAAGTCCAGTAGGATAATTTATAGCCATACAGTGTCTTCGGTTTGTATTAACCATGAAAATGGAAAAAGACATGAAAAAACAGCTGGTTATTCAACTTGGGATCATGTCTGCTAAAAATACTCACTTACTTAGTTGTTTCCCTTCTACCGTGAGGTGTAGAGGTTTGGAAGAGAGAGAGATCGCGAGACTATCCTATCGGCTGTCTTCCTCCTGGCTTGGTTCCATTCTAGTCCTCAGTCCTTCACACATTGTCTAATGTGGTCCTCCCAGCTGACTCTGGGTCGTCCTGGGGTTCTGGATCCCTGGCTCTGTGTGTCACGAGCTCTATATTATGAGTGTGTCGTGTGTAGATAGTAAACAACATTAGGGGTATGAATAACACGACGCCACTTGTACAGCTCCATGACATTTAATAGAACATTCACATAAGTCTTGAACATCAATAATATCGTCACGCATGCATAACATCACACTCAGGCTGACAGACTGACACTGCCTGTAAGAAATAACTTATAATACTTCCACGGACTGGCTGACCGTCTACAAACTAACAGTACACAAAACACGTTTCTATGTGCGGCATTCAATCCTCGCACGAATCCATTCACCATAAAGGTGTAAATCACTTATCCCAAGTGACTGGCGGCATGCAACATCGCCATATAAATACTACTCCAATATAGCTACAAGGCGGACAATACTCAACGCCTTACTCCACTGTAGCTCCAAAGGCGGGACAAACTCGTCGCCTTAATATGTTCTCCACGAACATTACTTAAAGTTCCACCAGAACACTCCTAGGCGGGAAGACGTCGCCTATACAACAATATGTCAGACATAATCCCAATATTCATAATCACTATATCATTATCTCAACTGTCACATAATACAAGCACCCAGCTCGATCACAAATCACAGCTTCCAGCACACCACTTGGCTATCAAGCACAGACTACTACTAGTAACATCTGGGTACTCTCTCAACCACCCAGACTTGTTCACCAAACACGCTTTCTCCATGCACACGCCCCACGTCACAACATACTGACATGAAGTCAGACATAAACTCAATCCCTGAGTTAAACTTAAATATTGACAACCTCAGTGACCTTTACTTCCACTCACTCCATCATCCACCCATGAAAATGCTCTGTGACATCTACCCCCCTCTCCAGATGGAAAACGAAGTTTTGCACCGAAGAATTGGGCACATACCTTAGAATGCATCATGTATCAACTCGTGATTGGATACAAACATATCATCTCACTGAAGAAGTTGTCAAATTTCTGTGACTGGATTATTTACACAAAACTTCAAAGGGTGAGTCACACTCTAACCCATTCCACAGTTCTCTATAATACTTCCTACTCACATGAAGCAAATGCTTATAATAATAATAGTGTCCTACCCTTTCACCAAAATGAAACAAATGATATAGTTGTATGCAATTACATAAGTCTTGAAAAATTCTTGCACAACTATCAGTTATTTATCCTCATCAAAATACATCACAGAAGAAAATCATCGACAATTTCTTATGACATCTGCTACAAAAATGTTCTAAATCTCATTGTGAAAAATGTTGTCTCATACACAGCAGTGCCCTAGGTACATTACAAGAATTAAAATTTAAACAACAAACCATGTTGCTTTATCACACTGCATCATTGTGTCGTATAATAACAACCAAAAAACGTATAACAACCCAAGATGTCATATTTATAATGTACGTCCTATAACATTTAACGCATTCCATTATTCAATGAATAATGCACACTTTTAATAAGGTTTCAGTGAATGGTATAATTTACTTACTATTCAACACAAAAGCTTTTACTTCTTCCTAATCCATTCTTAAAAGATCTAATTTCCTTCACCACGATCTGTTTAATTCACAAAGATAAATACAACAATTCTTCTCATATTCCTTAAGTTCTCGAATCCAAAACTTTGCTTGATCAAAATTGTATCTGTGAAGTTCTAGCAGATACTGATAACTCTTGCTCCACTGCTTCCTAAATTTCTAAGACGATGCTCATTTCAAGAATGGGTTTTCCGGCTACTAGATTCTCTTAGGAAAACAAAGTTGATACCCACATTCTTATAACTCATTGTAATCCTTTCAGACAGAGACATATCCTAATAGTCTCATACATTACAATTTCAACACATGCTATACCAATTGTTATTACTAAGGGCAATGATTTAATCAAAAATGTCACGCATTAAGCCATGACTGCATAAGTGTTGATATCTACAACTAATTACTATGAGATATTTTTTTATTTAGCACACTGCTGATGCCCTACCCTCAACAACTATAACAATGTGCAATGTATGTAGTCAAATATCATGATCACAATAAAATAAACCGACAACATTTCAAAATTTAAGTTTGCAATATCATCTGAACTATATAACTAAGTACATCAGCAAAAAAAATATTGCTCTCTGGCATCTGGTACTCTGTAAAGATCATCAAGGTATGAGATTTCTTAAAACCATTTATTCTGTAGACCCTCTCAGCAACTTGATGTCCGATCACCATGTCAAGACACTGTCAGTGGTGCCAAAATGAGATTTCAGTAGTGCCAATGCAAGGTCGATCTATGCTAGCGGATACATAAATTCTGGAAATAAAATAATGATCCAGATTAGGAAAGCAAATTTGGCCAATTTCCAAAATGCATTATTTCCTTTCATGCAACATTATACTCAACTGTCCATACCACTCAAACATTCTCTTCCGTGGTAAACATATATAAATAATGGACAGGGACATAAGCTCAGAGATAAATTTAATATAGCATGATCTTAAACCCACTTATTGTGTCTTGACTACCAGGGTAATAAATTTCCAATTCCCATAATCAGTCACCAATTGCACTGTCTTCCCATCAGCTCTCAACTATCTTACACATAACGTGTGACACACCATCTAACACATCTCTTGCCAGCACTCAAGCAATTTCACTATCACCATAAAGATCACAAAAGTATCTCAAGATAGCACAGTATCTTCAATAATGTGAATAGATCATCTATGCTCCACTTATCTGGTGGTAATGTTTTGATGGCATTAAACATCAACAACTTCAGTGGCTCTTTACTTCTTTCTGCACATTTGCCTTTGAAATTATAAGCCAGTAATAATTCTAATTGGGCTGTAATTTCAGCACCTTCTCCCTTGAGACCATCTATTACTGTCCTCCAAACCTCTTTCTTAGCAGTTTCAGTAGCTTCCGTTACTGCTACTTTGGCTACAGATGTAGTATGCTCTATCTTAGCCTTTTTGTAATGAAGTTCTGCATCTTCTGGTACCTTCTCCAAATCAGACAGATCTGCATCAGACGTAGTCTCATGTTGCTCCTGCATAGATTTAACTTGATCCTTCAATGCTTTGGCTTGCTGCTCTAATCTTTGTTTAGCAGCCTTAAATTTCTCTTAAATTTAACAAAGTAACTCTTTTCTCCAGCATTACATTTCTCCTTCCAACGATCTATCAGGACCCTGCAATGTTGCTCTTTAACTTGAGTATTACCCTTACACTCAGTTAATATCCTGTTCTCATCCACCTTGAATTTATCATCTAATCTTTGAATACCATCTTTGTATTCCTTTACTAATCTCTGCTCAACAATCTAAAATTTTTCGTCTAATATTATACACTTTTCCTCTAAGGTTCCCTCTTCCTGAATCAGTTTGTCTATCTTTAACTGATCTTTGTCACACCAAAAACCCATTTTTGGTAAAAACACTCCTTGAGTTGCATGGTATTTTTCATCATGCACTGGAATTGTCACTCCCTTTGTTGTCTCATAGGCTTTTGTAGACACTTCCGCAATCTTACTTACACCCATTTGGATTCCTTCCATAGTGCATAACTTATCTTTACACCTAACCAAATCATCATTGATCATAGTCTTCTTCAGTGGTACATCTACAGTCATGTTGGACAATTTACCAACTGAGGCTGAAGTATCTTCATGATGGTTATCTGATTGTACAGTAATACCTTTCCTCTCAGTCTGAACAGAACCACTCCTTGTTTCGGTTTTAACCATGTCCTCTGCTACATTAGTCTTCCTTTTGAGATTCAGTTTTGGTCTCTCCCTATATTCTGGCTGTACAGTAGTCTCGAAGGTACTCTTCAATTTTAAACAGTAAACTTTCACACTATCTCTATTTTTTTACTTTTATACGAGAGTCATACACCTCATAGGTATCACCATTCCTTATTGCCAACGCCAACTCTCGCAAATCTATCCTTCTTCTTCAGTTTTCACACGTTCGACTGCACTCTTGCATCGGCTCCTCACATGATGATGAAAATGAATCATCCATGGAGCCTGCAGAATTGCCCATGTCTACATTTCTTTGAGCAATAGCTAATGAAATTGAAAGTGGGTAACACTATTTAATGAAAATAGTACCACTTAAGACTCTTGCTACAACAGCAAAGCAAGAAATATTAATGAAGTAAACGAATACTTAACTAATTAATAATGCTTACCTAAAGCACTCACTCTCAATACTCACACATACCAAGTCATGCATAACATAAAAAAAAAATATAATTGACATTCAGGAAGATGAGATGAAGTATGATGTTGATGAAATACACTACAATTACAAGAAAGACAAACAATAACCCACAGGCGGGGAATAACAGATGATAGCTAAAGAGAAGTAGATATAAGTGCCGATATAAATATAGATATAAATATAGATATAAATACACGCCGCCTGCAAACAAAACAACCACAATGGAACTGTAAAATAAACTTATTTACAAGATAGAAGAAAAGACACTAGAAAACCCCATATAAACATCACATGAGAGAAAAATAATTTACATGACAATGAATATACAAACAAGACTTGAACAGCTAACGCCCATAAATGTTCAAATAATTCCACGGGGCACTATACACCGAGTCTCTCCAAGACCGGGCCTCCCATACACTGGAATTAACTTCACAAGACCTATAGACAGATCAATACACGTTCCTTCTGGGAAAGAAAAATGTATCAATCTCACACAAAAATATAGCCAGAAATAAACGCAACGAATACAAACACTGCACCAATGAATGACCACCAGAAAATTTTTGAGTGGTATATAAACAGAAAAGTATATGTTACAAGAAAAAACAAAAACTTATCTTTCAAGTAGTGTCTTTGAAATAGTGAAGTAGTCCAATCAAGGTGTTGAAATTCTGCAGTCAGAAGTATCAGGGGTACTAGGCGATAGCACTCCAGCTCACTGACCCAAATTCTGAACAAAAAGAAACAGAAAACTATTAACATCTAACAAAATCTATACGCTAATATAAACACTAATGTATGTACTACCATAATACTAATACTACACATCTAACTCTAATATACTGGTAAAATATGTCTACAGTCCTAACCATTAAATTTGAAGTAAATACAATGCTTGTAATCTAGGTCTAACTTAAGGGGAGGTTTAACCCCCAAAAATGAAGAATTTCATTGAAAATATCAAATTTTAGATACATATTGCACTGGAAAGTACGTTCATTTGCCCACATTTCTGTATGTTTATTTTCACTAAAACCTTTGTGGATGATTTTATTTAAATTTTTAAAGTATGTCAGGTAAGTGTATTTTTACCTAATTATATATGTAAAATATACAAATTGGTATATTTGTGATGCTATATTGCTTGTAATGCATGGATTTTAATTTTCGGTACAGTATTCATTTCCCTGAAGCAAACAGAATTCAAGTTTCACATAATTTTGACTGCAAATTTTTATTAACCATGGGGTCCTTTGATGGGTCATCGAAATAATAACGTTGCTGGAGGTATTCCAGTAGAGTGGTAGGGTACCTCCTTATATGCAAATAAAGCTGCAGGTAAGAACGAATCACAGGATTCTGGTTCCTCCTGTGCGAGCTTACGTAAAATTGTAAGTAGAGTCCCGTTATATCTTTCCACTTGTCCAATCGATTGTGGATGATAAAATGTGCGGACAAGAATATTTTGAAAAATCCTAAAAACTTCCTCCATCAGTTTCCCTCTGAACTGTGAACCATTGTCAGTTAATATCTGATAAGGTTATCCTAATCTTGAATATATTGAGAGCAAAGCCTCTCCTACATGTAATGAGTCTGCTGAGGGTAGAGCAATCGCTTCCCCCCGCATAGTACATGTCTACCAGAGAAAGGATGTATTTTTTCGGAAACTGACGAAAAGCGCATACAGTCTGCTGAAATGAAGAATTTAATGAAAAGTAAGCTACAAAGTATGACACAGAACATGGAATCAATAAAGGAAAATACCAGAGATGATTCCTACATAGCAGGGGGATACCGAGGTGAGTAAATTTTGTGTAAAAATGTAATTCCTCCCTTTTTTCTTAATTTTCTCAAAACCTCATTTTTCACACAAATGTGGGCACGCTGCCCATGATGTTTCAAAAACTATTAGTGATACAGCAGTAAATTTTGGGCCACATGCTGTACACATAGTGCTCATTAAAATAAACTAAAATAAAGGATATATGTTAAGAAACTACAAAACTGTTAAGAAATAGCTAAGATACCCCCCTTAAAAATTTCAACTATTTTTCGATTGGTATGTTAAAATCCAAAAAAACTCAGATATCAAACCAATCAAAATTATTTTAGTATACAATCATTATCATATATTAACAAATGAAACAGCCAAATTTCATAACTCAAGTTGTACTCACATTTGAGATATCTTGGGCAACAAAATACCCCAAAAAGCTAAAATTTGCCTTTTTTCACTGTTTTTCCGCCATAGATTGCAAGTTTTTAGTATATACCTCAATGTTTTGTATTTTTTTCAGTCATTTTGCTTGTATAAATGACCAGATATAGATATTAACTTATAATTCTGTGTTTTTCATTTTGGGGGTTTAACCTCCCTTTAATTAAATGAAGACAAGTAGGCTAACTATATTACTTAAACAAGAAAAGAAAAAAAATTCTATCCTAATGTACTACAAAATACATAAATAAAGCTGAAAAAAGAAAACCAAGTATTAGATTCAAAATATCAAAGAACAATTTCAATACACTCAACGCGGCACAGAAAACAAAAACTAATAACAACAGATTCGCAGGAAAGAAGTAAACAGACGAAAACAAACTACGCAGACCAGATGAAAACACACCTCACAAAGAAATTTACACAGACGATAACAACAGACAACGAAAGCACAAGTAATCCATCTGTTGGTGTCGTTTTCATAGTGATGAATTGAAACGCGAATGGTTACAACGGAATAAATGTCAACAATGTTTTTTCAAACGAAAACCAACAAGTATCTTGAATTGGGTGAACTGGTCAAGTATTGGCAGCACACAAGTCGTTGGTAACTTTACATAGATTTTATTCACCAGGACACGAAGTGGACAAGACGGACATCGTCACAGGCGCAAAGATCACACGACAACATATTAATTATTGCTGCTAAAGTTCCTGAAGATTCTCTTCTAGTAAAGACCTCTGTCCATAGACTAAGGATTACAAAACTGTTACCGTATAATATCCTTCTCAGTCACGACCGTTGACCTTCTTTCAAGGACGTCTATCATGGTAACGTATTCATACTCTGGGATGAAATCTTCCATATTACATTTGTTAAAATTCCCAGACGTTCATCCTACATAGCGTTGTACATCATATAATTTCACACAAAGTCATATACGATAATCCTATCAGTAAAAGGCTTTCAGTTGGCTAACCTCTCTTTACATCCATGCCACGACTTTGGCATTGAAGCATGTACGGCATTTAAAACATGTGCATAAGGTAAACAATATAACTTCTTCTACTCGTAGGAATTCTCCGTCTACGATCCAAATCTTAAAGGCAAGCGACTCTGTAGATCCATTCTAGGAATGATAAAATTCCCGCTAGATTAGTAGTAGAGCGGCCTTTTTATGCAGCATTAAAATAAGAAGTGGGCGATAACTTACGTGACATAACTGCGATTGGCTTCGACCTGAAGACCAATACAAATCACAATAATAAATGGCTTCCTTCAACATGCCATTGGATACACAATATAAAATTACAATCATGGACACAAGCCAGTTCCATGTTTCCACTTCAAAACATGACGTCACAAACTACTCAACTAGGTTACACGTGCGTCCAAAGCAACTCACACAGCATTGTGCACGTCAGTGCGTGAATCAATCGAACGCACAAATAATATAACTACATAAAACTGGTGCGTACATTTGGTAGGACCGACGACTACCCCCTTAGGTAATAAATGTACGTAACAGCTCCCTTATTACCTCCCCTTAAAAAAATTAATTCTATTAATTTTTTTCGAACTAATTACTCGAGAGAGGTGAGTCAAAACTACAACAAGATTTATGACATGCATAAAATTATCATATTAAGAAGAGAAAATTTAAAATAAATCAATATAACTAAATGACAGTATGCATTAAAGCACACATCCACCATCGACCTACTTTGGAACGATGTGGTAATATTCGAAGTAAAAAGAAGTTGAAAATGAAAATGAAAATGAAAAATCAACAAAAAGATGATAATAAAATTCAACTAAGTTTTCAACAAAATTTGAAACATATGATTTCAAAAATGAAAATGAACAGCAACACTGATGATAATCAATGATAAAAGAATCAGTGAAACAGAAAATTTTGAAATACAATGTGCAAAAATGAAGCAATGCAAAATTAAACACTTTAAGAAGCAACGCACTTACTGATATCTAGCACTAGTAAGTTTGACTAGTTATCTAAAAGTGAAATATCATGTAGTGGGATACGTGACTACACGTATTGCGAGACACTAATAACGTTAGTAGATGTGTGATTTATAAACAATCAAATTGATTAAATTGAATTAATCTAATTCTAGTACTTAATTACACATAAATAAATAACTAGTAATTTATTCTAAGTAATTCTAATTTCAGTCATTGTGAATATTCGTTCAGAACTATTTAGAGTCAACAAGAATATGTTCCTAATGTTCCATGCACGAAATAAGTTTACGAACACGATATGTAGTGTAATATGTTCCATAACACTAACGAATGTCTATTTGTTGCTTTTTACCAATGTTTCCATACTAAAAAAAAATGTTACTTTAATATCACTGTTCCCGTTCTAATAAAACGTTACTTCACAAGAAATAATGTTATAATCCATATGTAAGTATGTTCTGAAAGTTATATTTATACGAATACTGCAAAACTATACATAGTCTTCACAGATGTACAATTAATGACACTGTACAAAGTTATTCATGTTTCGGTGAGGACGTTTCTCCATCTAAAAGTAGTTTAGTTTCACCAAGTTCACTAGGGCATCTTGAAAGACAGTCTGCAAATACATTCTGCACTCCAGGAATAGCTCGTATCTCAAAATGGAACGGTTGAAGAGCTATAGCGTAACGCGCTGACTTTGATGACTTAACGTTCCCTGTATTCAATGCGGTAAGAGCTTTCTGGTCAGACTCCACCACAAAGTGTGATCCGAGGAGATAACGATCCAGTTTTGTGATTGCCCAGACAAGAGCAAGGAGCTCTTTGTCTAGAACGGAGTAATTTATCTCGCTCGTTGTAAGCTTTCTGGATACGTACATAACAGGAAATAAGGTGCCTCCGTATTCCTGCATCAAAACTGCCGCAATAGCGTAGGAAGAAGCATCACTGCGAAGAACAAAGGTGAGATCTTTGTTAGGCAACTTTAAAAAAGGCTTATTTGAAAAAATTTGTTTTATATAGTCTAACGCCGTTTGGTGATCCTGCGACCACTTTATTACATTAGGTGTGCCCTTCTTCAGTAAAGACGAAAGAGGTGCAGTTATAGTAGACAAATGAGGGATGAATTTAGAATAGAACTGTATTAGTCCTAAGAGTGACCTCACTTGTTTTTTTGTCTTAGGTGCTGAGATGTTTAAAATTTTAGAGACGTTACTGTCTTCTGTATACATTAAACCGCGACCTATACGGTGACCAAGAAATGAGATGTCATGAAAACCGACAAAAGCCTTTGAAGGTTTCGCTGTTAAGTTATAATCCTGTAAGGTAGAAAGTAAAGATTTTAAACCCTGAATATGTTCATCCCAAGAGTCACTAAAAAGACAGATGTCATCTATATAAGTAATGACATCGGGACGATGAGACAATATGCGGCGCATCATGCGTACAAAGGTAGCTGGCGCATTCATTAACCCGAAAGGCATAAAATTCCATTGAAAAAGACCCCGTGGTGTCGAGAAAGCGGTGAATGGCTTTGCTTTCGTAGTGAGTGGCACTTGCCAATAACCCTTTGAAAGGTCAAATTTCGAAAAGAATGTGGCATGAGATAATTTCTCCAATAAGTCGTCTAAAAGAGGTAATGGTTCCGCATCGAATTTTGTAACTTTGTTTAACTTCCTGTAATCTACGCAAAGACGTATATTGTTGTCTTTCTTCCTAATGATTACCATAGAAGAAGAATATGGTGATGAAGATGGTTCAATTATATTTAATTGGAGCATATCATCCAATTCCTTATCAACCTTATCACGAAAGTGTAAAGGAATAGGATATGGGCGAACTCGAATCGGTGTATCGTCAGTCAGAATAATGTCATGTTGGATGACTGACGTATGACCTGGGATGTCAGTGAGGACATCCTCATACGTGTGTAGAATTTTAGAGACTTGCTGACGTTGATCATCAGTAAGAGTAGATGAGATAGTAACATCATTCCATTTCTCAGTGGAATGGAGTGGTACAACTGGTATTGGTAGTTGTACATCATCGAAAGAAGATTCCTCTTCTTGGATGACTGACAAACTAGAATAGTGTTGAATAGGTGGTGTAGGATCGTCAGTTGCTTGGAACACCGATTGTAGATAATCAGGACGTGAGTAATACTCCTTCAACATGTTAATGTGGAAGGTTTTATGTTTGCCATTAACATCAACGATGTAGTCGACATCGGATATTCTTGAGATGATCCTGAAAGGACCTCTCCAGGTAATTAAAAGACGATTGTTATGCGCAGGGAGTAATACAAAAGCTTCATCACCAGGTATGAGCTGGCGAAGACGTCTATATTTGTTTGCAGATAGACGAGCTTTTTCTTTGGCATGTTCGGATGATGCAGTAGCTAGTCTACAAGCATCTATGATTTTCTTTCTAAGAGAGATCACATACTCATAAGAGGATTGAGTTTCCTCTTCAATATTCTCATCCACCAATAAGTCGTGGATTAACGACATCGGACCGCGTGGTTGCATGCCAAAAACAAGCTGGAACGGAGAAAACCCCGTTGCTTGATTTTGTACCTCGCGATACGCAAAGAGACAAGCGGGTAGGACCCGATCCCAGTCTTGGGGATGGTCTTGAGTCATCTTACCCAACAACTGCTTGAGTGTCCTATTGAGACGCTCAATTAACCCATTTGACATCGGATGATAAATAGAACTAAGAGATCTGTCTATACCTAATGTCTTCATAACTTGAGACATGGATTCAGAAATGAACTGAACCCCATGATCCGACAAGATTTTCCGTGGAAAACCAATGCGTGAGAAGATTAACATCAATGCCTCTGCTACACTGGCAGATGAAGTGTTCTTGAGAGGGATGGCCTCAGGCCAACGAGTGCACATATCAATGCACGTAAGAATATGCGTATGCCCTCTAGCAGATGGAAGCATTGGACCAATAATGTCAATGGCCATTTTATCAAATGGTCTAATCGGGATGTCCGCAGCTTGAATAGGAGCCGCATGAAATGGACCCCGTACCTTAACTTCTTGACATATCAAACAGGACCGACAATAGAGAGTAACATCTCTATGGACGCCTGGCCAGTAGAATGCCGAAAGCACTCTGGATTTGGTACGCGAAAAACCCATATGGCCCGCACATTGCGAGTCATGAGCATGTCGTAATATACGAGATCTCATACAGGATGGGACAAGAATCTGAGAACATAAGGATAAATCCTTTTCCCGTATTACTCTAACCAAAATCCCATTTTTAAGTATAAAGTCATGTCTAGATTTTGCAAGTTTGTTGCTTGTATTCTTTTTGTTAACATACTGAAAGAATTTTTTTAATGAATTATCATTCTTTTGCAATGTTGCAAACAACTCCCGTGAAATAGGAGCATCATCATCACAAGTGGTATGAACTGTAGGTTCAATAGGTGTATCATGCGACATATTAGTAGCTTGCGCTCTAGTCACTACTGCATTTGCAGTTTGAATATGTCGCTCTTCCCATTCAGCTATTTGCTGAGGTGTACACTCTTTAATACCATGTATGCGACCCAGTATTACATCACAAATTGGGTTAGGCAGAAGACATGCTTGGATCTTTCCTGTAAAGAAGGAGCGTGAAGATCAATAATAGCAGTGGGAAATGTTTCAATTGTGCCACCAAATGTTACACATTTGACAACCCGGCCCGTGGCACAACTTGGGTTGATCAGCGAAGTCCGGACACCGATTGTTGTACAACCTGAGTCAAATAGGAGAGAGCATGAAATATTATTGACAAATCCCTTGTGAAACTTAAGAGAGCCCTGTCCCTGGTGTACTGACGCAGCAGTGGCTGTACAGACTGCAGGCAGGCTAGGCAAGGTATGTCCGCAACGCAGCGTCGTGATCGCCTTAGGCTGGAAAAGAGTCGAGCATTCTGGACAGTCTTTCACCTGGGAACAATCTAGAGAACAAGACATAGCATTGTGAGTTTCAGCTACTTTACCCTGTTCAATGTTAGCCTGTGTATCATTAAAAGCAACATTAGAATGTCTACCTGTATTATTCGACGATCTATCTCGTCGGCGCGATCGATTGTGATTTTTGTCATTAAAATTGCCATAATTGTCGTTTCTGCTAGAGTTAAAATTTGGATTAGTCCGATAATTTGTAGAATGATCGTTATGATGTTGGTTAAATGGTTTATTTCCAAAAAATTGTCTGTTTTGCGGACCCTGAGACCTTGATCTCCAGTTTTGTTTATTATAATGTCCTTGATTATTTTTAAAATAATTGTTACCAAAATCTCGCGATCTGTGAGTTTGGTTCCAAGAAACATTAAATGGAGCAGATTGTTGAAATTGCTTCCCTTTGTAAAAGTTATCATTGTTGAAATTATGATTATTTCCCTTATTGACATACCTATCAGCACTAAAAGAACGATTGCGTGAAAAATTGTTTTGTTGTGCTGCAAAAGCAACAGGCAATTCACTCTTAATCTGCGCGTTACTTAGATCCATGTTTGGGTGAGCAGTGCAAAAATTTTTTGCATGTTCTTCTAAATTTTTCATAGATAAAGGTTTCCGTTCGTGTAAAAATGCGAGAAATGTAGGGTTTACCGACGAAAGTACCTTATCGCGCATCAGTAAATCAAAGAGACCTTCATACGACTTTTCAATTTTGGATAATTCGATCCATCTTTCTAATGTTAGTCGTATCTGTGACAGAAAATCACTAAAATTTCTGCCAGATTGAGGTAGTAATGTGTGAAATCTCAAACGATATTCGTTTTCTGTCATTTGGAATTTTTGCAGAAGTGCTGCTCTAAGAGCATTGTAGTCATTTTTCTCACCAATGCTGGTGGTATGATAAACTGCTAATGCATCTCCTGTAAGTAATCTGGATAAATATGTACAGTATAGAGCTTTATCCACGTTATAAGACCCACAAGTGGCCTCAAACCTATCTAGGAAGAATATTACGTCATCAGACGGGGGATTAAATTTTGGTAATTTAAGGTAATTTCCTTAAAATGATCCTGTCTGGATGAAGTGTGGCTTTCAAAAGTTCTCTGAGAATTAGCTTCCTGAGTTAACCTAATTCTCATATTCTGACTCTGCTAATTTCAGTTCATGCTGTCGTTTTTTTTCATTCTCTTCCATCTCAAGCTGAAGTCGTTTTACATTTTGTTCCGCTATCAATCTTCTCTCTTCATTTCTCCTTTGTTTCTGTCTGTTCCATTTCCTTTTTAAGTCTTTCTTCAGCCTCCTTTTGTTTCTGTTCTGCTTCTCGCAGAAATCGTTTCTCTTCTAATTCAGCGGATAATCTCATTTTTTTCTCATCTTCCTCAGCAGTTAATCTCATTTTTTTCTCATTCCTGATCTGCCTCAAATTTCATCTTCTTCTCATGTTCCTCAGCCTCAATCCGTTTTTGATCTGCCTCAAATTTCAAATTTTCCAAACGTAAAGTTTCTAACCTTCTCTGATCAGCTTCTATTTCTTGAGCTTTCTTATATTCTGACATAGCGAATGTTCTTACCTCTTCAGCAGGTATTTGCAAAGCTTTTGCTTGCTTAATGAAATAGTCTAAGGTAGCCATTATTCAATATTATTATGTAATAATACTACTTAAAAGTGTTACTACAACTAGTGTTCTTCGTTCCTGTTCTAGAACGGTAAAATCAATTTATATAATAGGCAATAATATTAATAATTAATAATGTAATTTATAACATGTAATGGTGTGAAAGCAGTAATGTGACAGACAATAGCACAATAATGACACGACAAGATATTCAAAACAAACGAAGACGTTCGCAGAAATCCAATTAAAATAAAATGAGAAACTAAAATGGAATGTCGTAAAGAATTACGATGATAACTGCGATTAAATAATGCACAAGACAATTGACAACACAGTGTAAAAAACATAGGTTTTGTAAAAAAACTAAACGACAGGAAAGGTGAGATGGACAATAATCACATACAAAATTCATCATAAAACTAAGGCACAAGTAAAAATAGCTACCAAAAACAACAAGTAAACGTGACACTACAGCTAAAACAGACAGGTGTCACAGACCACCAGACACAGTGGACCTAGAATCCTTCTACGCTCACGCGTAGGAACATTCCACTGCGGGAAGTCTGCAAAATAATGTCCTACAGAACGTCTGACGAAGAGCCCGAATTGACTTCGAGATGGATCTCGTTCGTCAGATCTACCGCCCAACCTCCCGCGAAGAATACACAACATATAACACATAACACGGAAAATATATAAGTGGACATAATCAATTAAGGCACAGCTAATAGTAATAAAGTGTATAACGGATACAAGTTATACTTAGCTCGCGTGCAGGTAAAAATCAAAGTGCCTTGTCCCCGTGTATGTACGTAGAGGATGCAATACTTCGCTCTGCGTATATCAAACTAGCTCGCACGTAACAATGATGAAGAGATGATCTCCAAGTAATCAGTCACTGTGAAACTTGACGTGGAGGTTGATTGAAGACCTTGAGCATTTGAGTTGATTTTGATTCATATTCCGCTAGGATCCAAATTGAGATGATGTCGCCTTGAAAGTAAAAAATTCTTCTTTTCAAACGATCAATTGGATGGGTACGTTCCTGAAATTAACCGCATCACCAGTTATTGTTGGTTCGTTTTCAGTGATGAATTGAAACGCGAACTGGTTACAATGGAATAAATGTCAACAATGTCTTTCAAACGAAAAACAACAATGTTAATTTGTGAACTGGTGTCGTTGTCATAGAAATTCACCATTCTGAAATATTCTAATCCACATATATAAATTATTAGGTAAATATAAAGCCTAACAAATAAAATTAATAAAGAGAAGAGCAATGGTAAAATAACAGTGCTGTCACAAAGAATGTACTCGAAATCCCCCTTGTTTTCTGCTTCGTCTGCAAATTGTAACGCTTTCACGTTGATATAAAAGCTTACTGTATTATTACCCGCCTTCTTCAATGAAACGTGTGCTGCATTTCTAAGAAAAAACATTGAGACGTACTGCGTAATGACCTAAATTAATCCTAACATTAATTATATTACGTTACCAAAACGAACGAACAGATGGACAAAAGGATAGCGAGAGGGGAGAGGCAGAAAGCCGAACATTAAACACGCGTCGCGCGATACACAATTACTACCATCACGCGTGTAAGTCTACATGCACTAATTTTTTTTCAGACGGACAGTGATAAAATACACTACCCGTTCCCAGAGTTAGGTTTATAAATCATAACAGACTCTTATTAGAAAAGATAACATTAGATGGGTTTACGGTTGAAAACATAACAGTACCCAGACAGCACATCTTCGAAACAGGAGGTAGAAGAAATTGCATATTTTGAACGCAGCCACGTAGCTCCTTTAAATTAGTATTTTTGGGTTCCTTAGGGCTTGCTGACAAATAATATGTAAAACGTTACGCAAATAGTCCAGGAATTAATAAATTATACCCAAAATAAAATATTGGGGGTGCCTGACAGCATAAAATCATTTCTGCTCATAAGATTTTTTTTTTAACGTGTTTGAAAAAAATTTACGTTACAGAAATAGCCTACCATGTAAACTTCAAATTGATTGGAGCGCAACAAATGAAAGCCTAACCACGATTGGTCGGGCTATAAATACTATCTTGGTTGTTAGGGGAAACGGGAAAAGGTAACATTTTTTCAAACACTTGTCGAAACGTGGCTCATTGGCCAGTCTCGCTGATATACACACTTGGGAGCGTTAGTTCGAAACCACTTGTTTAAATACACTTGATAAAGCATCAGTGCGTTGAAGCCAGCTATATTTTGCTCAATAAAAGCCTGGAAGATAAGCAGATGGAAATTTGTGCCAGTTTGTGCCAGAATTCATTGCTAATCAACGTATCTGTGTTATTCGTATGAATTGTGGTAAGCTTGAACCATTTAATATCTTTTAATGAAAATTGAATGTGAATTGTTGATTTATGCCTGTATATATATGTGTAGTTCAGTGGCAAACGTGAGGTAAAGCCTAAAATGCTCCAGCCTGAACAGAGGGTGTCGGAGAGAAGTAAAACGGCATGGAATGGCCAAACAGTACACTGACACCTGGATGATTGACTAGAAAGAAATAATGCTGGAAGTGCAGAGGCGTAGTAACCATTAGGAAGGGTAATACTGGAATAAAGTATTTCAGATGAAGCTGACTGTTGGCCTAACGCTCTGAACGCAATGTTTGTGCTGTATTGTGATCAGTGTAAAAGAGAATATAAATTAGTTATGAAGTAGAAGGTACATCCTTCTTGATTTCAGGGACAGTGGTCTTGATGGTACTGAGCAGCATCTGGTCAGAGATTTGCTGAATCCAGAGTCGGACAGCATACTCCTTGGTCTTTTTAGCTATCAGTGAGGTGTCTCCTGAGCCCAGAGGAGAATTCGAGCAGAGGAGTCCTTTCCTGCCGCCATCACTCAAGATAAGCAGAGTTGGCCAGCTGAGCTCAACATTATGTCCCCTCATCTTGAAATAACTTTATAAAAATACTATTCAGAGGGGAATTTACTTGTCTTAAAATCAGGAACTGTGAACATCTCCAATACTAGTCCCTAAAGACAAACTATTGAAGTCATGATGACAAATACCAACAGAGCTTGAACAAAACAAAACCAGTATTACCTCATTTTACTACTACACAACTGACACACATAGAACATTTGTACTAATATATGTCACTACAATATTCATATTAAATACATTCTGTACATAACTTGTAATTTAAATTGATTGTGATTCCTGGTTCCCTTGTAGTTGAATCAGGACACATATTCATTCATGCCAGTAATGAATACATATTGTTATTCGAAAGTTTATCAGTGACTCTTTTAAGATATCTTTGTAGAGTGTTATATGTATGTGAGTGTCACAGTGTTGTCAAGAGTAGTGGATTAAATTAAATTGTTTATCTGTCTGTTGTTGTGACTTACACTTCACCATACTCATACCCTAGACACATAACGTAGCATCACACTATTCCAGAATAATTCTGACTGAGATATATAGATATGTGGTAGCAAGTAAGGTTATCTATAATACACTACTCTTAATAGATATAGATACCTTCACAGCTGATCTCAGTCAGTACACTAAGTTCCCTATAAGTATTTATAACATCCCACTTCACCACATATATTGGGGTCTCGCTCTTGGGATTTTGAATCTTTAACTATTAAAAATATTGGGGGTAATTCACTTCAGGGAATATAAGAATTAAAAGGTATCCTTGGGTGGAATTAAATAAGGTTGAGCTCACGGTGCCTGTGTTGTCCATTAGATATATAGTTAGAAATTGAATTGTTGGTTAGACATTATATAAATTTACATAATAGACAATGGCGGACCTGGCCAAATTTCGATCTGCTGCGGTTCAGACTGCAAAAGAGTTAGGATTAGATGGGCAAGTTATGGTTGCCTATGTTACTACGGAATGTGACAAATTTATTGAACGCGAAGAAAGAAGGTTTGAAGCCGAAAGAAAGTTAGAGGCTGACAGGGAAATTAAGAAGTTACAATTTGAAGCTGAGGCTGAGACTAAGAGGTTGCAAGCTGAGGCTGAGACTAAGAGGTTGCAGATTGAGGCTGACAAAGAGGCTAAAGCATTGGAAGCCGAGGAAAGAAGACAAGCTGCAGAAAGGGAAGAGAAGAAATTAGCTGCAGAAAGAGAAGAGAAGAAATTAGCTGCAGAAAGAGAAGAGAAGAAATTAGCTGCAGAAAGAGAAGAGAAGAAATTAGCTGCAGAAAGAGAAGAGAAGATATTAGCTGCAGAGAGGGAAGCAGAAAAGGAGGAGAAGAGATTACAAAGGGAACATGAGTTACGACTAAGGGAGTTTGAGTTTCAAGGCCATGCTCCTGAAAATGGTGCCAGTCCCTTTGCCTCTGATGCTACGGTTACTCAGGGAGCCTCAACCTCAGCTATGAACTTTCATTTAGATCATTTTGTTGAGAAAGACGATGATATTGAGAGCTATATAAATAGGTATGAGCTATTAGCTACCACGTATGGGTTAGAGAGAGAAAGGTGGAGCTTAAAGTTATCTCAGGGACTTCGTGGGGCAGCTTATGAAGTTTTTGCAAAAATGAGCAGAGGTGATCAGGAAAATTATGACATGCTAAAGCAGGCTCTTTTGTTAAGGTATGAAAAGAATGCAGAGTTTTACAGGAAAAAAATTTAGGAATGCTAAACTACTGTCAGGTGAAACCTATCACCAGTTCTCTGCACGAATAGAGACATACTTGGAGAAATGGACTTCTCTGGGGAAAACCCAAGATCTTAAGGAAATGGTCCTTATAGAGCAACTAAGAGAGTCCATGGCTCCAGACCTGAGAAAGTTTCTCATGGAACAAGGTGCAGAGAGGCTGGGTGAGTTGCTAAATGTTGCTGAAAGGTATCAAGCAGCTCAAGCAGAGGTAACAGGTAATAAAAAGAAACAGGTGGATAACTTTAGGGCACCACAGAACTTTAATAAATTTGATCCTAGGGATCAAAATAAAGGTAAGCACCAATTTGATAGGCCACGGTATGAAAATAAAAATAAATTCCCACAATTCGATGAAAGGAAATATGATGAAAGAAAATCTTTCAACCAAGGAAAAAGGTGGTGTAAAATTGTAAGATGAACAATCATGACACTGACCATTGTAGAAGGAAACCTCCTCATTTTGCTGCTATGACATCGGGGAAAAAGGAAAAGAAGGGCAAACCTGAAGAATTACAGGAACCATACCACCCCCCAGTGTGTGAAGATGTCATTTGTAATGGTGTCACTATAAGATGTTTATATGATACCGGTTTAGATTACGATTCCGTTGTGAGTTCTCACCTGGTGCAGGCCGATCAATACACCACAGAAACAGTGGAGATTCAAACTGCAACCAAGGATGTAGCTACCATGACACTTCCCGTCGCCCGAATAAAAGTGAAAACGCGATATGTGGAAGGAATCATAAAAGCAGCAGTGATAAATGAGCCAATCTACCCTCTAATATTGGGGTGTAGATATGTCTTCTTGGGGAATCCCAAGAGACCTGTGATATTGGCAACAGTGCAGACCAGATCACAGACAAAGAAGGAGGAGGATAATCCAATAAATACTCACCCAGATGAGATGAGGAAGGCACAGGCTGAGGACAAAACACTCAAGCCATGTTTCAAGAAGTTGCCCAAATCTCATACACCTCCAGGCAAGGGAGAGTTTTATATGAAGAACAAATTGATATATAGGAAGGCTGGATCTGAATCCAATGGTCACGGACAGCTGGTCCTTCCCACTTCATATAGGACTAAAGTGTTGGAACTAGGGCATGCGATTCCCTTCAGTGGTCATATGGGAATCAGCGCAACAGGACAGCGAATAGCTTGTCACTATTTCTGGCCAGGAATAACTGAAGATATCAAACGATATGTAAAATCCTGTCCAGAGTGCCAACGAGTAGCACCTAAACATTGGACTGCACCAGCAACTCTGGGGGAAATGCCCATAGTGGGAACACCCTTTGAGAGAGTTGCCGTGGATCTTGTGGGACCTCTCACCCGAACCAAGAGAAGGAACAGCTACATTCTGACTCTGGTGGACACTTGTTCTATGTGGGGAGAGGCAGTAGCCCTGTCATCGATTGATTCAAAACATGTGGCAGAGGCATTGCTCACAATTTTCACAAGGTTAGGCTTTCCCAATCAAATCTTGACTGATAATGGCTCTCAGTTCAAGGGGAAACTAACTGAAGAAGTTTTCAGGATCTTCCAGGCCAAACACTTCCATTGTAGTGTGTATCATCCCCAAGGGAACGGCCAAGTGGAAAGATTTAACGGCACATTGATGTCGATCCTGAGAAAGTTGGCACACGAAAAACCAGATACATGGGACCAGTACCTGCACGCCGCCCTCTTTGCTTATCGGG
Source organism: Oreohelix idahoensis (assembly GCA_024509875.1). Classification (NCBI taxonomy): domain Eukaryota; kingdom Metazoa; phylum Mollusca; class Gastropoda; order Stylommatophora; family Oreohelicidae; genus Oreohelix; species Oreohelix idahoensis. The sequence continues at coordinate 163,207 of JAMPIV010014229.1, forward strand.
AGGTACCCCATAGTTCAACCGGTATGGCCCCGGCAACATTATTGTTTGGAAGGCCAATAAAAGGTCCACTTGAAGCTTTGTTAAGAACGTGGACTGATGAAAAGGCAGAGGAAAACATTACATCTTCATACCAATATGTGAATGAGCTGACCACTCGGTTAAAAACTGGCTGGAAACTTGCCAATGAAAATTTGAAACAAGCCAGGAAGAAACATGCTGCCTATTATAACAGGAAGGCGAAAGACAGAAATTTGGCTGTGGGAGAGAAAGTACTGCTTCTTTTGCCTGGGAGTCAGAATAAGTTACAAATTGGATGGCAGGGTCCATATACAGTTCTAGAGAAGGTGTCTAGAACAAATTATAAGATAGATAAGAAGGGGAAAGAAAAAATCTATCATGTGAATCTCCTGAAGAAATATTTGGAAAGAGAACATCAGGAAGAGACACACTTGTTGACCTTGTCCATCGCCATGGAGATGAAAAAGGAACCACTTTCATCATTTGAATATCCATTACACCCCTGTGAGACAGCAGCACAGGTGAAAATCAGTACACATTTAACGAAAACTCAGAAAGAGAGAGTGCAACAGGTTCTAAAGAATCATGCAGAGGTGTTAACAGACCGACCAGGGCATACAAACCTATTGGAATATGATATGAAACTCATAGACTCCACACCTGTCTGTATGAAACCATATTCGATTCCGTTTGCTAAGGAAAAAGCTTTGAAGGAAGAGATAGACTATCTATTGAAGGAAGGAATTATTTCGCACAGTGAGTCTTCGTATAGTTCCGGTGTTGTACTCTTAAGGAAGCCCTCTGGAGAACATAGACTCTGTATAGATTACAGGAGACTGAATGCTATTACAGAAGGACAGGTGGATCCATTGCCGGATACAAATCAGCTGTTTGCCAGACTAAATAAAGCTAAATATTTCTCAAAAGTGGATCTGAGTAAAGGATACTATCAGATTCCAGTAAAGCCTGAGGTTAGACCATACCTAGCTTTTAGTACCTCAGAAGGACACTATGAGTTTAATAGATTGCCATTTGGATTGAAGAATGCGCCTAGTGTCTTCTCTAGAATGATGAGAAAATTATTGGATCCTCTGAATAATCCCTGTATAACAAATTTTATGGATGATATCCTTATAGCAACAGAAACATTTGAGGAACACATTGACTCTCTGAACATGCTGTTTGATCGACTTAGGGAGGCAAATTTAACAGCCCGACCAACCAAATGTTGCGTTGGATGTAAAGAATTGGAATTTTTGGGACACACAGTTTATCAGGGAAACATGACCCCTGACCCAAAGAATTTAGAGAAACTACAGAAAGCCCCGAGACCACAAACCAAGAAGGACGTGAGATCCTTTGTCTCATTATGTGGTTTCTACCAGAAGTATATCAAAAACTTTAATTCCATATGTGCACCTTTAACGGAATTGACACGTAAAGGACTTCCAGATCGCATTACATGGACACCACAATGTGAAATGACTTACCAAGAATTGAAGGAAAAGCTCACAAGTAAACCCATTTTGAAATTACCTGACTTAAGTCAAGAATTCATAGTAAGGACGGATGCAAGTAATATTGGGTTAGGTGCAACTTTACTACAGAAATCAGATGCATTGGATGGGGAATTAAGCCCAGTGGCATATGCTAGCAGAAAGTTGAATAAAGCTGAAATCAACTACTCAACTAGCGAAAAAGAATGTCTTGCAGTAATATGGGCAATAAAGAAATTCAATATTTATCTATATGGGAAGGCATTTAAGTTGCAAACTGACCACAAACCTTTATCGTTTTTAGCACAGGCTAAGCATGAGAACTCTAGGTTACTCCGATGGTCTTTGCTTCTGGCTCCATATAATTTTAGCATTGAATATATATCTGGAAAAACCAATCTGGGAGCGGATTTTTTAAGCCGCCATCCGTGTGATGAGAATCACCGTAAACCCCAGAAATAATAATAAATTTCTATATGTGTATATAGAATAAAGGACTGACATATAATGTCTGTTTTAAGAGGGGAGGTGTCATGAAATATTCTAATCCACATATATAAATTATTAGGTAAATATGAAGCCTAACAAATAAAATTAATAAAGAGAAGAGCAATGGTAAAATAACAGTGCTGTCACAAAGAATGTACTCGAAATCCCCTTGTTTTCTGCTTCGTCTGCAAATTGTAACGCTTTCACGTTGATATAAAAGCTTACTGTATTATTACCCGCCTTCTTCAATGAAACGTGTGCTGCATTTCTAAGAAAAACATTGAGACGTACTGCGTAATGACCTAAATTAATCCTAACATTAATTATATTACGTTACCAAAACGAACGAACAGATGGACAAAAGGATAGCGAGAGGGGAGGGCTGAAAATCAGGAACGCATGCAACACGCGACGCGCGATATACAAATGCTGGCATCACGCGTGTAAGTCTACAAGCACTAACTTTTTCAGACGGACAGTGATAAAATACACTACCCTTTCCCAGAGTTAGGTTTATAAATCATAACAAACTCTTATTAGAAAAGACAACATTAGATGGGTTTACGTTTGAACACATAACAGTACCCAGACAGCACATCTTCTAAACAGGAGGTAGAAGAAATTGCATATTTTGAACGCAGCCACGTAGCTCCTTTAAATTAGTATTTTTGGGTTCCTTAGGGCTTGCTGACAAATAATATGTAAAACGTTACGCAAATAGTCCAGGAATTAATAAATTATACCCAAAATAAAATATTGGGGGTGCCTGACAGCATAAAATCATTTCTGCTCATAAGATTTTTTTTTAACGTGTTTGAAAAAAATTTACGTTACAGAAATAGCCTACCATGTAAACTTCAAATTGATTGGAGCGCAACAAATGAAAGCCTAACCACGATTGGTCGGGCTATAAATACTATCTTGGTTGTTAGGGGAGACGGGAAAAGATAACATTTTTTCAAACACTTGTCGAAACGTGGCTCATTGGCCAGTCTCGCTGATATACACACTTGGGAGCGTTAGTTCGAAACCACTTGTTTAAATACACTTGATAAAGCATCAGTGCGTTGAAGCCAGCTTATATTTGGCTCAATAAAAGCCTGGAACATAGGCAGATGGAAGTTTGTGCCAGTTTGTGCCAGAATTCATTGCTAATCAACGTATCTGTGTTATTCGTATGAATTGTGGTAAGCTTGAACCATTTAATATCTTTTAATGAAAATTGAATGTGAATTGTTGATTTATGCCTGTATATATATGTGTAGTTCAGTGGCCAACGTGAGGTAAAGCCTGTAATGCTCCAGCCTGAACAGAGGGTGTCGGAGAGAAGTAAAACGGCATGGAATGGCCAAACAGTACACTGACACCTGGATGATTGACTAGAAATAAATAATGCTGGAAGTGCAGAGGCGTGGTAACCATTAAGGATGGTAATGCTGGTATAAAGTATTTCAGATGAAGCTGACTGTTGGCCTAACGCTCTGAACGCAATGTTTGTGCTGTATTGTGATCAGTGTAAAAGAGAATATAAATTAGTTATGAAGTAGAAGGTACATCCTTCTTGATTTCAGGGACAGTGGTCTTCATGGTACTGAGCAGCATCTGGTCAGAGATTTGCTGAATCCAGAGTCGGACAGCATACTCCTTGGTCTTTTTAGCTATCAGTGAGGTGTCTCCTGAGCCCAGAGGAGAATTCGAGCAGAGGAGTCCTTTCCTGCCGCCATCACTCAAGATAAGCAGAGTTGGCCAGCTGAGCTCAACATTATGTCCCCTCATCTTGAAATAACTTTATAAAAAATACTATTCAGAGGGGAATTTACTTGTCTTAAAATCAGGAACTGTGAACATCTCCAATACTAGTCCCTAAAGACAAACTATTGAAGTCATGATGACAAATACCAACAGAGCTTGAACAAAACAAAACCAGTATTACCTCATTTTACTACTACACAACTGACACACATAGAACATTTGTACTAATATATGTCACTACAATATTCATATTAAATACATTCTGTACATAACTTGTAATTTAAATTGATTGTGATTCCTGGTTCCCTTGTAGTTGAATCAGGACACATATTCATTCATGCTAGTAATGAATACATATTGTTATTTGAACCGTTACGAGTGACTTCTTTAAGCTATTCTCATAGAGTGTTATATGTATGTGAGTGTCACAGTGTTGTTAAGAGTAGTGGATTAAATTAAATTGTTTATCTGTCTGTTGTTGTGACTTACACTTCACCATACACATACCCTAGACACATAACGTAGCATCACACTATTCCAGAATAATTCTGACTGAGATATATAGATATGTGGTAGCAAGTAAGGTTATCTATAATACACTACTCTTAATAGATATAGATACCTTCACAGCTGATCTCAGTCAGTACACTAAGTTCCCTATAAGTATTTATAACATCCCACTTCACCACAGTCGTTTTCATAGTGATGAATTGAAACGCGAATGGTTACAACGGAATAAATGTCAACAATGTTTTTCAAACGAAAACCAACAAGTATCTTGAATTGGGTGAACTGGTCAAGTATTGGCAGCACACAAGTCGTTGGTAACTTTACATAGATTTTATTCACCAGGACACGAAGTGGACAAGACGGACATCGTCACAGGCGCAAAGATCACACGACAACATATTAATTATTGCTGCTAAAGTTCCTGAAGATTCTCTTCTAGTAAAGACCTCTGTCCATAGACTAAGGATTACAAAACTGTTACCGTATAATATCCTTCTCAGTCACGACCGTTGACCTTCTTTCAAGGACGTCTATCATGGTAACGTATTCATACTCTGGGATGAAATCTTCCATATTACATTTGTTAAAATTCCCAGACGTTCATCCTACATAGCGTTGTACATCATATAATTTCACACAAAGTCATATACGATAATCCTATCAGTAAAAGGCTTTCAGTTGGCTAACCTCTCTTTACATCCATGCCACGACTTTGGCATTGAAGCATGTACGGCATTTAAAACATGTGCATAAGGTAAACAATATAACTTCTTCTACTCGTAGGAACTCTCCGTCTACGATCCAAATCTTAAAGGCAAGCGACTCTGTAGATCCATTCTAGGAATGATAAAATTCCCGCTAGATTAGTAGTAGAGCGGCCTTTTTATGCAGCATTAAAATAAGAAGTGGGCGATAACTTACGTGACATAACTGCGATTGGCTTCGACCTGAAGACCAATACAAATCACAATAATAAATGGCTTCCTTCAACATGCCATTGGATACACAATATAAAATTACAATCATGGACACAAGCAGTTCCATGTTTCCACTTCAAAACATGACGTCACAAACTCCTCAACTAGGTTACACGTGCGTCCAAAGCAACTCACACAGCATTGTGCACGTCAGTGCGTGAATCAATCGAACGCACAAATAATAATAACTACATAAAACTGGTGCGTACATTTGGTAGGACCGACGACTACCCCCTTAGGTAATAAATGTACGTAACACCATCCTACTAATTTATAAAAATAATACGTATCTTATAGTTTCGAAGATCTTATACTGCGTTGTCACATCCGTAGAAATGATGTCTAGTGGTCTGAATGATGATGTAACAGCCACAAGTTTACAGCACCAAGACAATCAAACGTAGAAGATTACACAATACAAACTGGAAGCCAGCACAATACTTGAAAGATCGCTCGTCCGTGACGTCACAAATCAGTTCTAGGCCTAGCAGACTGTAGTTTCCTCACCAGTGAGCGAATGAATGCAGCAGTCAGTAGTAACACGCCTGACCCACTTACAGGACGAAAGGTCGGCATACACGATAACACATGTCAACACAGAATGCTCCCTCTGCTTGATCCAATGTGACTGAAAATGTACAGCTAAACTGTAACTGTTCTCCGACAATACTCGGTTACTTTGGAATCCGTCTCTATTTCTCTTCGAAATATTTTAGTACAGAAAGGAAGTCGCACGAGAGGTCATGAACTCTTCCCCGTGTCAGGTCTAACGGTGTCACTGATGTAAAATATCCCGCTAACCAATTCTGTAGTTACTTGACAATAAACTTGAAAAAACTGCTACCGTGCTCCTTTAAACTTGGTTTGAATACAAAGCTTGACACGCAGTTCTCAGACCGGCCAGTCCTCAGCCGTTTTGTCAGTCATCTTTATAATTTGACGTTTATAGTTTTGCGTGTATTACTCTGTGATTTCTAAACTGCAGCACCGGGTATAGATTTCAGCAAAACGATGGTGTCAGTTGGGGCTTGGTTGATTTTCTACCGTAGTCCTGGGTTCAGAAATACCGGTTACCTCTCCTATTCGTACCCCAACATCTAGCTCACCACTTCTGTTAAGGTTATATTTTTTTCTTTAACAACACTAGGGCTATGAATGAACACGAATGCCACTGGTTACAGCTCCATGACATTTAATAGAACATTCACATAAGTCCTGAACATCAATAATATCGTCACGCATGCATAACATCACACTCAGGCTGACACTGCCTGTAAGAAATAACTTATAACAATACTTCCACGGACTGGCTAACTGTCCACAAACTAACAGTACACACAACACGTTTCTATGTGCGGCATTCAATCCTCGCACGAATCCATTCACCATACAGGTGTAAATCACTTATCTCAAGTGACTGGCGGCATGCAACATCGCCATATAAATACTACTCCAATATAGCTACAAGGCGGACAATACTCAACGCCTTACTCCACTGTAGCTCCAAAGGCGGGACCAACTCGTCGCCTTAATATGTTCTCCACGAACATTACTGTTACCGTATATTTATGGCCACCACAAATGCTAAGGTGGGATTTACGTTATGTTATGTAGGAACGTAACAATATCTTTTCTGTGTACTGTTGTAGTCAGTCCGACCTGGGACAAGCAGCTTTGGTATGCGTGATTAGCTCACCAGGCGTTGAGGCGCTAACAGGGTGTCATGTTGACATCCGAACATCAGACATTTCTTGTATGTGAGGTACTCGAAGTTTGTGTGGTTGACAAGTGATGTGGGTGTGTAGAGACACGAATGCGTTTAGGCTCTTTGATAGATAAACAAGGCACCCACTCACTCACATGCAGTAGTCAGTAATTGTAGAAACTGCTGGAACTTTCAACCATTTATTTACGAGACACAGTGACATCAACAGTTACAGTCAAATGGATGAGAATCAATGACATCATATATATTGGAAATGATTGGCAAAACATCTGGCATTATAAAGCTTGAACCACTCATCTATAAGGACGTTATTGACAATGGTCTGTCCTTTAACAACTGTTCATATGTGGTAATAATTAGGAATATCAAACATCATCAGTTTTGTATAGCTCGTAGGTATGATGCTAATAACGCTGGCTTGACAACATATTCTTTTTCCTACTGTAGATCAGGGCCCCTGACTGAACGCGTCAGGTAGACCTTTAACAAATATAGTTGCTTAATATAGAAGTCTGTGAACTTGTAAATAAACTCAAGACTTCATCTGGCTTCACCTTCCAGGAACTTCTTCTTCTGCTCAAAGTTATAGGCCGTAATGACGGGCCTTATAATGGTTGATAAACAACTGTACATTTTTTCCATAGGTATGTATTATCTTCCATGCTGAAACATACCGCCATCCTGCGGGTTTCATATCAATATACGTTCATTGTGCTTCTGTAAAGTACTTCAACGAATAGACCTAATTGGCTACGTCAAGCACACATAATGGACTCTGGATCACAAGAACTGTGAGCGCTACTCACAGGTTCATACTAAATGTTCTGCAAACTTTGCATAATAATTAAGTTATTTTACCTTGGACAGAATTCCGAGAAATACACAAATAACACCTGTCGTCATTCCAGACGAACAGAATAACTCTGGGGAGAATCACTAAGATCACAAGACTATCTTTCCCCCAGATAATGCAGAGAAGAAACAATGGACATCTTCGTCCGGCAGAAACCAGCTCATCATTCCCAGACGGAAGTCTATTCGGTTCGCACTAAAAACTAGCGCATGCGTAGACAAAACAGATTTGAGAACAGTTAACCCCCGTCTTAAGACAGATCAACCACAAAGAATAAACACAGGGAAGGTAACCCCTAATCAACCTGTGTCAGGGAGTTAACATACAGTTCTGTACCTTCGATTATCAAAAGTATTAAATAGATTTACATCTTCTGGAACCGACAAAAATGACGGCAACAATTACCTAAAGTTCCTCCAGAACACTCCTAGGCGGGAAGATGTCGCCTATACAACAATATGTCAGACATAATCACAATATTCATAATCACTATATCATTATCTCAACTGTCACATAATACGAGCACCCAGCTCGATCACAAATCACAGCCTCCAGCACACCACTAGGCTATCAAGCACAGATTTTTACTAGTAACATCCGGGTACTCTCTCAGCCATCCAGACTAGTTCACCAAACACACTTTCTCCATGCGGACGCCCCAAGTCACAACATGCTGACATGAAGTCAGACATAAACTCAATCCCTGAGTTAAACTTAAATATTGACAACCTCAGTGACCGTTACTTCCACTCACTCCATCATCCACCCATGAAACTGCTCTGTGACACTTTGTTTCCCATGCTTGTCATGGTAGCCGATCGTCTCCCATTCTGCAGACATGGCCAAACCATTTTAGTTGGGACTGTTCTACTTGGGTCTGCAGGGGGTGAGATTTTAGGCCTTGACGTATCGTCTGGTTGTGGACCATGTCTCTTCTTGTTGCTTCAACCACCTTCCTCAGATACCTCATTTCTGAGGTTTGGATCTGGCTTTTATGGGTTGTAGTCATTGCCCGTGATTCGCATCCATATGTCAAGACTGGGGCATAGGGGGAGCGGTATACAGCCATCTTCGTTTTCTTACCAACCTCTCTCTTGCTGAGGAATCCTCGATTTATGGCCTGAAAAAGACTCCCAGCTTCTGCTTTTTGAGTGGCCAACTCTTCTTTGATGCCTCCCTTTCGGTCTATAATAGCTCCGAGATATTTAAAGTGGTCGACCTGCTCCAGGACCTGTTCTCCCAGCTTAATCCGATGTCTTCTTTCTTCTCGTGATATCACCATTAATTTTGTTTTAGAGCTACTTATGACCATCCCTCTCTTCTCCAGCTATTCCTTCCAGACTTGCAGGTTGGATTGGAGATGTGCTTCTGATTTAGCAATCAGGGCAACATCATCAGCAAATGCCAGCTCTGAAATACATACCTGTCTCATCTTCCAGTACCCCACTGAATACTTTCTTGTTCTCTCCTTACATGACTTGATAACATCGTCCATGAGGAGTATGAAAAGATAAGGTGACAGGATATCACCTTGTCTTACACAGTGGTGGTCCTGAACTCTTCTGACTTATGGTTTGCTGTCCTCACATATATTTAAAGTGCAAGAAACATTTTATGGGAAAATGCTACCACTCTACGTAAATATAAAAATATATAGACTGACACACGATAGTCTCTCCTCCGCTCTGTCAAATCCTGAGGAATTTAAAAGATACACGGTGTTCGTTCTACACCTACACACACATACATCGCTGGCCGGAGGTGGGTTGGACTGAGTCAATGATGACTCTCCCGCCCCTTCTCGCGGCTGGCAGTCACACGCATAGTATGTTATTTATTATTTTCTTCTCACAATGCGCCACGTATAAATTATCACTATCATTTTGTATCTAATATATTGTCGCTGTTTGTTAATTTGTCATATGGCATTTTTTTTAAATAGACGCTATAATAACATAAATTATAAAATGAAATATAACCCGTATTCTGCCCTCCCACTGTCAGTCGTTCTAACACGTCTAAGTTCGGCTTGGTTAACCGTCTACACTGTAAACACAAATTACTGTCTCGTCTCAGCAAGGTAGCGGTCGGGAACGTGGTCTAACATTTTAATTGATTATCTGGTTATGAAAATCGCTACGCGTTCTTTTATTTAATATGCCTTACTAGCAAGAAAAAATCTAAGTGAAGTATAAGAGTTTAACTTTAAATGATATCACCGTGAAATACTTCTAACACTTAGAACTATAATCCTCTTACCAGAAAATACAGAATTAAATCTCCACGAATCACTAATAACAATCCAAAAGAAATGGTTTAAGGGTTCGCGCTAGATTCTTCTCAAATTCTGAGTGACGACTGATAGTTGGGTTATAGAAACAGTAGTATATATATCATTAAATTTCTTTCATCTCTAATGCGTAATTTTGAGCTCCTGTGTGAGACCGAAAACTAAGAAGTTAGAGGCATCACGATTAAAGGCTTACGGTTCGGTCTTCCAGAGGTTCTCGTCTGGAGCTTTGACTGACATCATAGACTTTCTGTTCTCCTAGCGGTGTTACCTGTAGAATTCTAGTGTTCCGAATCAAAGGATATATGGAATTTTTTTTTAATTTCCCCTGAGCAACTTCAAACAAGTCTGTTATCTCTCTCTCTCTCTCTCTCTCTCTCTTTTCTCTCTCTCTCTCTCTCTCATGTGCTGTCTGTCAAGTATTATATAATTGACAGATAAGCTCACCTGAGTGGAACGCGGTACAACAAGCGTGATTTGTTTCCTGTTATGACTTACAGGTCATCGAAGATGGTAAACACTGCGTTAGCCCGTGTTTACAGAAAAGAAGGTGGGGACAAAATGGTACATTGTAGAAATAGACAGTTAGTAAAATGCATGTTTAGCTAGCAAATCAGAGAACAGCTGTAAGGTTACAATAAGCTGTCAGATTACAGTAGGCTCTTTTCCAGCACACGACACATTCCCCAGGATTTTTTTTAAAGCTGTGAATGGCATAGATCTGCTGCATTACCAGAAAGTGGCGTTAATATTTATTTGTGATAAGGGCACAATATATAACCTGAGGAATGGATAATGCATATGTATAAGAGACTGTGGGGTGTTCTTGAAAATTTATGATGAGTTTGAAGTATAGAAAAGCTCCATAACATTCTCTAGAAATACGCATGAGAACGGGATTCTGCTCAAAGACGAAAATAGCGTATGTCCTGATAGCAAGGCCACTGAGGACTAAAGGAAAAGCAACTGCTACTAGAGTAATGAAGATTTAAATATATAGGTTTAAATTTATCCTGGAACCATCATCAGAACTAAAGACAAATAGATGAATAGAATAAATAGATGACTGCGCGACAGCTACTTGCTACATCAGAACAAATTAATATGAGACATGACGAGACCATAGCAATACTACAACTATAACTTTTATGAGCAAATAATCCATCCAAACATTACGGGACTTAATTATGTTGTGATCATTCTACTGCATGTCATCATTATGCCACTACACTTTTCCTGTCATTTAACTCCATGCATGATTTATGAATGTATATAGGCAACCATCACAAATGACATAGAATTGAAGCAGCCGATGGCCTGAAATTTGACTAATTAGTTAACAGCTGTTTTATCACAACATGCTTTATAAATGTAGGGATATCTTTTAAAATCTTGCCTTGGTACGAATTTAAGAAAAAACACACAATAAAACGCAAAATAAATCTTTTCTTACTCCTTCGGAGAATCAGTAATCAAGGACGTATCGACTTGGCCGACTAAATCGCAAATAGATCGAAATGCTTTATTTAACTGTCGCATAATAATATCTTATGTTTCTTTGCTCACCTAAGCTTTAATGTAAGTTTGCATACAATATGGCATGTCAGCTGAACTGCATACAAAATGATCACGCGTTCGGAAGCTGTGCAAATGGGTGCAGAGAGATTAGTGAACTGAACACGACGCCTAACAGAGAGAGATGTCGGTTTGCCGGCTATAGAAGATGTATTATATACATTTGATCGTGCTCTCTTTAGTGTTGCTGGGTTTGGTGCAGCATTGTTTTATATTCTTATGGTAGTAGGCTGAGCCAGCCATATGGTTATTGCTGTGGTTATTGAGTTCGTATGAGTAACATTGTTGTTATTAAAAATGAGATTGTCAACACGCCTTCGTGTTACGTTTTGTGTATGGCGTCTACAAGTGTTTTGATTGTGTGACATCTCGCAGTTCAATACGAGCCAAGTCTAGATAACGTCATGAAGGTGTAGTTATTATACTGTGACAGTAACCATCCCACCTTGAAGTGGTGGGTCGGCTTGAGGGTCTTGATGATATTGTGAGCTACATCAGCGGGAGCTTTTGCTCCTGGTAGGTTCAACCATGCTGAGCAGGTCAAAATGAAAGAGACAGACAAAGTGGACACACCCTGTTCCTACGGGTTAAGGGAGTTTGGCGAACAGGGCTGAAAACCCTGCCGATAAAAAACCTTTTTGTCACAGAAACTGAAACAGTTGAGGAAAGAAATAAAAGCCAGAGTCAGGAAGAGCCCTCACAAGAGGGACGTAGGACGCAGAGACCTGATGAAAGCCAGAGTCAAAACTCTCAAAAGAGGGACGTATGACGCAAAGACCTGATGAAAGCCAGTGTCAGAACCCTCACAAGAGGGACGTATGATGCAGACATCTGATGAAAGCCAGTGTCAAAACCCTCACAAGAGGGACGTATGACGCAGAGACCTGATGAAAGCCAGAGTCAGAACTCTCACAAGAGGGACGTATGACGCAGAGACCTGATGAAAGCCAGTGTCAGAACCCTCACAAGAGGGACGTATGATGCAGACATCTGATGAAAGCCAGTGTCAAAACCCTCACAAGAGGGACGTATGACGCAGAGACCTGATGAAAGCCAGAGTCAGAACTCTCACAAGAGGGACGTATGACGCAGAGACCTGATGAAAGCCAGAGTCAGAACCCTCACAAGAGGTGACGTGTGACACAGAGACCTGATGAAAGCCAGAGTCAGAACCCTCACAAGAGGTGACGTGTGACACAGAGACTTGATGAAAGCAAGAGTCAGAACCCTCACAAGAGGTGACGTGTGACACAGAGACCTGATGAAAGCCGGAGTCAGAACCCTCACAAGAGGTGACGTGTGACACAGAGACCTTATGAAAGCCGGAGTCAGAACCCTCACAAGAGGTGACGTGTGACACAGAGACCTGATGAAAGCTAGTCAGAACCCTCACAAGAGGTGACGTGTGACACAGAGACCTGATGAAAGCCAGAGTCAGAACCCTCACAAGAGGTGACGTATGACACAGAGATCTGATGAAAGCCAGTCAATGGAAGTCAGGCTGCCGACACCACTTCTAACGTCGAAAATAAATAGGCACCTGGAACATACGGACAATGCAGGAGGCCGGAAGGACAGCAAAGGTGACTGAAGAGGAGACGATATGGACTAAAACGTTTAGGACTAGCAGAAACGAGAATAAATAGAACTGTTGATTTCATAACCAATACAGTGGAAAATGTCCTATAGTCAGGACACGAAGATGAAGACCACACAAACAGAAGGGGTTACTATTATATGTCCCAGGAAGCCAGAAGAGCAATAATAGAATGGGAATCAATATCACCCAGGATAATAACGGCAAGATTCCAGGGGAAAGGAAGAAAAATCACCATTATTCAATATTATTCCCCTACAAACAATGAAGGTGAAGACACGAAGCAAGATTTATATGATATACTCCAAGTAAAACTGGACAAAACACACAGATGAGACATTTAGATAGTAATGGGAGATTTTACTGCAAAAGTAGGAGTAGACAACAAATACTGGGAACTAATCATGGGAAAGAATGGCATAGGAAACAGAAATGAAAATGGAGAAATCTTTGCAAACGTTTGTGATTTAAATGACCTGGTCATCGGGGGGATTATCTTCCCACACAAAGACATACATAAGACCACATGGAACGCCCCAGATGGGCACATGGAAAATCAGATAGACCAGTTCACCATGGAAAGAAAATGGAGATGCTGCCTACACGATGTTAGAGTAAAGAGAGGAGCTGACGTAGCGTCAGACCACTACCTTCTCCTGGCGTCACTGAGGATAAAATTGAAGGCGCACAACGACAGAGCAGAAAAAGCAAGCCCGAAATATAATACTCAGAACAGTGTGAACAACCACACAATAGTTCAGTTCAACCTAGGGTTAAGAAATATATTTGGAGCACTCGAGAACCTTGAAGGGGAAAGTATAGATTATCATCGGTGCACAATTCAGCAAGCATACAGGAATACATGTGAAGATGTTCTTGGCAAAAGAAATAAACAACAGAAACGGCTCACAGAAAACACATAAGAGAAAGAAGAGACATCAAACAGCAAGTAAACAACTGTAAAGAGACAGAACAAAAAACACAACTGCTCACAATATCTTCTTCTTCTTCGATCCTTAACCACCGACCGTCAAAGCAGTCAGTGGCCATCACGCCTAGTGGCGTCTTGTAGGGAAACAACAAATTAATTCCACTTTGCACGGTCGGTGGCCATCCTTCGTACAGTGCCCCAACTCTGGTTCATTCTTTGCATCTCAGCCTCCACAGTCCTCCGCCAAGTTGTTTTTGGTCGGACTCTCTTTCGCTTTCCTTCAGGGGTCCAAAGCATAGCTGTTCTTGTGATGGCATCGGGGTCTCTTCCGAGGACATGACCAACCCAGCTCCAGCGTCTGCCAGCTATGATGGTGTGCATGTCCTCTTGCTTGCTACGAGTAAGCAGATCTTAGTTGGTGATGGTATTCGGCCAAAAGATTCGGTGAACTTTTCCTAGGCACGCTGTGCGAAAAGAGGACAACCCTGACATCTCCCTCTCTGCGACCCCCCAGCACCCCGCACCACAGAGAAGCACAGAAAGCACGCAACTCTGGTACAATCTTAATTTTGTGCTTGTGCTGTACTGGGAGGACCTCCAGATGTTACCTAGGCCAAAGAAGGCTGCACTTGCCCTACTCATTCCGATGCCGATGTCCCCGCCCGCCCCACCGTCCGGTGTCACCATGCTTCCTAGGCATGTGAAGGCACCTGTCCGCACCAGCCGCCGATTCCCCACTAACATGGGCCCAGGGTTGCTCACACCGAGCGCCATGACCTCAGACTTCTTTAAATTGATGTCCAAGCCCACCTGCTGGCCAAATTCACTAAGTCTATCCGCCCTTTCCCGGACGCGTTGATGTGAATGTGCCAGCAGTGCAATGTCATCTGCATATTCCAGATCTTCCAATGTAGAAAATGCAGTCCATCCTATTCCTCCCGGACTGCCCTCTGTTGTCTGGCGCATCACCCAGTCTATGACTGTTAAAAATAGAGTGGTTGATAAGGGGCATCCCTGTCGTACTCCTGTCTTCACCTCGAAGGTTAGGTTGCTCTGCCCAACACTACACGTAAAGTTGGCATAGAGGCTTTTTATGATTGACACTATGCAGCTTGGAATTCCATAAGCCCTCAGAACCCTCCATAAACTGTCCCCATGCATGCCGTCAAAAGCCCTTACAAAATCAACAAAATTTATGTAAAGCGTTCCCTGCCACTCCGAGCACTGCTCCACAATGCTCCCGAGAGTGAATATATGGCCCACACATCCTCTGCTCCCTCCAAACCCCGCCCGTTCTTTCCTCAGCCTGCAGTCCACTGTCCCCGAAATTCCCTGCACAATTATCCCGCCTAGTATATATTGGGAGCTAAACAAGAAAGTGAAAAAGAATGCCAGGCAAGATACAAAAGAATTTATTAAACAACTAACTGAGTAAGCCGAAAGTGAGACCAAAAATATGAGACTAGAAAACATTATATAATATCACTAAAACTTTATTTAAGAAACGGCTAAACCACAATACAACAGTGAAGAGCGGAGAAGGACAAAACATTAGCAATGAAGAGAAACAAAGGTCATATGGAAGGAAATCCTAAACCGAAACCAACCAATACAGCAACCTATCATAGAACCAGCAGAAGAGTCACTACAGTGCAACTTGAAACCCTCCCCCTCCCCCTTCTCCCCCTCCCCCACTAAACAAGAGATCTCTCGGGCAATAAAACAGCTAAAATATGGAAGGCTGCATGACCAGATGGAATACCACTAGAAGCCCTGAAGGCAGATATAATATACACTACAGAGTTGCTACACCAGCTCTTCAAAAACATCTGGGAAAAAGAGGCCATCCCAAAGAGCTGGAAGGAAGGCCACATTATCAAGCTGCCAGAGACAGGAAACGTGTCTGTATGTGGCAAATGGAAGGATATAACACTGCTAGCAGTGGCTGGAACAATTTTTTCAGGATTTCGTGCAGGAAGATCATGTGTAGACCATATAACAACACTCAGAATCATCATTGCACAATCAAACAAATGGTAGACCCCTTTGTATATACATTTTGTGGACTTCGAAAAAGCTGTCGATAGTATAGAGCCTTCTATCACATAGACAGCAAGATATGCAGGAGAAAACAAATAGATTAGTAACAGAAGTAGCAAAGATGGGACTACACATACATATAAATAAAACAAAGGAAATGAGGATAAATAATAGGCAGATGGACTCGATGAAGATTAATAGTCAAGTTATTGAAGAAGTAGACATCTTTACATATCTGGGGAGTAACATTGACAAAGGAGGGGGAACCGATGGTGACGTCTGCTCAAAGATAAATAAAGGCAGATGCGCTTTTAATGCCCTTCGACCAATATGGAACTTCTAAGTTATATCCGGAGAGAACAAAATCAGAATCTTTAACTGAAATGTAAAGTCAGTCTTGCTGTATGGCTCAGAGACATGGCATGTCTCAAAGAGTATCACCTCCAAACTACAGGTATTTGGTAAATAGATGTCTTCGACGGAACCTCGTATAAGATGGCCAGATGTAATAACACATGTAGAGCTAATTGTTAGATACTCGTGGGACATCCTGGGCCTAGCAGAAGTCAGATGGACAGGATTAGGTGAATCAATAACGGATGATGGTCACAAAATTTGGTTTAGTGGAGATGAGTCTAAACATCAGCATGGAGTAGGTTTTATCGTACATAAAGATAGATTGAACTCTGTCATCAGCTGCACCCCAATAAATAGCAGGCTTATCACCATTCGTATTGCAGCACATCCAAAGAACATCTCCATCATACAGGTATATGCCCCCCACTACTGACTATGAGGATGAGGCAATTGATACATTTTATGACAATCTGGATGAAGCAATTAAGAAAATTCCAAAGAAAGATCTTCTCATCGTGTTAGGTGATTGGAATGCTAAAATAGGGCCAGATGCATACGGTCACTGGGCTGGTACAGTAGGGAAATTTGGGACAGGAGAAACCAACGATCGAGGACTAAGGCTACTAGAATTTGCCAGCAACTATAAACTAACCCTTGCAAATACACTATTTCCTCATAAGTTATCAAGAAGAACAACGTGGCATGCCCCAAAAACTGAGATACATGGCCAAATTGATTTTATTCTTGTATCCAAAAGACTCAAGTCCAGTATTAATAAAGCCAAGACTAGGACTTTTCCTGGCGCCGACATTGGTAGTGATCACGACATGGTATTGATGACGCTCAAGCTTAAACTTAAAAAGAACTATAATCAAAACAGATGTTCTCAGTTAAGATTCAATTTAGACAAACTGAAAGATCCAGAAATCGCGGGAATCTTTGAGGCAACTGTTGGAGGAAAATTCGCAGCTCTCAACTTTTTTGGAGGATGATATCAACTCAATCACAGAGAACATGAAAGACGTGCTCATTGAATCAGCAACAGAAATACTTGGTAAAAGAAAGAAAATAAACAAACCATGGGTTACAGATGACATTCTAAAGTTATGTGATACACGGCGGGAAATGAAAAAGGTTAAGAAAGAGGTTCCTGAAGCAGCATGGCAATACAGTATGGTGAACAAAAATATTAGGAAGAAAATGAAACAGGCCAAAGAAAAATGGGTAGCTGATCAATGTGAGTCCATTAATACGGGGCTAATGAAAAGGATGCAACAAAAGCTAGAAACAGAAATAAATGAAGTACAGGCGGGTTTTCGACCAGGTAGAGGCACTAGGGATCATATATTCAACATGAGGATCATCATAGAAAAGTGTAGAGAATTCAACGTTGACCTACATACTTGTTTCATTGATTACACCAAAGCTTTCGATTGTGTACAACATCAGCAGTTATGGGCTATTATGAAAAATATATGATTTCCAAACCACCTTATACAACTCATCGCACTGCTGTAACAAGAACAATAGGCAGCCGTAAGAATAGAGGGGGAAACATCAGAATGGTTTGAAGTACAGAAAGGAGTAAGATAAGGCTGTACCCTTTCCCCTTACCTGTTTAACATTTATGCCGAGAATATCATGAGAAACGTAAGAGATGACCAAGAACACACAGAGTTTGACTCATTTAACATCGGCGGGTACCAGATCCCGGAAATCAGATATGCTGACGACACAGTCCTCCTATCGACCAACCCAGAAGGACTTGAACAATTACTTCTGTCCACCAAAAAACACAGCGAGGCCCAGAATCTATACCTAAACACCAAGAAGACCAAAGTATTGACAACAGACAAAGTAAAGACCAAACCAGAAATTGAAATTGATAACGAAGAACTGGAAAGTGTCAATTAATTCGAATACTTTGGATCAATCATCAACAGCTCTGGCGACTGTGCAGTAGAAATTAAAAGAAGACTTGCAATTGCTTCACATAAGCTAATACAGATGAAAAACCTATGGCAAGGCACAAGCAAAGAAACAAAGTTACAACTGATCAGAGCATGTATATTCCCAGTGGCAACATACGGCTGCGAGACTTGGACACTCAATAAAACAGTTGCAAAAAAGATTACATCATTCGAAATGAAATGCTACAGAAGGATGTTGAGAATACCCTGGACAGAAAAAAAGACCAACAGAGAAGTACTGCACTCACTAAACGTACAGGAACATTGGCTCCTAAATACCATCGCAATAAGGAAGCTGAAATTTTTTTCGGTCATATAAAAAGACATAATAGTCTGGAAAAAACAGTGATGGAAGGCATGGTCCCTGGAAAAAGGGGAAGGGGTCGACCTAGACGACGGTGGACCCAGGACGTCACAGAGAGCCTGAACTTGTCTTTGGCTGATGCAGGTCGACTTGCCCAGAATCGTGATGCGTTCAGAGCAGCTGTAATGGAGACAACGTTCTGGAAAGAATACGTCACATGATGAATAAAAGGTAACAGCAAGGCAGCTTTTGACACATTAAGAAAACTATCAAAACCTCAACAGCCCAGGGTAACTGTCATAGAAGATAGCAATGGGGCTCTGCTCAATGAAAAAACAGCTGTAACGAGAAGGTGGACAGAATATTGTAAAGAATTATATAACTGTAAACTTGACACTGACTTAGGCATATTAAACAACATTAAGTGCGAAAACAGGGAACTCGGAAATGCAGCAATATTACGGGAAGAAGTGGAAGAGTCTATATGTTCGATGAAAGGAGGGAAGTCACCGGGTGTGGATAATATACCAGCAGAGCTCTTGAAATATGGAGGACCAGATATAGTAAATATCATGACAACAATTTGCCAGAAGATATGGAGTACAAAAAAATGGCCAAAAGAATGGACGCAGTCATTAGTAATACCGCTTCCAAAGAAAGGAAATCTAAAAATGTGCAAGAACTACAGAACCATTAGCCTTATTAGTCATCCAAGTAAGGTAATGTTAAGGATACTTTTGAACAGAATAAAACAGAAATCAGAAGAAATCTTGTCAGAGGAACAGGCTGGCTTTAGACCAAAAAGAAGTACCTCAGAACAAATCTTCAATATTAGATTACTTATCGAAAAACATCTCCAACATCAACACGATTTATACCATAACTTCATCGATTTCACAAAAGCCTTCGATCGAATCTGGCATGAAGGCTTATGGCAAGTAATGAGAAAATTCAATTTTGATACCAACATCATAGATATCATTGAAGCACTATACAAGGACGCAAGCAGTGCTGTTTTTGTAAGCAACGACATTGGAGAATTTTTCAAAACAACTGTAGGAGTTCGCCAAGGATGTATCCTGTCACCAGTGCTCTTTAATATATATCTAGAACATATTATGCAGGAGGCTCTCTACGATTATAAATCAACCATATCGATTGGAGGCCGACCTCTGTGTAACCTACGTTTTGCTGATGATATTGATCTGATAGCTGGATCAGAATCAGAACTTCAAGACCTTACCTCTAGACTGGAGAAAGTAACAAGAACGTATGGGATGGAAATTAATATAGAAAAAAGCAAGATATTGGTGAATAGCCATAAGAAACATGTTCCGACCAACATTACGTTAAATGGGCAAACGTTAGAAGAAGTTAACACCTTTAAATATCTCGGGTCCACTATATGTAGTGATGGAAGATCAATTAAAGAAATCAAGACAAGACTTGAGATGGCCTCAGCTGCCATGACAAGGTTGAATGTGATCTGGAAAAGTAACATCAGTTTTCCTGTGAAGATCAAATTATACAAATCACTTGTATTATCTATTCTCTTGTATGGGTGTGAGGGCTGGACACTCACTGCAGATACGGAGCGAAGGATTCAGGCTTTCGAGCATAAATGTTTTAGAAGAATTTTGCGCATTTGCTATAAAGAGCACAAAACAAATGTCTATGTTAGAGAGAAGATAAACACCTATGCAGGCCACCAAGAACCACTTTTGTCAATAGTGAAACGTCGAAAGCTTGCCTGGTTTGGGCATGTAACTCGTCATGACTCCCTTTCGAAAACGATCCTTCAGGGAACAGTCGAAGGTAAACGGAGAAGAGGAAGGCAGAGAAAATCCTGGGCTGATAACATCAAAGAATGGGCAGGACACGGTTTTTCCACACTTCTACGCATTGCTGAGGATAGAGAGCAGTGGAGGACCCTGTCTGCTGATGCTTCCACCATGGCACCCCTACGACCCATGACGGGTTACGGGCTGAGATGATGATGAGAGCTAAGGAAAAGATGCAGGCAACAGCCAATACAAATGGAAATTAAGGTAAGAAGGTGGGGATGGATAGGACATATACTCAGAAGCGAACAATCAAGCATAGCCAGAGGTGCCCTTGACTGACTGGAACTCACAAGGGAGAAGAAGAGTGTGGAGACTAAGTAGAACTTGGAGAAGAACTGTGGAAGAGGAGGCTAAGGAAATTGGAATGAAAAAAGACAGCCCAGAACAGAAATTGATGGTGAGCAACTGTTTTAGCCCTATGTTCCACGGGGAACGGACAGGAATGATGATGATGATATGTAACCATAAGTTGGAGATACTTGCCATCTTCGATCCACCTCTGCTTATGACCTCCTTGCTGGAAACATGCACAAAACATCCCATGCTGTTGTAGCCGTGGTTTCTGTAGCAATAGTGTTACATGAGGACGCTGCCTGTCAAATGCACAACTTAATATTAGTGGCAACATGTTGGAGGAAACAGTGTTTGTTCACTGGGTGTCTTTAGAGATGTCCCTCAAACAATAAGGGGCTATAACTATTCATACTGACTCCAAATATAAATATGGGAAACTATAACTATTTCCAGAAAGAAAACATGAATGTTTCAGAAACACCCGCCAAGATGGAATGGAGAGAAATGTGCGTCATCTCAATAGGAGCTCAATATAGTTTCTACACCGCAATGGGGGCGGTTTTTCCTCATTTCCCCGAAAATATACCTGTCGTAGATTTTTGATAAGAGAATTAAGACTTGGGTTGGACCCTTCTGAATAGATTTGAATAAGTGGTATTCACAGTGAAAAGTAGTAATAGCAATAGATTTCCACGAGTGAGATGGTAGAAATGTGATAGAGGCTGCCTCTGAAATCAAGAAAATCTTCTCTCTTTTACCCATCTTCTACGACAGATCTAGATTGAGTCAAAATACACACATATACATGAAATATACATATATCCACTCACCTACATCTACACATAAGACGACAGCTAGACGTACAGACGTGGGAAAACTCTAACAATGATTATATGAATAGTTTGGGAAAAACGAACTGACCGACACGCTGGAATAAATTTTATGAGTAGTTTATTTATCAAGACTAAACTTCTCTCACAACATATAAAATCACATCAAGCATATACCAAAAAAAAATCATAAATACAAAATCAAGAAAATGCTACAAGAATGATAGACCATTGGTATGATCCTTCCCTCGATGTATAGCTCACAGTCCCGTTAGAAGAAAGTGATAGCCCAAAGAGTCACAGATACATATGATTTAGTCTAAAATTCTTCCCCTTTAAGGTATGAACAGACTGGATACTCTGATCTAGTATAAGGGAATATATATATATATATATATATATATATATATATATATATATATATATATATATATATATATATAGTTAGCAAAACACAGGAAAAAAAGGTAAAGAGTGATAATAAAAATAGTGGATACGGGTGACAGCAAAAGAGGAAGATATAGGCAATTTAATGATCATAAAACCTATATGACAGAACGTCCCCCCACCCCCCTTTAAGATATGGAAACACTCCATGTCTACGTTATGGAAATAAATTTCCTATATCCGTAGCTTCAGGGTGTCTGTCTTCTTCCCTCTCATCTCCCCCTCCATCTCTCTCCAATTTCTACTCAAGTCTACTCCCCAAAGTTTCCTTTCTCTGGAATGTATCCCATGCGCGCTTGAAAGAGCGTCGCCGCGTCTGACATTTTTCAAAGATTTCGTGTGATTGCAGTGGAATATCCCTGCCACTATTGTCATCTTCGTCAGTTTTAGCGATCGTCAGGAGATGGTCGGGGGTCGACACTGGTCTTTCCACGAATTTCTTTAGCAGATTTAAGTGGAAAACCTTTTCCTTTCCTTGAATAGAGATCTGGTAGTTAGCCTTAGAAATCTTTTTCAGGACGGTAAACGGCCCTTGCCATCCGATCCTCAGTTGGTTGTTTCCGGTAGGGAGTAAAACCAAAACTTTCTCTCCTGCTTCCAATTCTCTCTCTTTCGCGACTTTCCTGTATCGGTTAGCGTGCTTTGTGCGATCTTTCTTAAAGTTGGTAGTTGCTAGGTCCCATCCTAGTTTCAACCTTTCCTATAACTCCGATACGTATTTACTTGCTGAGACAGCTTTCTGGTCTCATCAGCTTTCTGGTCTGTCAGCGACCAAAGTAAAGCTTCAAGCGGGCCCTTAATAGGTCTGCCGAATAATAGCGTAGCTGGCGGAAATCCTGTGGAAGTATGAGGAGATTCTCTGTAGCCAAATAAAGCTGCCGGAATGCAACAATCCCAATCTTGAGGTTTCACTTGTGCCAGTCTACTTAACATCATGTTGAGGTTTCCGTTAACGCGTTCTACTAGCCCATTTCTGGCCAGGGTGTAAGGCTTTGTGTAGATGTGCTGGTCTCTCAAGATCTTGACGATCTCATCCATATACAGGTTTCGGTATGGAGATCCGTTATCCGTCAGCACTTGCTGATGGAATCCCAACCGAGTGAAAATCTGCACGAGGGCTTCTGCGACATGCTTGGCATCTGCGCATGTTAGCGGGATAGCTTCTGCCCATAAAGTGACTAAGGTCAGGATAAACCTGTTCCTTCTTTTAGTCCTTTCGAAAGGCCCTAAAATGTCGATCACAACCCGTTCGAATGGTGTTCCCACTATTGGCATTTCACCCAAAGAGACTGGGGGTGCCCGTTGCTTGGGTAGCACACGTTGGCACTGGGCACAGGATTTGACATACCTGATAATCTCAGTATTTACTCCTGGCCACCAATAATGAGTGGTTATCCGTTGGTTTGTGGCGTTTTGTCCCATATGTCCGCTGAAGGGAAGAGAGTGCCCGATTTCAGGATTAGGCTCCTGTACTGTTTCGGTACTAGGAGCTGATTGTAACCTTGGTCAGGCTTGCCGTTCTGCGATAAAGTACGCCATCGTTAGAAAAAATGTCCCCGTGCTGTCTGGGTTCCTTAGCCATGGGCAGTTTCTTAAAGCAGGGTGTCAAAGTAGGGTCCTTGTATTGCGCTTCTTTAAGTTCCATGGGTAATAAATTAGGCGCAGGCTCCCGTTCCTTCTTGGTTTGCCCTCTTGTAGTTACTGCTGCCACAATCGGCTCTTCCGGTTTCCGAATACACACGTATCTCCCGCCAAGTATGACTGGGTAGATGGGGTCAACCATAACAGCCGCTTTGATCACACCTCTTACAAAATCAGAGTGGATCTCCACCAATGCAATGGGAAGCGCTGTAGGTGCATCACTCTTACGAACTCCACAAAGTTGGACGGTCTCTCCTGTCTCTTGACCGGGTTTAACCAGGTTTCTGGCAACAATGCAATCATACGAAAGCCCCGTGTCAAATAAACAAGAAGTTTGAGAACCTTTCATAATAACAGTACCTCGCGTTGAGGGTGTATCCCCAACAGGTTGGGAATCACTGTCAATAATTCCGCCTTGCGAGACTGTTAGCAAGCATCCGATGCGTTTAGGCTCGGTGTGCTCACTCTGATCATTAGTCCCGTGCTCAGGGGTTCTCCCTTTGCCACCTTGACCTTTCTGGCCACGCTGTCATGAAGGGCGGTCGGGTTGATCAGACTGCTTACTGTGGTTAGGGTACTTGTTTTTGTAGAACTTGGATTTTTCAGGAGGGGTTTTGAGGTCCAGTTTCTCTGTGGTTATTTTGGTTGGAAACATGAGGAATATGAGAAGCATGAGAAGCTTGGTCTAGATTATTTTTCCGAAAATGCTCTTCTGTCGGTTTACGTTTTGAGGCCGGTAGCTCAGCCAGCGCATTGTGATATCGCTCAGACTTTTCTAAGATGTCTTCGAGCTTTTCTGCACCCTGCTCAGCTAGACATCTCCGGGTATCAGCACACAAAGTGTTCTTTATTTGTTCTGTTAAAACAAATTCCTCCAGACCTTCATAGGTAGAGGGGAGCTGTGAAAGCTCAAGGCACTTTGTCAAATATCCCTTCAAACGAGATGAAAACTGCTGGAAAGTTTCAGAGCCCTCGTTCCTGCTCTTGCGAAACAGTTGCAAAAATTTGCGAGCATTCATTTCAAAACGCTCAAGCAAAGCTTTCTTTAACAAGTCATAGTTGTCTTGTTGGCCACTTTCCAGTTTAGAATAAACATCATAAGCAGAACCTTTAAGGGCCTGGGAAAGTTTCATACACCAACGCGACCTCTCTAAACCGTACAGGGTTGCAATTTTCTCAAATTTTTCTAGCCATTTGTCAATCTTCTCATTAGGACAAGGGAAAGATTCAAGAGCAAAGGACATAGCGTTGAGTTGAAGAGATTGAGGGTTAGTTTGATCAGTTAAGGAAGAATGAGTAGAAGACTCTCCACTGCTGGAGGTAGAGGCAGCACCACGACTTTGGAACTCTAGAGTTTTAAGTGCCAACTCGTGCTGTCTCTGTTCCCTCTCCTTCTCACGCTGTCGCTCCTTCTCTCTTTCCTCGTGCTTCATCCTGCAAATTTCCATTTCCTCGTCCATCTTCTTCTGCTGTAATAGCCGGTCTTCCGCTTCTTTCCTCTCCGCTGCTTCTTCTTTCCTCCTTAGTTCTTCTTTTTCCTCTTTAGCTTCAGCTGCTTTCCTCTCCGAATCATATCTCTCAAGTTCGTCTCTGACAAAAGCTTTTGCTTCTTCGCCTTCCAAACCTTCTTCTCTCGCCTCGTCCCTGAGGAGTTGTCTAAGCTTTGCCCTTTCTGCCATAGTAAATCAGTGGCTGAGACTTAGTCAAGAAAGAAATAGGGAAAAGGATGCACTGGTTCCTACCACTTACGAGAAAATACCAAAACAAAAGATGATATACTTATAACCTGGGATGCCTCCTCCAAAAATAATAAAGTACCTAACTATCGCTGCTATTAATCGGCAATTAAGCACATAATGCAGACGACTACGCCAAATAAATGGTAGTAAAGATTACTCTCTGAAAAATAAGTTGCTACAGTGGAAGACAAATAATTATTGCAAAAATTTAAAGAGAAATAAAAAATCCCTTAATTTTTTTAATCCACTATCAAGTTCACCCCTGAAGACAGTTAGGGTAAGGGGGGCAATTTACAGGACGTAATTGTCTGAACGCACTCCTTAGCTTTGCTCAAACACCTACTTCTTCAGAACCCTGTGAATGTTATACACTCGCAAAACTTTACCAGCGTTTAGTATTACAATATCAGTAATTAACATATATTCCGACAAAATCAGCCTGTAAACCAAATGTATAATGCTCAATAATGCTGTGGAAAAACAATTCTTAGCCGTGTGGTCAGCACGCCCATAAATCAGATCGATATGTCTAAGGGATAGTTATTTTTAAAAAGATACAAGACATCACACTCTTACTCTATATCAGAATAAAGAATCTTAAAGACGAGCTGATATTTGTCGTCTCGTTTTCCTATTCAAAGTTCAAAATCCCGATAGACGAGACCCCATTTGTCGCAGATTTTTGATAGGAGAATTAAGACTTGGGTTGGTCCCTTCTGAATAGATTTGAATAAGTGGTATTCACAGTGAGAAGTAGTAATAGCAATAGATTTCCACGAGTGAGATGGTAGAAATGTGATAGAGGCTGTCTCTGAAATCAAGAAAATCTTCTCTCTTTCACTTATCTTCTACGACAGATCTAGATTGAGTCAGACAGTCTACACACATATATATGAAATATACATATATCCACTCACCTACATCTACACATAAGACGACAGCTAGACGTACAGACGTGGGAAAACTCTAACAATGATTATATGAATAGTTTGGGAAAAACGAACTGACCGACACGCTGGAATAAATTTTATGAGTAGTTTATTTATCAAGACTAAACTTCTCTCACAACATATAAAATCACATCAAGCATATACCAAAAATAAATCATAAACACAAAATCAAGAAAATGCTACAATAATGATAGACCCGTTGGTATGATCCTTCCCTCGATGTATAGCTCACAGTCCCGTTAGAAGAAAGTAATAGCCCAAAGAGTCACAGATACATATGATTTAGTCTAAAATTCTTCCCCTTTAAGGTATGAACAGACTGGATACTCTGATCTAGTATAAGGGAGTATATATATATATATATATATATATATATATATATATATATATATATATATATATATATATATATATATATATATATATATATAGTTAGCAATACCTTGCATAAAGAAATGGTATGACAGCAAAAAAATGACCGGGCTTCAAAATACCACCATAAAGGCATCGCTCAGTCCTGCATTCACTCTATTCATTCAACTTTGCTCACGTGCATTTTTCAACCGAAAAAAAAATTTTTTAGGACTTGCCCATACAGAATCTTCACTGGTAATCTTGGCCAAGAAAAACCCCAGGTCCGAAAAGACGGGTTGAATTCACTACTTCCGGGACGATTCTCTTGAGAATACTATTGTTTTGGATGTCTGTTTAAGTCACATAAAAATTGTCCAAGCACGAGCGTTTATAGCGAGCACAGTGTCAACATCTTAGATTTCAAACGAATGAGGAATGTCAGTCGGCTCCTTCTCTCAGTATAGGAATTTAGTTGGTAACCCCACCACTTGTCAACAGTGTCGGGAAATTTACTGATTGAAATATGTTACTTGCCACCAAGGCGGAAAAATGATGAGTTTTTCTCAGAAAGAATAAAATCAGGCTCGATGACCCGTTACTTCTTTAACATCTTAAAGTTGTGGTAAAAAGTTATACATCAAATCTTTAAGGTAAGAATGTTTGTTGTTTTCTTTACAGATTTATCTCTTTTACTCAAACGCTGGCAAAGTTTGGGTACCACAGTTTCACTATGTAAATGGAAAAGAGCACATATCAAATAATTATACACACTATGTACTCGGATATGACTGATAATTTTAAATTGCAAGCGTAGTGCTTGACTTATCATTTAAATTTTCCCGTGGAATAAGTTATATATAAAAATCATCAATCCTCATGAATTAGGAATACGTGCGTATTCCGTCAACACTCATGAGGCTTCTAGCATTATAAGTTAGTTAGAAAAATTATTCTCGTCTGATTATTTTAGCGGTAAAATTAAATTCCTTAATAGCCGACTGAGTTTAAGCTAGAAATATAATTTCGGTTTTCCACTGTAACTCGTCACTATAAAATAATACAGACTATATAAATTAAGCGCTCTGCACCAAATCTAACTAGTGAAATAAAATAAGCGATTTAACACTTTAAACACTTCACAAAATACTAGAATACTAATATGATATTTTACCTCCAAACAGAATTACAGTTTCACAACGACTAGGATAATTCACTAGATAGGTATTTAGAAGCTCGGCAAAATTTGACGAGTAACTAATGACTTCGCTATACAAGCTTCATTCACTAGCCCGAGTGATTCTGTCTACTGCAAGTTGGAGAATGAAAAGAAAGTTTCAAACTCTGGTTATATCTATTACCAGACAAAGAGGTAAACGTTTAATTTCGCAAAACGAAGTACTCTCCCCTTTTCCGTCTTTAACGCTTACGTTTAACACCTAAACGCATGACGTAACGGCCACCTTCTGACCGAGAGTGCGCGTGTCAGTTGCGAGTCTCAGACGGCTTGTCTCCAATGCCCCGGCAGTTTTCACACTTCACGCTGACCATGGCCCACAATGAGGGTCGTGTCAGGTGGAATTTCCAGACAAATGTCTCAAACTGCGCCAAGGAGACGTCATTTATCGCGCCTTTCCTGAGCGCTCAGCCGCAGAAACCGCGCCCGTCAGCTGAAAGTGCAGACATAGTCTGCTCGTATGTCTGAGATAAGCGAAAGTCACAGTTTCGTGTCCTGACATCTAATGCAAATAGAATGCCTTTTAACGCTCTCCCGTCTCTGTAGCGACTGACACGTTACGTCATAACTGCGTTCTCAGTTTTGAGAAAAGAAACAGGTAAACGTTAGAATGGGAAAATGGTAATGTACATAGTCGCAAACAAACGAATGCGAAAAACACAGGAAAAAAAGGTAAAGAGTGATAATAAAAATAGAGGATACGGGTGACAGCAAAAGAGGAAGATATAGGCAATTTAATGATCATAAAACCTATGTGACAATACCCCACATTTATTTCATGTTGGTTGGAATTGTGACGACACAGAATACTAATAAAATTAAGATGTTTGAATTTTATACTTACACATATAAAATGTGATCTTTATTCAAGCCCAGTAAAAGCGCTCCAGGGTCGCAAAAATCATGAAATTTTAATCAGATTTATTCCAACTTAACTAATCCAATATAAGAGTACAGTTATAGGATATAGGATCATATTTTTTTTATGTGATGATGAATGTATTTTCATCAAAGATATGGGCTTGCTATTCTGTCATGAATTTTTATTGCAACAGTTGTTGTAGTTGTTGTTGTCGATATCCCATAGCTGCTGAGCATATCTACTCTTGGCAGCCCAATGCCATTCTTAGAAAAGTGTAGGTTTTCTGCATTTGTTTTGTGTTCCATATAGTGAGTTGGTGATTGTCAGAGGTATCTGTAATAATTTTTTCCTGGCTTTTGTGAGTGATGGACACTCCATGAGGAGGTGTCTGGTTGTTTCATAAGGATGAGATTGAGAGCAGTGTCAACACATGGGTAGGTGCTGAGGGTTGATGCAGTTTGGATAGCTATTGGCTCTGGCATGGCCTGTTTAACACTGAAAGATACGACTTTGATTTCTCTTGTTGAGTCGGTTTATGTTGTCGTTGTCTTTTGGGCAGGTCATTTCATTAAGACATTTCGGCCAGTCGGGGCGTTTGCCCATCTGTTTAGCCAGATTTCGTTTGTGTTGTTTCTGAGAATCTGTTTGACTGTTCTCGTGCTGCAGGGTCTGTCCTTTTGTTGTTTAAAGGCTCCTGTTTTAGCAAGTCAATCAGCTGTCTCATTTCCTGTTAGATCAATGTGAGCAGGGATCCATTGTAGGGTTACACTGATGGAGTAGGCTGTGATCAAGTTGTGAATCACTCTCCGTATAAGAAAGATGTCTTTGTTTTCGTATGGTGTCTGTTTAAATGCCTCAAAACAGACATGGAATCACTGAAAATCACTATGTCTGAAGGCATTTGTTCTTTAAGGTCAAATTGTTAGTGTAGTAATTCAACAACTGTCTTGATGGCCTCAGCCTCCGCTTCGTAATTTGAACAATTTTCACCACAGGAGTCACAGAACTCATAAGAGGATCCATCCGGATACCATATGCAGATAGCATATCCTGCAAAAAGAGGTGGTCTTGAAAGCTGAACCATCTGTGTAGACCTAGATTGCTGATGTTGAGTAGCTGTTTATGGTCTCCAAGGCACACGTCTTCAAGATTGTGGGTAGTGTTTCCTTGTTGGCCGTTTTATCTATTAGTTGTGTTTTGACAGTTGGTTGATGGAAGTTCTCCCAAGGGGGTGGTTCAAAGTATTTGTTAACCATTTATCTCTCTTGTGGGAGATGATGTTTATCGTTTTCCTCTTTGGCTATGTCCAGGAGAGATAGTTGTTTCAGTCTTCGTGTTTGTTTCCAAGTGTCAATAAGTACTTTGTTTGGGTGGTCTTTCTCTTGTCTCCTGTATCTCTTTACAGCTTCAGTCAGTGCTCTTTTACACCTGATATTCATAATTTTTGTATGCTCGATTCTCGTGTTTTGTAGATTGCAACAGTAATGAGGTAAGTAATGAGCTTGAATTTCAGTCTTGTAAGACTTTGCTATACCTAGATATCCTCGTTTTCACTCTATTTAGTATGTGTGTTTCCTACCTTCATAGCTACAGCTTGGTTTCGAGAATTTGAGAAATGACCTGTCTTGCTCCCATCATCAGAAATAGGGTTGATATCTTTGTATCATCTATGGGCTATGAATGTTAAAACCACGCTCTGCGCACGTGAAGAGATCTGTCTAGGCTGACCTTCCAAGGATGGTACCAAACAGGATTAGTTAACAGCATAAAGTAAAGCCACTTAAGATGTCGCTGAATGTCTGGTCGGTGTCCTATCATATTCTAGCACTTTTCAATATCTAAATCTTTGCTGACTACGAAAGTGTATAAACGCTTCGAACTTTACTTCTAATATCATGAAAAATGCTGACATTTCGGATAATTGTTTGTACTAAAATGATTAATATCACCTAGGATATGATAAGCGCTTGGCCTATTTCTAATACCGAAATGACATTTAGTTCCCAGGTCAATCATTATCGTTTTCCTTATGAAGAGTGGAACCACCACTGCTACTAGTCCGCTAATAGAAAGTCTGCACCAGGAATTCACATGCTCAAGGTCCGCTAATAGAAAGTCTGCACCAAACATTCACATGCTCATTGTCCGCTAATAGAAAGTCTGCACCAAACATTCACATTCTCAAGGTCCGCTAATAGAAAGTCTGCACCAAACATTCACATGCTCATGGTCCGCTAATAGAAAGTCTGCACCAAACATTCACATGCTCATGGTCCGCTAATAGAAAGTCTGCACCAAACATTCACATGCTCATGGTCCGCTAATAGAAAGTCTGCACCAAACATTCACATGCTCATGGTCCGCTAATAGAAAGTCTGCACCAAACATTCACATGCTCATGGTCCGCTAATAGAAAGTCTGCACCAAACATTCACATGCTCATGGTCCGCTAATAGAAAGTCTGCACCAAACATTCACATGCTCATGGTCCGCTAATAGAAAGTCTGCACCAAGCATTCACATGCTCATGGTCCGCTAATAGAAAGTCTGCACCAAACATTCACATGCTCATGGTCCGCTAATAGAAAGTCTGCACCAAGCATTCACATGCTCATGGTCCGCTAATAGAAAGTCTGCACCAAACATTCACATGCTCACGGTCCGCTAATAGAAAGTCTGCACCAAACATTCACATGCTCACGGTCCGCTAATAGAAAGTCTGCACCAAGCATTCACATGCTCATTGTCCGCTAATAGAAAGTCTGCACCAAACATTCACATGCTTGTGGTCCGCTAATAGAAAGTCTGCACCAGGCATTCACATGCTCATAAGCCGTTGTTTCTGTGGCTTTTTCTTGGTTATGATGCCATCACAATGCACAACCTCACATTAGTCACGTGGTATGAACTGTTTTAGAAAACAGTTGGTCTATTTTTTCTTTGCCTCGTCAGAGACCCCCATAATTGCACAGGGTAATCCAGGTGAACACTGCACTAATCCCTGCTCTGATGTTCACGTCTGGTAATAGGGAGAACACACGTGACTTAGCTAGGGCGAACTAATCCATTTATCGACTAAGGGATTCGTTGGTGAATCATTGCGGTAGCAGGATGTCGTGGCCAATCGTGTTGCACGTATTAATACGTTTTATTATAGACAACAGGTTTCCTCACGGTTGCAGTTCTGGCTGCATGCTCTGTAATGACCGTAAAGAAACGTGATGTTTGGTTATGATGACAGAATGTCTTATAAATGTCAATTCGTTTAAATTAACTTTATTATACACCTCAAGTATACGTTTTCAAAACGAATCTTCCCTGCCTGGTGTTCAGCAAAAAATGACAGTATATTTCTCGTCATTGCATCTCTTTTAATTGGCATAGTTGCCAAACTATTTAATTAGTCTTGCTTATCTGAGACTTAAGTTCACGATATAGCAAGGGTTTTCCGAATTGCTATAAATACAGTTTGAGCTGATGTAGTTTGGTTATTATATACAATTGCAACAACTACAGAAGCATCTCTCTTCTTAGTATTCTTGGTAAGGTCTTTGCCAGAGTTATTTCAGTTGAACTACACAAGATAGCTGAGCGCGTGCATCCAGAGTCGCTTTGTGGATTCAGAGTTGGCAGATCAACAATAGATCCATCCTTTCTCTCCACCAACTTCACAGCAAAATCAAGAGAGTAGAAAAAGCCTTGATACGTCGCCTTTATCGATCTCACAAAGACGTTTGACCTGGTTAGCAAGGATGGACTGTTGGTAATTCTCCTCAAAATAGGTTTCCTCACTTAATTTCAGAAAATGTCATTCCATAAAAGACGATATGAGGGGAACAGTCCAATATGCTGGACACGATATGAGGGGAACAGTCCAATATGCTGGACACGATATGAGGGGAACAGTCCAATATGCTGGACACGATATGAGGGGAACAGTCCAATATGCTGGACACGATATGAGGGGAACAGTCCAATATGCTGGACACGATATGAGGGGAACAGTCCAATATGCTGGACACGATATGAGGGGAACAGTCCAATATGCTGGACACGATATGAGGGGAACAGTCCAATATGCTGGACACGATATGAGGGGAACAGTCCAATATGCTGGACACGATATGAGGGGAACAGTCCAATATGCTGAAAACGCATCACAGTCCTCTTCAGGGTGTTTGCTCTCGAAACATGCATAACGAGGATGCAACGGCCGGAATATGCCTTCACGCTGGGTCAGATGGCTGACTATTTAACCTCGCAAGGCTGAAGCCAAAAACGAAAATCAGAAGGATCACAATTAGAGACATATTGTTCGCCGATGAAGCTGCGACGACTCTTATTAAGCCAACAGAAGATCCAGAATGTAATGATTTGCTTCTCTCAAGCGTGCAAGGAAGTTGACCTCACAATAAGTCTAAAGAAAACGAATGTGCTGTGTCAAGATATGGCTGTTACACCAGACATTGCTATTTATAGCTATGAATTAGCAATCTTGCATCAATTCAGATAACTGGGGTCTAACATCAATGACAAACTCTCAGTCCCACAGGGGTAAAGCTGTACAAATCATCTTTGCCCGCCTCACAACGCGTGTTAGGGGAAACTCCAAACTCACACTGAAGACCAAAGCTGGGGCATATAATGCCTGCATTACCTACACGCTCCTATATGGCAGAGAGACAGGGAGAATCAATGCTGAGCAGACAACAAGGCTCAATACTTTCCATCTACGGTGTCTATCCTACATCCTGGTATTTGGTGGAAGTGCAAAAAGACAAATGTCGGGGTGCTGTCACTTGCTGGCCTTCAAAGCATGTATGCACTGCTTAAGCAACGTAGCCTACGCTGGTTTGGCAAGGTCCGATCAAGTAAAATTGTAAATACTATCCAGTGTACACGTTTAATCCTTGGACAAGTTTAAAATACATTATTTATTTAGTCAACTCGTAATGTATTTTGTCATAGTATTTTTTTTTTTTTTGCTTACCTCCAATACCTAAACCTCGTAGCACTGAGCAATCGATGTTTCAATTTCCCCTGTCATTCATGGCGGGTCTAGTCTACAAGCTACCTTCTTTATGAAACTGTTATACGTTCCATTCTGCAATTTGCTGACTAAGGCATTTTTAGCGTTGCACTAGTTATTTACAATAAATAACAAGAAATCAAATTAACTTTATCATGATAAAACATAGATTTCAAAACAGTGTCACAAGCGCAAAGACACATTCTGGCACTGACATAAATTCAGATCACAATCCGGTCGTCATCAACGTAGATATAAAACAAAAAAGAGCAGGAAACAGAAGAAAGGAGGAACCCCAGCTAGAAATATTAGCACTGAAACAACCAAATATAAAACAGAAATATCTTGTCAATGTCTAAAATAAGTATGAGCAGTTACTGACAGAACGCATGGAACAATACAGAAGAGAAAACCCAGCAGAAAAAAGTAGCTGCAAAATGGGAATGTTTAAAAACAAGCATACAATCAGCAAATGCAAATTTACCTAAAGAGGAGCCTAAGAAAAATCAAATCTGAATGACAGATGACATCTTGAATAAAATGGCAGAAAGAAAGAGAGCAGAAAGCAATCCAGAATATAAAACAATAGACAATGACATACGTACTATGACAATATTAACAAAAATAACAAAAATGATACTTCAGAAAAGAAATTCAACCAAATAGAAATTAAGCAACAAAAACTAACAAATTATTTTTAAAAAACCCAGAAAAATTAGGAAACGTACTAACTACTCATAGGACAAGGAAAGACAACGAAGTTCAAATTTTTTTTTTTTAAATATCAACTCAGAGAGAATAAATACTAATACAAATTAAAACCAAGTGTAAAGGTCAATAGTTATCTCTAAACAATACAAAACTGACACTAAAATGACAAATACTAATATAAATTAAAATCAGCAACTGCAAACGACAATAGTTATTTAAATTTAATACAAAATTAGTAAATAAAATGACATAAGTACCCCAAATATTTTCAAGTTGAACAGGGTAGACCAAGATGGAACGAGAAGAGGCAATAATGGTCAGCTGTTAAGTGCCCGCTCTCCACCCATCACCTTTTCAAAACAACAACAACAACAACTATATACTATGTGTAAACAAGCAAAAGAACGGTAGATTAAAAACACAATGCAAGGAAATAGAAGACATGGATGGTTAAGCACAAGACAAGGGATATGCAAGAAGAAATAAAGAAATTATCAAATAAGTCGAGGTTTGCCCAAGGTGGAGGCTGTATCAAGAACAAAAATGGTGTAATCTTACTTGATGAGAAAGACATATCAAACAGATGGGCAGAGTACGTAAAAGAATTATTCGAGGACAACAGAGGTAAAAAACGATTACCAGATTCTAATGAAGGCCCAAATATTCTCAAATCAGAAGTAGAGAATGCAATACATATGATACAAAAAGGACAATCAGCAGTCATGAACAACATATCTTGGCAGAAATATAGACACAGTTGGAGGGACAGACAGTGATATAACAATAAGAATACAAAAAGCAAGAGGAGCTTTCATTACACTGGAAAACATATGGAGAACAAGAGAAATCAAGTCCAACAAGAAAATAAGAATCTTCAACTCAAATGTCAAGTGAGTCATATTGTATGGCTCTGAGTCATGGAGAACTACAAAGACAACAACCAAAAAGCTACAGACTTTTATAAACGGGTGCTTGCGTAGAATAGAAGGACTGAAATGGTATGACAAAGTCACAAATGTGGAATTGATGACAAGAACCAGACAAGTGCCAGTGGAACAAGAGTTGAGAAGAAAACGCTGGCGATGGATAGGACACACATTGAGGAAACCTGTTGATAGCATTACAAGGCAGTCCTTGTTCTGGAATATACAGGGAAAGAGAGGCAGAGGTAGACAAAAAACACACGGAGAAGAGAACTGGATACAGAGGTGAAAATGATGAGGAAAACATGGAAAGAACTTGAGCGGATGGCAGAGGACAGGAAGACTTGGCATGTGTTTGTTGAATGCCTATGCTCCTTGGGGAGCTAAAGGGTATTGATTGATTGATGGACAACATAAACATTGAAATGATAGAAGCCCTGGAGAGCTTTGGTATAGATAAAATCACAGATCTATACAATATATGATATACACCACATGACATGAAGACATCAGTCTTTATAACTTTGTCCAAAAAACCTAGTGCAAAAGAATGTTCAGACTTCAGAACAATCAGCCTGATGAGTCATGCAAATAAAATACTGCTCAAAATCATTGGGGAAAGAATAAAAAGTAAGGTAGACGGCGAAATCCAAGAAGAACAGTTTGGTTTTCAGCGGAACAAGAGATGCAATATTGTGCCTAAGAATATTAGCAGAAAATATACGGAGGTCCAAAAAAGTATGTACGTGTGCTTCATTGATTAAAAGAATGCTGTTGAAGTACATTCTCAATAGGCCATACTGGCCACCACTGTTGAATACTCATTCTGAGAGGCTGGACATCACTGTGTTGAATATATGACAAGTAACACACTGGTCACTACTGTTGAATGTGGTGGTGGACAGGAAGAATGTAAATGTTATTATATGCGATGACGAAGGCGATCAGCATACGTCGGCGCTTACAGGTGGCCGACAGGTGTGTAGGTGTGTAGAAATCAATAACCGCGAATGCATGTAGTCCTAAAGTAAGTCAATAATAATCACACACCAAAAGCACATATAATAGTCAGAAAATGTTGCAACTCTAAGGAACGTTATACACAGTTTATTATTCTACAGTCACGAGGACATCACCAAAATACACTGTCAATAAGTCACAGTTCAGAACGCATCATGGAAATCACAATAGTTCAATACATGCGTATATAGCATAACTTGCACATATATGTCTATAAAAGCCTATTCCTGGCTTTGAAGTAATGTAAATATTCTCTCTACCTTCTTTGGCAAAATAAGCCGTATAAGTTCCTGGCTTCAAAGTAATGTAAATATTCTCTTTATCTTCTCTGGCAATATTAGAAATAAGCCGTATAAGTTCCTGGCTTCAAAGTAATGTAAATATTCTCTTTATCGTCTCTGGCAATATTAGAAATAAGCCGTATAAGTTCCTGGCTTTAAAGTAATGTAAATATTCTCTTTATCTTCTCTGGCAATGTTAGAAATAAGCCGTATAAGTTCCTGGCTTCAAAGTAATGTAAATATTCTCTTTATCTTCTCTGGCAATATTAGAAATAAGCCGTATAAGTAGAAGCCATCATATCCTTGGCTTTAGAAATATATCAGGGAGTCTCCAAAATTTCTATAACAAAAAAATATCTCCCCGTACACACAGCGAAAAAAGAATGGCTGAACACCTTCCCGGCAAAACGCCCAGGAACGTACTGTCACGGGATTACCGTATCTCCGTCCAGCTCAGACAATCACACATGCACGGCTAACCGCGAGAGACGTCAGCTGAACTCATCTAGAAGATTCGCGAAAATTCTTGATCAAATATTTTAAAACAAACTAGTAGCTACACAAAAGAGATTAAAAAAATCTGGCCAGTACATACAAGTATATTAATGTTTAATTCCTCTTGACTAAAATTTGCTTTAACATACTACACCGACCCCATGGAAAAAAATGATATAATAATTTTTTTTTTAACAGCAAATCACAAACAGGATTTTTACGTATTTCTGCAATGAAGCTACTCG
This sequence comes from Oreohelix idahoensis, assembly GCA_024509875.1. Classification (NCBI taxonomy): domain Eukaryota; kingdom Metazoa; phylum Mollusca; class Gastropoda; order Stylommatophora; family Oreohelicidae; genus Oreohelix; species Oreohelix idahoensis. Next base: position 200,991 of record JAMPIV010014229.1, read on the forward strand.
AGGAAAACCATATCATTCTATTTCAAACTCACAAAAGAGGACTATTCATGCCTTGGGGATAAGCAAACGATTATTGCACCGCTGGATAGTGACATCAGAAATTTCTAATTACAGTGTATTACACACAAAAATTAGGCCAAGAGTGGTGGATAATTTTGACAGAGAATTGATCCGCAGAGAAATTTGCAATATGTTTCACAATAGTGAGGCAGTGACTTTAAGGAAATTGAAAATTTGGTTAAGAAAGAATAATGACATTGAAATTTCCAAATCTACGCTATGGAGGACTACTAGGAGTTTCGGATTCACTGTTATAAAATATGTTGGTGGTAGAAACCTTATTTGTATGAAGCCTCATATAGTTGCCATGAGAAGCAAATATTTACGCGAAGTCAGAGAAATGAGAAGAGATTGTTATGATTTTGTTTATTTAGATGAAACTTGGATCAATGCGCACCACAGTAATGAACGAGAATGGCAATCATCTGATGGGAGAACTAAGAGACTAGTACCATGCAGCAAAGGACAGCGCCTAATAATTGCACATGCAGGAAGCAGCCATCATGGGCTTTAAATAATACTGAACTCATATTTGTTTCAAAATCCACAGATAATAGGGATTATCATACAGAGATAAATGGCAAGATATTTCAAGATTGGATTGTGAATCATGTACTTCCATCATTGGATAGACCGTCTTGTTTGATAATGGACAATGCTTCATATCACAACGTTGTGGCACCTGAAGATAAAGTTCCTATTTCATCAAGTACTAACGATGTAATACAGATTTGGCTGACCAAAAACAACATTCCATTCAACGAAATGTCCCTGAAGCCTTAATTACTCGGAATTGTAAACAATACACAGCATACAAAGATATTTGTAATAGACAAGGCAATCCATGAACATGGTCACAGATGTTTAAGATTCCCTCCTTACCATTCTCACTTAAACCCAATAGAATTAGTCTGGGCTAAAATTAAGGAAAGGTAGCAACAGAAAATAGAACGTTCAAATTAAAAGATGTTGAAATACTTACAAAAGCCGCCATCTCCAATACAGCCAGGTATTATTGGAAGAAATGTGAGAACCATGTGTTACAAGAGGAAGAGGAATATTGGACGAATGATGGTTTGTCCTTCATTCAGGTGAGATTGATTATCAATTTCTCAGAGACATCTGATTATGATTCGGATGAAGTTTAATTTCTTTAAAGATGACCTTACTGTTATTTACAAGCACAGCAGAGGAGCAATTATCCATTTTGACATTTATGAACCGCACAGTGTAGACATATTAAACCAAAGCGGGTTGCACGGTACCATGTTTGCTGGTGCGCCTCCTGGCCTGGTACATCTGACTTCAGCACATGTTTCTTAAGGCAGAGTGTGCTCATGCCTCCCCCTCTGGCTGGGGGATTTGATTTTGCCTTTACCTCGTTTGCTCTCCCATCTTGCCTCCCGCTGGGGTTGATACCCAACCTTCGGCAAGATTACTGGGTATAATGGGGTCTACCAAGAGTAGGTGAGGTAGACTTGGGCAGGAGAGGCTAAGAGACACGATGAGTCTTGTATTGCGCATCACTGCCCCATTTGGACATTTCTAAACAACAGCGAACGAGAAGAAGAAGAAGAAGAAGAAGCGCAAAGTGGTGATACCTATTGAAATAATTAGATCAATGAAGGTCTAGTTTGGTAGCTCACTAAATGTCAATGACAAACAATGTCACGAGTATCTCGCATGCAGATCATTTAAGAAATCATCTTCAACAGGTATTCATATGCAAACGTGATGGCCACATTATTGTCATAGTAGACACTCCTATGCCTATTCAATTCACAGAATCTGTGACTGAAGTGGTAAAATTTCTTTTCTCGATACACAATAATTAGTATGCCGACAAAGATCAAAGGATTTCATTCGTTTATGGGAACTATACACGAAGCACAGATATAAAGTATATATGTGATGGGTCAAACCCAATATAACATCGTATGCATAAAATGGCATTAATACGTTGGACGGTTAATCAGATAATTACATTTGTTTGAGGGCAAAGCTAGTGAAACGTGCTATAGAATATTGTATGATGATGATTATAGGAAACTCTTTACAGAGCGATACAACAGGAAGCAATCTGATCATCAGAAGAAGTCCCCCCGTCCGACAAATGTTTCGGCCCGATTACTCCTTTACACTCTAAGGGGGGCGGGCCCACTTGGGTCATGACTCCCAAGCGTCTCAGCCTCCTGTTGTCTTGTATCGAAAATGAACCCATTTCACTTATGGTAGCAACTTTTAAATCCACAACTCCGCCAGCCGTGGAGGCAATTGTGAAAGTAACCGACTGTCCCCTCAGCCCCCAACAGTTTCAATAAATCATACACTGATGCAGCCACAAGCCCTCTTGCGCCCACCTGTTCCCAAAGCCCTTTTGCATTGGCAGGTGGAAACTTGATTGCATCTCTCTTCCCGTCCAAGAAGTGTGTGAGATCATCATCTGGCAGATCAACATGAATGTACTCAGCACTGTGGATTGACTCATGGCTGCGTTCTTCTAACGTCTTATCCGTCGAGACAGAGCGCTGTTGATCTCCCCCTGATGACCTTCCACACCCCTTTTTCGTTCTGTGGATTTGCATTCCTCTTTGAGTACAGAATTCCCTACGACAGGCACATGGCAATGAGGCGCCTGTGGATTCATTATCCTCCCCCCCCCCCTTTCGGTGAATCCTGGGGGCATCTATCGTTTTTTGGTCCTGTAGCAATTGAATACAGCTTACGGGGTGCTAACCCGGTCAGCCGATTTCTAGTCTTTCCCAGTGTCATCTGTCTTTCCAGAAGTCAATGCTAGTTACTTTTACACTAGTCGTAAAGAAATGACGCCATAAAATCTAGACTACTCGTCAAAAGTCAAGGGCCACTTAGAAAAACCTTGGTTGAAACCATAAAACAAATCTGATATAAACGTAATTGGTATCAGTCAAAACGGCATTTATTGAAGACAGAATTGAAATGTCACGTAAAGAAATGGAAACACAAATTCAAACGCAATGAAGCTGTGAAGTGTGTCACCCACCTTTTCAAAAGTCACACAATAGATATTGGACAAATAGACATTTCAAAATCGGGTATAACCACCGTTTGCAGCAAGGCATTCAAGACAGCGTAGACCCATCGAGTCCACAAGGGTCCGAAGAGTATCCTGAGGAACAGCTTGCCATTCCTGAAGCAGAAATGCAGTCAGCTGTGCAACATCCAGCTGCAGGGGGTGATTTGTTGACAATCTTCGACCAAGGACATACCAGAGGTGCTCAATCGGAGAAAGGTCAGGTGAATGAGCTGGCCGCGCCATCCTGATGATTCCATGTTGCTGAATAAACTCATTCACCACACGAGATCGATGGGGTCGAGCGTTATCATCTTGGAGGATGGCATTACCACCTATGGCCTCCAGAGCAGGCTGAACAATTGGTCTCAAGATTTCGTTCTGGTATCTTGGGCCAGTCAAGTTTCCTTGGATGATGTAGAGTGGGGTCCTGTCGTGTCTGTAGAAGCCTCCCCAGGCCATGACAGAACCCCTACCATAACGATCCACCTCTCGAATTGTGTCATCAGTAAATCGCTCTCCTGGTCGTCTCCAAACTCTAATCCTGCCATCATTGAATGACACAGTGAAGCGAGATTCATCAGTGAAGAGAACTTGACTCCATTGTTGCCGTGTCCATTGGATGTGCTCGCGACACCAAGCAACACGGGCTCTGCGATGAGCAGGAGTAAGAGGGATTCTGACTGCAGGACGTCGAGCAGCCAGTCCAAATTCATGTAAACGTCTCCGAATGGTGCTTCGACTGACATTAACGTTTACAGTTTGTCTCAGCTGACAGAGTAGAACAAGTCACTGTTCGATGGCGCAGGGCTGACAACAAGAAGTACCGGTCATCATGTCTATTGGTGCATCTAGGGCGACTTGGCCGGTGGCAATCCTCCACACTTCCTGTGGCCTGAAATCTCTACAAAATTCTTTGGATAGTAGAGTGTGACACTGCAAGCCGTCTAGCAACCTCACGGACAGATAAACCACTTTCAACCCACGCTATAGCCCTCATTATTTGTAAGGTGTCAAGACTTCTTCTCGGTGGCATGGTTTTTGCAAGTGATGAAACTATCCTAACTCTGCTGATTGTAAAACAAACTAAGAGTGAACTCTTTTCACGAAAAGTCGCCATTGCACGTGGAACGTCAATCAGCACGATTACTTCACCTGTTTGGTTGTACGGAAGTTTGAGAAATCAGATTTAAAATGTGAATTTATGGTCAGCAAACCAAATTTTACGTGATCACCATGGTTGTCGGTGAGTTGTTTTTATGGTTAACGTGCATAGAGGACTGTCAGGGGAAGATATTGCACCCATTTTTACTAAAACCTTCCTTCATTTAATCATTCTATGCGCTTATATAAAAGTGTATTGAAAATAATATGTGGCCCTTGACTTTTGACGAGTAGTATAGTAAGGGAAACAACATAGCTAATACCGGAAAGAACAGGAATGAAAAGAGTTTTCTGAGACGGGATCAGCGAAGTCGGTTGGGTTGTCAACATCTTGCAGGTCCTCTTTGTAGTGTGATATTTCATGGGATGTATGGTTTATACACCACTCAAGAATCTGTACTAATGAACTATAATGAAAGTATCACAATGTGTTGTCAATTAATAAAGGTATCCATGCATTTTTTATACCAGCTTGAACTTATTCACTGATCGTTAGTTGAAAGTTACCTTGTTTACATCAGGACTGCTAGCACATTACAGAAACCAGTATAGTTTGTCTGGTATATGATAAACAGTACTGCCCGCTCATTACAGAAAACAGTAATGCCTTGTATGTTATAAACAGTACTGCCAAAACATTATACGAAAACCGAATTTGCATGCTCTGCATATGAAAACGGTATTGCCAGTACATTGTATAAGGAAAACAGTATTGCCTGCACTACACATGACAAACAGTGTTGCTGGTATTGAGTAATAAAAGTAGATAGTGTCACTAAAGTTGAAAAGTCTTCACCACACATGAGAATTAAGAAACCTGGGTTGAAGATAAATCATCTAGAAGTGAAACATCTCTTGCGACAGCGAGTCTAGGAACTAGCTGACTTGGCCAACAAGCACTGTCACACTTGTTAAGTATTTTGGCGCCGTGAACAACTCATAACGGTGGAGACTTTGTTTTGTAACTTAGCAGAGTATTATAAAAGTCACCCCACAGATCTCTCACCACTGAGTGACATACCTGAGCACCTTACCATTGGGTATTTTGTGAGGTATCCAGTTCATCTAGTTGTTTCCTTCATTGAACGTATTTCCTTGTAATGGCTACTCCACAACGGATGGAACAACAGATAATACAGTTGCAGCAACAGAATCAGCAATTGCAGCAACAATTACAACAGCTGTCCCAACAACAAGCCATTAACCAACCGTTACCCGAATCTCTCGACTTTTCAGTACACGCATTACGAGAGACAACATCTACGCTTCATAACGGTCAACCAGTTTGCCAATTTCCAACATATTCGGGCGATATTTACACCATTCTCTGGGGAACCCTCCAAGTTCCGCCAATGGATGATAGACATAGAAAATTTTGCGTCTCTTATTTTGGCAGCATCCGATGGAGACCGCAAACGCATTGCATTTTTGTCGTCTGAATCCTTGGTAACAGACTTTCTACGAAGACGCTCCAAGACCTATCCTGGGGAAACATTTGAAGAAAGAACTTGTTCATCGATACTCTTCGATAATCGATTCACAACACGCTTGGACATTACTTAGGCGCGTTCGGCAAGATCGAAATGAGTCAGTTCAGTTTTTTGCTGATCGTTTGCAAAATCTGTCAGATGATGCTTTCCTGGATGAATTGGTTCCTTCCGCGGATATGGACAAGCACCTTGTCGGTGTTTTTGTAGATGGACTTGCTTCAGACTCGTTGAAGTTACATCTCATACGCAAAGATCCCAAGTCCATTAATGAGGCCATCCAGCTGGCTGTCACTGAGGATAATGTTAAGCGTCGATTTCATCAACGATTAGGTCGGGATCCACATCTAGACGTGCCTCGTGATGAGGAACCTATAGACATTTCGCACCTCCGCCGTTCCTCGCATCGTTCTACAGGTCAACCTCAACCTCAACAATTTGATCTTCTGTCAGGGCCTTCTTATCACCAACTGCACCTCTCAACTCAACATCAGTCTAGACAACGTCATTCAAGTCGACCACAACACCAAGGGTCTCCAATACATAATGTGTCCACACTGGCTTGTTTTAAATGTACTAGACCAGGCCATATTGCCCGTGATTGCCCACAACGCAAGTCACATTATAATCAACCAAATGCAATTGTCAAATACTCCAACCAGGCCCTTACAACTGGGTACTTGTCCGTCCTTCAACCGCCGTCCATCTCACCCTCCTTTTCTAATGAGCCAGGGAAACCCCTGGGTCGCCCGTTAGTCAGGACCGTTACAGATGACTCCGCTCTTTACCAGGATGGATGAAGTAGGTCCTTCCAGTCTTTTTCTCCGGATCCACAGTCTCAGTCTTCTTGTTCTTCTCCGGCTATTAACGTTTTACGTGTTGAACCCGATCCTTCGTCCTGTCTTATCTCTGTAGGGAACATGAGTTTTCGTGCTCTTTTTGATACAGGGACTACAGTCATTCTCATTCGTGAGAACTGTTTAGCGCCTTCGCAAGCATGCTCATTTTCATTCACGGAATTTTATTATTGGTCGTCATTTTCTTCTTGCCACTGAGCACTTATCTACTTTAATCTCAAGCAGATACGTATCAATAATGAATACATCCCTCTTCAGGATGATATTCATATTGCTTCCTTAGTACGCCTTACAGCTCCTGTCACTCTCAAACCCTATGCTTTAACAATAGTCACTGGTAGTGTCAAGCGTACTGATTACGTTTTTCTAGGTCTCTCCATACTTGTAGAACAGTTGGTTGATACTGTCATCCTCGATGACCCTTGTATCGAAGTCGTCGATGGCATTGCTACTGGTTCAGCTACCCGAGACTTCCCCCTCATGCTTCTTAACTCTTCTGGGAAATCCACTACTATCAAGTGGGGTACTGTTGTTGCCACACTTGCTTCTTTTTCCTTTAGATCGAGTGTTTTCCATCCAAATCTGACTCCTCCACCTCCAGCTCCCCCAAATACGTCTCGTCCGCCTTCAGCTTATCCGCCTCCTCTCTTCCCATCTAATGTCATGCGCATAGCAGCAGTGCATGAGCGTCCGCCATTGTGTACATTCCCTCCTCATCGCCATTGTCATCCCTTTCCTGACTTTACCAACGCTCCTCGGCATTCCTATAATTATGGACAACTTAACTCCTTACCTCCCCTACGCAGCCAGTTGACGTCCCCTATTCCTTCCACATCTTCCACTTCTGTTCCACTTTCTCAGTTCCTAGAGCAACTGAACACGGATTCACCATATGAATCTCGAATTCGACAGTTGGTTCAGAAATATCAGGATATTTTTGCTGTCTCTGATGTGGAGCTATAACGAACATCCACTGTTTCAATGGACATAGAGACGACAACGGAAGTTCCGGTCTCTCTTAAACCCTATCGCACTCCCTTGAAAATTCGGGAGATTGTTGAAAAGGCCATAACTGATATGCTAGAAGCCGGAATAATGGAACGTTCCCGGTCCTCTTGGTCTTCACCAATTGTGATCGTTTCCAAGAAAGATGGGTCCAACAGATTTTGTTGTGACTACCTAGCTCTTAATGCTATTCCAAAAACCATCTCCTATCCTTTGCCTAGAGTAAATGGTATTTTGGCCCCAGTTGGCAAATCACAGTGGTTTACAACCCTGGATGCCCGTTCTGGTTTTTGGTGTATTCCATTGACACCTGAAGCCAAAAAAAGTCGTCATTCTGTACCCACATGGGGAGTTATAAATGGAATGTCATGCCATTTGGCCTAAAAGGCAGCCCTGCCACTTACATTTCCCTTATGGACCAAGTATTGATAGGTATGCAGTCTTTTGCATTAGCATATATAGATGATATCCTCATCCATACTCCGGGTACCATTGTAAACCATCTTTCACATGTTGAGAAAGTGTTCACTTGCCTACGTACTCACAAAGTCATGCTTAATTTATCCAAATGTGCCTTTCTGCAGTCTGAAACCAAGTATTTAGGTTTCATTATTAACAAAGATGACATTCGTCCGGACGACGCCAAAGTCCAGGTGATACGTGACATGCCACCACCGATCTCTATCCGCCATGTTCGTGGTTTCGTAGTCATATATAGTAGTAGTCATATTATAGAAAGCATTTTGTAAATTTCTCCAGAGCTGCTGAGCCTCCTATCGCGCTAACAAAAAATATGCTCGCTTTCGTTGGTCCGATGCTTGCCAACAGGCCTTTGATTATTTGAAATCGGCTTTAACTACCCGTATCCTACTTGTATGGATGTCAGTTTCTCTTCTTCATCAGATCCGAAGACCTCCTCAGACATTGATGATAATGCTAAGGAGATCCTTGTGATCAACTCCAATCGTCTTCCTCCTATCTTCTCTCCTCTGGAAGATGAAGATTATATCTCTTCTGATGGCCCTCTCATGCTCTTCATTGACATGCCTTCTGCTCAGTGTCAAGATCCTGATCTTCTGAAGATCCGTCTTCAGTGGGTACGCGATGCTAAGTCTGTTTCCTAATACATTATCCTCCCTGATACCGATATTCTTTATCGAGTTGATCCCAAAAGAGAGGATCGCTTTTTGATTTGCCTTCCTCGTAGTCTCATTTCACGAATCCTTCACGAATTCCATGATTCCAACGGTCATATGGGTCGTGACAAGATGTATGACATACTAACCAAAAGTTATTATTGGTCTACCCTTTATAAAGGTGTAGCAGAATATGTGGCGGCTTGCAGAATCTGTAAGCGTCGCAATATGAGACCGCATCAGGTTCCCATTCAACTGATGTTTCAGTCTCAATTCCCCATGCATAATGTTAATGTAGACATTTTGGGTCCATACCCTGTCACGCAGTCCGGGATTTCTTACATCCTCCACTTTGTAGACCAGTATTCGGTGTGGCCTGAGTGCTATCCTCTCAAGGACACCTCCGCCGATAATGTCACTGATGTTCTACTTTCTGAGTTCATACCACGCCATGGTTGTCCCCATACTATTATCTCAGACAATGGAAAGCAATTCACCGGCAAGACTTTCCATTCGACACTGGACAAGCTCCACTTTCACCACGTTACGACCAGCTTCTACCACCCTCAATCGAACGGTCGTAAGGAGAGGATGCATTCCACTCTTAATGTTATCTTTGGCAAGTTCACCAATGGTAATTCCCAGTATTGGGACGTAAACTTACCCCAGGCTTTTGAAGCATTGCGTGTAAATGTAAACGACACTACTGGTTTTCCGTCATTCTACCTTCTCAATGGTAGAGAACCTACCTCATTTACCGATGGACAACCTTCTCACCCCACAAAAGAAATATTTCGGCGAAATTCCAATTGAGACCATCTTGCGGAACAAATATAATGCTCACCAGCTTGTCCATCAAAATGCTCTCAAAGCATTTCATAAACGACAGTGTCTACATTCCAAACGTGCACGTCTCCCCACATTTGTAGTTGGAGACCTTGTATATTTCCGCAAACACAAGCGTACTTCTAAATTGGACGATCATTGGATTGATGGATATAAGATCATACAGAAAACCTCTCCCGTCAACTTCATGATTTGGCACAAAGAGTGTAACCACCGAACGAAGGCTCACGCCTCTCAGTTACGCCTAGATGTTCAATGTCCCCTTACTTTCCCTACACTCTTGTCCAGCCGTTCTGTTCGTAAAGCCACTCTTCAGTTCCGCCTTCATCTTCTTCTTCTTCCTCTTCTTCATCACTCTCTGATGACTCTTCCCTTTCTTCTCGTCTTGATGATCCACCCTCCCCTCCTCCTCCGGGCGCGATTGGTCGTCAGTGTCAATGTCGTGATTCTTCTACCTCGGAAGATGATGTTCCTATCCCTGAACTTGTTCATCGTCTTCGGTCCCATGATGTTTATCGTGCTTCGCTTCCTCCCGTTTCCTCTGTACCTCCCGCAGACTGTCACTTGTCTCCTTCTACCTCTGTCCTCTCAGATGCTATTCTTGCTCCCTCTCCTACAGCTCCCACCATCGATTCCTTGGTGCGTCCAGCTCTTCCGCTCTCTGCGTATCCCTCGGTGCCTTCCGGGTTTAGCTCTCCAGTGGATTACGACTTAGAGTCCGCCACGGCCTCTATCCCCAGCGCTATAGCTGAAGACATTATTTCCTCTCCCGTCCGCCATCCTCTCAAGCGGCATCTTTCTAATACCTCGGATGATTCTCCTACCCACCCCAAATGGTTCGTTTGCCACAAGAACATGTCCGTCCTTTATTTCTTCGTTCCAGACTCCCTGTACGCCAGTCTTTTAGTCCACAGCGAATGACTCAGTTGTTTCCTTCTACTCTGCGTAAGCCTTCCAAACTTTTAACACAACATCGATCCCCTATTCCAGTTTGAACCCCTACAGTTAGTTGTTATCCTCTTCCACGTACCTTCCTCCGTCCTCCAGTCCGTCGTCCTGCCCGTTTACCTCTCCGCCCCTTTCCTTTTCCTTCCCGTCCTGTTCCATCCCCTCATGTCATCCACACAGTCTCCTCTCCTTATCAACGTCAATATTATGATCCAAGATTATCATCCCGACAGGTTGCGTAAATTGAAATGCTTAAAATTATATCCCAGTCGTTCATCCCTTGACTTTCCAGTTTATTATCAGAGGGCGCTTCTCGTACCTGTTACCATGTTGAAGTCGCCATGTTGTTGTTTTTTGTTTTTCTATTTATTTTTTATTTTACGATTGAATAAAGTATCGTTTGTTAATTTTCATCATCTCGCTAATGTAGGTATTAACCTAATGACTTGTGTTTTATGCTTGCTCGTTATGTGCTTACATTTACCAATGCCCGCTCTACATAATCTATCTTTGTGGCTGCTCAATCGTATGATAGATGCCCATTTTATCAAACCTATTGTTTTCCCATTGTTCATGTTCTAAATTTTGTTTCTCACTCACTCCTTTCTTGTTTGGAAGTTTCTTTCTGTCCACCATGTTTCCCTCCCCATCATTCACTATTCCTCCTGCTCTCCCTCCTACCTCATTCCCCTTCGCTTACAAACTCTGCGCTTTACCACTTGATTACAACCCTCTGCCATTGGAGTATGTCGTCCTACATTTACCATGCACTAGTTGCGTATAGCCAGTCACATCATTTACGAGCGTTTAGCTTACTTAGAATGATACTTCCTGACTTTGTTGTTCCCTTTAATGATTTTTCCCATTTTAACGGTTTTTTTAATCATTTCGAGTTGATAATTATAACGAATAGTTAATAGTTAGCACTTATGTTGATATTAAAGCAGTGTTTATTCATTTATTCATTCCATACCTACGATGTTGTCCATGATCATCCACATATAAAGCCCAGTTCGTTAAGGCTCTAGTAGGCCGTAAGTAATTTTTTTTTCCTTGAGCCTGTGTGCGTTAGCCCGGCAATTATGTTACTGATGTAATTATTTTAATTTCATGTGTTTGGGAAGTAGTGCCATTTTGAGAGCATCTATTTGCATTAAGAGTCTTAATGCCATTCATTATATTTACGTTGTGTCATTTTATTCGGGTTTTAGTTTTTCTGGGATGAAAATGTCTCCCCTAGGGATACATTTTAGTGGCCCCGGGATGTATGTGACAGGTAGGTCTATTCCTACTACCTAAGAGCGAATAGCGCTACTATTATTAACTAGAATATTGTATTACAGACTAGCTAGATACTTTTACACTAGTCGTTAAGAAATGGCGTCATCAAATCTAGTATGGGAAACAACATTGCTAAGACCGGAAAGAAAAGGAATGAAATAGTTTTTGAGACGGGATCAGCGAAGTCGGTTGGGTTGTCAACATCTTGCAGGTCCTCTTTGTAGTGTGATATTTCATGGGATGTATGGTTTATACACCACTCAAGAATCTGTACTAATGAACTATAATGAAAGTATCAGAATGTGTAGTCAATTAATAAAGGTATCCATGCATTTTTTATACCAGCTTGAACTTATTCACTGATCGTTAGTTGAAAGTGACCTTGTTTACATCAGGACTGCTAGCACATTACAGCAACCAGTATAGTTTGCCTGGTATATGATAAACAGTACTGCCCGCTCATTACAGAAAACAGTAATGCCTTGTATGTTATAAACAGTACTGCCAAAACATTATAAGAAAACCGAATTCGCATGCTCTGCATATGAAAACGGTATTGCCAGTACATTGTATAAGGAAAACAGTATTGCCTGCACTACATATGACAAACAGTGTTGCTGGTATTGAGTAATAAAAGTAGTGTCACTAAAGTTGAAAAGTCTTCACCACACATGAGAATTAAGAAACCTGGATTGAAGATAAATCATCTAGAAATAAAACATCTCTTGCGACAGCGAGTCTAGGGACTAGCTGACTTGGCCAACAAGCACTGTCACAAAGTCTTTGATGTTGTATTCATAAAGATGTATTTTTGTTGTTGTCTGTTTCAGGCCAACCAGTTTTTGAACCTATGCTAACACATAATCCTCACTGCAACAACAGTATCGAGAAGTCAGCCCACATGACGAGATCAGGACTGATGACTTTAGTAACCTGTTATGAGTTGTCCAGCTATTGAAGATCATGAGCTTAACGTTGAATAGCTATTGTGAAGATAACAAATAAGGAAAATTTTTGATATTTTAATGGTTTGTAAAACATGATGATTTTGATCTTAACATGTAATAACTGGTTTCTGCTATTATGTTCTCATTATCTTTATTTCCATATAGGCTCCCTGTGGAGCACAGTACTTGAACCGCAGCTTGACCCTTTGCACGTAACCTGCACTAAAGCATGCACGCGCTAATGTAGTGGTTGTCTCTGTAGCGACAATATGTGCATGATGAGGTTACCAAATCTAAACACAACTTCCCATTTGTCACTTGTTACGACAAACCTGTGGAAGGAGTAGAAATGTTCTTTTGTCTCCTCAGTCCCACTGGAAACACACGGGGCACCTTTAAGTCATGTTTACCATTATTAACAGTGTACTGTATTTGTTTTCTATTAATAACCGAGTTGGTTTATTGAGATCTCAGTAGTCAAATAAATAGTCAAGACCTTTTTTGTCAACATCGCTGGTAGTTACTTGAGTTTTTTTTTTTTTGTATTTTTGTTTTTTCTTGTTCCAAACTTTCGTGATTCTGTTTCTGTTAGTGGTAGTTTGAGTCAGTTTTTTTCCCCCTCTAATTTTGCGGGATTCTGTTTCTTTTGCTAGCAGTTTGCTTGATTCTGTTTCTTTTGTTGCTATTTTGCTTGATTCTGTTTCTTCTTTTGTTGCTAGCTTGCTTGATTCGGTTTCTTCTGTTGTTCCTATATATATATATAATATACGAGGTCTGGTCAAAAAGTATCCGACCTTTGGCCAGGAAAAATACAATCACTCACCTGGAAGTCTGAAACCCTAATCCCCTTTAAAGTACTCTCCTTGGGACTGCACACACTTCTCCCAGCGGTCCCGCCATGCTTGGAAGACTTTCAGGTAGGCCTCTTTGGGAATGGAGTATAACTCGGCCGTAGAATTTATCATAATGTCTTCTTGTGACTAAAATCGGGTCCATCTCAGCGGTATTTTCAGCTTGGGGAACAGCCAGAAATCGCAAGAAGACATGTCAGGAGAGTATAGAGCCTGACGAATCAGAGGAGTCTTGTGTTTGGCCAAGAAAGTCTGAATCAGATGTGAAGAATGTGCGGGTTCATTGTCGTGATGCAGCTGCCAAGTTCCCGTTGTCCACAGGACCGTTCGTTTGCGTCGTACAGCATCACGAAGGCGACGCATGACCTCCGTCAATATGGATTGTACTGAACCGTGATTTATCCCCACCTCGTGTGTAAGTTCTCGGATGGTGATACGACGTTTCCGCATGATCAAAGTCCGCACTTCGTGAATGACCACGTCGTTTCGGCTTGTTGATGGTCTATCGGAACGTGGCTCGCTATCCACCGATGTGCGGCCATCTTTGAAACGGTTGTACCACTCCTTAATTTGTGTAATGCTCATGGCTTCATCGCCACAAGCTTGTTGAATCTTTCGAATTGTTTCTACTTGGGTATCACCGAGCTTTTGGCAAAATTTAATGCAATACCGCTGTTCAAAAAGTTCCGTCATTTCGTGACAAATAAAAATCCGACGGCTTGTTACTACCACAGCTCGCGCGTACACTAATTGCAGACGACTGACACTGTCTTTGGGAGGGAAAAAATTCACGCATGCGCAGGAAGGTCTTCTCCCCTGTATCCACCAGAGAAACCTCCTGTATATCATTTTTTTCCCCGAAAAAAAAAAGGTCGGATACTTTTTGACCAGACCTCGTATATACTGAAGCACATTAAAAACGCTCATCTCATAATCGAAACCTCTTCTACCCCGTGAAACGAGGTGTAGAGGGCATTAAAAACGCACCGCTATTATATATACTGATGCCGAGAAGCTGGAAAAAAAAGTTTGGGAATGGATTTTCCCCGTGTTTGTCCTGAGCTAGAGAGCGAACGGCTGCTGGAATGAAAAGTGAAAGATTCAAACGACGGGTTTGTGTACAGACTACATAAAAACAATGAAAGTTACATGTGCAACACGATTCCCAACAGCTATGACCCTGACAATCTGTACCCGTTGTGGCAATATACTCGGTATAAAAAGGCCGTTGAGACAAAACACCCAGTACATGTGCTTATGTGCTTGAAATGCCACGACTATCTGAAAACGACCGCCAACGAGCCATAGATATGTTGGAGACCGGAATGAGCTCGTGGGCCATTGCCAGAAGGATGAATTGCCACCACAGCACTATTGTACGTCTCAATGAACGTTACGGAACCACTGACAGTGCCCGGGATAGAATTCGGAGTGGCCAACCACGAGTTACTACCCCTGAGCAAGATCGTGATATTGTGCTGAGTCACCTAAGGAATCGTTCTCTCCCGGCAAGTCAAACCGCAAGAGCAATAGTGGGTAGACGTGGGCAAGTCTCTCTCGAATGACAGTTATACGACGACTCAGAGATACAGGTCTTACTGCAAGACGACCTTATGTTGGGCCAAACTTGACTCACGGACATCGTCAGCAGCTCCTGCAATGGGCAGAGCAGCATGTCAGATGGACTAGACTGCAGTGGAATGCTGTCTTATTCACAGACGAGAGCAGATTCAACATATCCTTTGCTGATGGACGTATGCGGATTTGGCGACGGTGTGGACAGCGCTTCGCAGATTGCTGTGTTCGTCAGCACAACCGATTTGGAGGTGGCAGTATTCACATTTGGGGAGGATTCAGTTTTCATCATCGCTTGCCTCTTCACGTCTTCCGTGGAAATGTTAATGCTGTGACATATCGAGATGAGGTTCTGGATGCATTGGTTGCTCCTGCGTTCACAAATTATCCAGACTTGCAGATTATCCAGCAGGATAACGCACGTGCGCACACCGCATGCATTACGCAGCAATATCTACAGCAGCAGAACATTGTGACGATTTATTGGCCTGCCATATCACCACACATATCCCCTATAGAACATCTGTGGGACGAGCTTGGACGTAGAGTCTACATGCAAGGTTCTCCAGCTAATCTGCAACAGCTCGAAGCTGCTCTTACACGTGAATAGGACTTGATTCCCTGGAATTTCCTTCAGAGACTTGTGCGTTCCATGCGGAGCCGCTACCAAGCGTGTTTGCAAGCACACGGTGGACATACCAGATACTGAAGATAGTGCGAATGAATTTTTTTATTGGTTGCAGTTTTAGTTTTCTCCCTTGCCTACACAGAATGCAATCAAATGTACAAATTAATGACCAGCATGGATTCATAGGAAAATGAATAAAGATTCCAAATATGTAATCTTGTAAACACTTATATTTACATTTCACACTCTGTTCCTGGATTATACTGGTGGTGTGTTTTTAAAGTGCTTCAGTATATATACATATATATATATATATATATATATATATATATAATATATATATATATATATATATATATATATATATATATATATATATATATATATATATATATATATATATATATATATATATATATATGGTTGAACTAGGTGAGAATGGATCAGAAAGCTTGCTAACGCTCTGCGTGCAAACTAGTGCAGGTCTCATCACCCGTGTCTGTGTGTATGCTCCTACTATGTACTCTGCCTCAGTAGCTAAAGACGAGTTCTACGAGAATCTAGCAGCAGTCATCAAAAGCACGCATAGGCAAGAATAACTTGTTCTCCTTGGCGACTTTAACGCTAGAGTGGGTGCCGATAATGTTTCAAGGCCTTCATGTATATGAAATAAAGCAGAAAAAGTGCACCCTCCCCGAATGGAGAAAAAACCAAAAATTATTAACCCAAAGGTTGAAGGTTAGCACTATGATAAAGAAGGAACAGTATTGGTACTCTATGAGACCCAGTAAAGTAAACAAATCAGATATATGGATAGTTTCCAGCAAACAAGGAAAATACTCACACACTCTCTCAAACAGTGGCCACTTTCCCACTCTTACCTAATTGCCTGGTATAGTAGGTCTGTAATATCTCTTGGTAATAGAATTGGTAAATAAACGTTCCAGTTTATTGTTCACCGCTGTTAGCGTGAAGATCATTTACCACTAGTTAAGGAACAATCATCAACCACCTGTACTATCTGTTTGTTGTAGTCAACAAGCTTTTGTCCAAAGCATTTATTCGTCACCATCTGCAACTATCCTTGTTTGGTATGAGTATGAGTATATGAGGAGAAATACCTTAAGACGGGGGTAAAATAAACTTTCCCAACTATGTCCTACCCCTGATTCTGTCCCTACCTCCCCTACTCCATCCCACTCCCAGGTTGTTTGTATTCCCTCTGATCTTGTCCTCTCTGAGGGTGAGCTTTCGGTCCTCAGCAAAGGTCTACACTGTGTCTCTCTCCAGCCATCCTCCGATCAGTATAATCTCCTATAAGACGTTCACCGGTTTCATCGCCGCCTGCAACTTCTATTCCATTTCCGTAACAATGATGGTCCTAAGAGATCGCAGGCCAACTCTGGTAATGCCTTTGCACGCTTCGCTCCTGCTAAGAGTAAGAATTTGACACCCTCTCCTGGGGCTTCCCACGCTCTGGATTTATACATTAAGAATACTATCCACGACATTCAGCAACTTCATCCCCAACGCCTGCGTTTTTCCTGCGTTAATTCTGACGAGTCCCACGCCCTCTCTAAGCTCCGCCGCAGAGATGACATTGTTATCAAACCAGCAACGTGACATTGATGCAACAGTCCTCAACAATCGCCTGGTCCATGGAACCATCAAAAGTCTTATCGCTAACAAGTCTTTACCCTCTAGCGCCTCTTATCTCCGTATCCATGGTAGTTGTCTGGGCAAGCCTGTGTTTTAAATGCTTCCCAAAATTCATAAACCCTTCAACCCTGGGAGAACCATCGTTTTGGCTTGTGCCTGCCCTACCGAACATATATCTGACTTTCTAGACAGTGTCTTCCAGCCTATTGTAGAGCAGCTTCCTTCCTTCTTAAAGGACACAAACCATGCCCTTACTACTTTTTCCTCTATCCAGCTTTCCCTAGACTGTACCTACCGTTTATTTCTGTTGGATGTCTGCTCGCTTTACACTTCCATTCCTCACTCTGACGGTCTCCAAGTTCTCCAGTTTTTCCGGGACCAGCGTACCCCCCCCCCCCACCCCTTTGCCCCTCTATCGCTACAGAGACTCTCCTCCGGCTTGCAGAACTGGTCCTTCTAGTCAATTACTTTGACTTCAATGGACCAAGTCAGCGGAGTCGCTATGGACACCAAGATGGGTCCCAGCTATACCTGCCTCTTCATGGGTTACCTGGAGTATCAGGTGTGGCAGCAGTATCCTGGATCTTTTCTACTTATGTATCATAGATACATCGATGATGGCATAGGTCTTACTGATATTCCAGAGGCTGACCTATCTAGGTTCATACACTTTATCAACAACTTCCACCCTGCGACCAAATTCACCTCTCACATCTTCACTGTCTCTGTTAATTTCATTGACATTGTTGTCACTGTCGCTCCCCCACCTTAACACTTCGATGTACTACAAACCCACTGTTGCACACAGTTACCTCGTGTACACTTACTTTCATCCTCAAGCTTGTCGTGATTCCTTGCCTTTCTCACAACTTCTCCGCCTCCGTCGGTTATGCCATGACGATGATGACATTTTATGCTGAGCGCATGAAATGTTGGACTTCTTCCGCAGGAGGCAGTATCCGGAGGATGTTCTTACCTCTGTCTTAGAGCGTGTTCTCCCTACGTCTAGAGGCTTTCAGCCCCCGCCACAAAACCTCCTCGGATAGAGTCAAGTTAATATTGACCTATCACCCTCACAGCGTTGCTGTTAAAAGGATCCTGTATCGCCACCTACCTCTCCTCCAAGCTGACCGAGTGGCACAGGAAATGTTTAGTGAGCCACTCTTGTTGGCATATAGACGGGATGAAAATTTGAAGGACCTTCTAGTCCACAGCCATTTGAAAACTGTCGACGATGGCCATTTTGGTACCCAGTCATGTAACCGGACACGATGCAAGACATGCCAGAATGTAATTCAAACAAGCACAGTGACATTCCCTAAGGCCAAGTTCACCATCACCCAGGGCTTCACATGCGAGTCACGTAAAGTCATTTATTCTATTATATGCAAACGTTGCAATATTACTTACATCGGCCAAACGGGCACACAACTGAGTGACCGATTCTGCAGACACCTCTACGTCATCTCGCAGCTGAAATTAACACCTGTGGCCATCCACTGCAATGACCCTGGCCATCACGGTGCCACTGACAACCAGGTGACATCCATCAGATCTTATTCATCAGACGCCAACAGTCGGTTCCGCCTGGAACAACGCCTTATCCATCTTATGGGTTGCCTCAAACCCAATGGTTTGAACACCGAGCATTCTTTTGTCTGAGGCGTCTTTTTCTATCTAGCCCCAGTTCTATTATGACTGCGATCACCCCATGTGTTTTTTTTTTCAATATGTATTACTTCTTTTCCCCCCCCGCCCCCCCCCCCCCCCCCCCCCCCCAACTCGGTTTCCAGTCCTTGTTTTCATTATTTTTTTATTTATAGTTTCAATGTACTATTCACTTCCGCTTTCTGGTTCAATAGCGGCCATTTTCGCTCCGATATGCGATATGTGACACTATCAGGGAGTATTTGTCTCTTATTCTTAAAGTTTCATGTTCTCCACTTAATTCCCAATTTCTTTCCCTTCTGTCTTTTGTTTGTCTGTCCCTGGCGAAGGCCTTGTGCCCGCAACGTAGGTTTCCTTGTCCTTTTTCTTAGTAAGACGTATTACTTTTTGTGTTGTTGTTTACTTTTGTTTCCTTTTTTGGGACAGTGATTGAGCCACACTATGCATAGCCATATTTTGTTGGTGCACGTGACCAGCCCTACACTCACACAATCAGCAGCGCACGGTCACATTACTCAAATCAGACTCCATACCTTTAGTATTTATTTGTCAGTTTACATACCAGGTGTTCGCACACAAGACTACATTACTCAAATCAGACGCCACACCTTTATAATTTATTTGTTAGTTTACGTACCAGGTGTACACACTGTGACGTACGTTTTAAAGAATAGATGTGAGATAGTGATTGAGTGGACGAATAAAAGAGTGACAGAAAGAAAAAGCAGCCGCTATTTTATGAAGAATGTCTGCTGTGCACTGACCCATGAAAGACCACTTCTCTCTCTCTCTTAATCAGGGCAGTTCCTTTTTTAGGAATATTAAAAGGGAGGTTATAAGAATAGTAAAACTTGCCTCTTAGTGAAACTGCAGAGATTATTGGAAAAATATAGAATGTAAGCAGAGGTGTAGGCCTCCTCGTCACAATTTATCCCTTCGTTGACTTCTGTAATTATATTGTCATCTACAATTACATTTTATTTTGGCTCTTTTCCCTCAGGTTAAAGAATAAAAGCCTTTATCTTATTACCAAAAATGTTGGCATGCACCATAAATGTGACACAAAGAAAATAAAACATACTCGATGGTTTTTTTTTTAGTTTTCTATAAATATAAAATAGAATTCCCAAAAGACAGATAGAAAAATAAAACCCAGTTTATAGTGCTGTTTTTACAAATGTAATAGAATTATTGCTTAGCATAAGTTATTTGTGGTGTTCTAAGTAATGGATTTCATCCTGTGGATATATTTATTTAACTGACGTATATGCGTGTCAAATCTGGTATTGTAATAGTCAGCTTTCTTATTGTGTGTATCTGTCTGGTTCTAAGGTTAGTCAAGTTTTAGTGGTATTCTTGAGATGTTGGACTCTTCTGCAGGATTCCTAATGCTGCCAGGCTCCTGTTGCAGCTCCACGTTTCAGTTCTCAAGATTCCAGTTAAGTACCGACAGTAAGGCTGGAGAGCAAATAAATGTAATATTGCCTTAGCTTAATGCTAAGTGCAACGCATTTTTCCCGCCCTCTCTGACGGACTCAGTCCATCAGATAATTTATGACCCCGACTAAAGCGGGATTCAACTCAGTGTGGCATTGTAACCACATGTGTTTTACCTGTCTGCCTCCATGACTGTTTGAGTATTTTAAAATGTCTCACTAGCCTGGCTAAGCAGAAACATAACAGAGTTTGCAATTTTCTTAGTCTCTCTATCGTGTTCTATAATCATGGACAATTATAGAATACTTTCTCACCCATATAAAATGACAACAGTTATCACGTGCATTACATACATGTCAAAAGTGATTCAATAATAAACTCTGCATAATAAACATTGCTGTATACCTAATGTAAGAGGTAAAACAGTGAATAGATTATTATTGACACAGATGATAGAAGTTAGAAATTACTGATAGCTTTGTACATTATTTCTGGCTCCGCATGGAGCATAGGGCCCAACGTTGCAAGATGGTCCCAGAAAGAATTATGAAGATCATAACTGTTGAATTATGTCTTGCAATTAAAGCATGAAAAAGACAAGGACTATTGGTGTTAATTAACTCACGAAAAATAGTATGTCTATGTACCAGGGAATAAGAGTTACGTGTACAATGCACTGAAAATACAGCTTCAGCTTAGAAAAGGTCAAGGTAATCCCATAGCGGATACTGCCGTAGGAGAGTGAAGTGTTAGAGACTCCACTATAATAGTTCTATCATCGAGAGTTGGGATGACCAGTTCTCTTCCTTGCTGCCTTTTCCTTCCCTAACTCAGTCAGGTATCCATTTACAGCTGTACATCTTAATAATGAACATGAATTTAAGTATTAGATATACAAATCATGGATTGGCCATGTCTGCAGAATGGGAGAAGATCGGATACCACGGCAAGCATGGGAAACAAAGAGCCAAGGACCAGACCCCGAGGACGACCCAGAGTCCGCTGGGAGGACAACATTAGACAATCTTTGAAGGATCGAGGACTAGAATGGAACCAGGCCAGGAGGAAGACAGCCGATAGGATAGTCTGGCGCTCTCTCTTCCAAACCTCTACACCTCACGGTAGAAGGGAAACGACTAAGTAAGTAAGTAAGATATACAAATCATGTATTAATGTAAGAATAATAAAATTATGCATACCCGTCCCAAATGTCAACCACAGAGATGCTTCTCGAGATGGCTTGCCTTGGTCTTCTCACAGTGGTAGCTCTAATGGTCCCCTATTCTAGTTTTACTTATGATGGTTGTTGCCACTAAGCTAAGCTGTCTCTTTAGTATAGGAACGTAATTCTATTTAATTAAGTGTTTAACAGAGTGCAATAGCTTATGAAGCTCTTCTTTTCAGTGAGGAAAAGGCCACACAGCAGGTTTGCTGTTGGTTTTTAGCATATTTCTACTAGATCATCTTTACTAAGAGTTTACAGGTCTGATAAAACTTGTCTATCTTCTACCAGGCCATCTTGGGAATAGATTCTGCCCACCGTTTTCGGGAATATTTAAAAAAAAAAACCGCCCAAGATTCGAGTGTGCCCACGTGGTTTAGCGTGAGTCAAGCCCTGGCGTGGTCTCATAAATTATATCGTCCCCCTTGCCGGCTCAAGCATGGCAAGAGTCCCATTCAAAAAGATCGAATTTCTTTGATCGCCCCAGGCATGGCAAAACATGTATTCGTTCTACAGAAAAGGAGAGAGAGTGAGGAATGGAGGGAATTTAGGGAGGTAGTGTGTGAGATTTTAAAAGCTGTACTGTAAAGGTTTTACAGATATCGTTAGAAGTTAAGTGAATTCGTCCCACAAAGTAAAGGAATTAAATGGTATAGTAAATAGTAGACAATAAATGTAGATAGGCGAATTCATATTGTCACACACATAAGTATATGAGGAGAACTGCCGTAAGACAGGGGTAAAACAGTTGAATGGGGAAAAAAACACACACACAAATAGTAATACGTCTTACAAGGAGAAGGACAAGAAAAAACCTACGTTGCGGCCACAAGGCCTTCGTCAGGGACAGACAAACAAGAGACAGGAGGGAAAGAAAATGAGAATTAAGTAGAGAACATGAAACTATAAAAATAAGACACAAAAAACTCCCTTATGTCCAGTCACATGTGAAGCAAGATGGCTGCCACTAAACCGGAAAGAGGAAGTCGATAGTAGTTTAAAACAAAAAATAAGAAATAATGAAAACAAGGACTGGAAAAGAGTGAGAAAAATAATTATATAAAAAAATAAATAAATAATAAATAAAAGGAAAAAATTAATTAAAAAAAACAATAATAAATAAATAATAATAATAATAATAATAATAAATAAATAAATTTAAAAATAAAGAAATAAATAAAAATAAAAAAGAAATAAAGAAATAAATAAAATAAAATAAAAAATTAATAAAGAAAAAAATGTATTTTATATGCTTCACAAAATTCATAAACCCTCCAACCCTTGAAGACCCATTGTCTCTGCGTGTGCCTGCCCTACCGAACGTATATCAGACTTCCTCGACGGCATCTTCCAGCCTATTGTAGAGCAGCTTCCTTCCTTCTTAAAGAACACACACCATGCTCTTACTACTTTTTCCTCTATCCAGCTTTCCCCAGACTGTACCTACCGTTTATTTCTGTTAGATGTTTGCTCGCTTTACACTTCCATTCCTCACTCTGATGGTCTCGAGCTCTCCTGTTTTTCCTGGACCAGGGCACGCACCCCTCTATTGCTACAGAGAATCTCCTGCGCCTTGAAGAACTCGTCCTTCGACTCAATTCCTTTGAGTTCAATGGACAGCTCTTTGACCAAATAAGTGGAGTTACCATGGGCACCAAGATGGGTCCCAGTTATGCCTGCCTCTTCATGGGCTACCTGGAGTATCAGGTGTGGCAGCAGTATCCTGGACCTTTTCCATTGATGTATCATAGATACATCGATGATGGCATAGGTCTCACCGATATGCCAGAGGCTGACCTATCTAGGTTCATTAATTTCATTAACAACTTCCACCCTGTGATCCAATTCACCTCTCACATCTCCACTGTCTCTGTTAATTTCCTTGACATTGTTGTCACTATCACTCCTCCCCACCTCACCACTTCGGTGTACTACAAACCCACCTATGCACACAGTTACCTCCTTTATACTTCCTCTCATCCTCCGGCTTGTCGTAACTCCTTGCCTTTCTCACAACTTCTCCGCCTCCGTCGGTTATGCCAAGATGATGACAACTTCCTATGCCAAGCACAAGAAATGTTGGACTTCTTCCGTAACAGACAGTATCCAGAAGATGTTCTTACTTCTGCCTTAGAGCGTGTTCTCCCTATCTCACATCTAGAGGCCCTCAAACCCCGCCAAAAAAGCCTCCTCTGTTAGAGTCAAGTTAATAATGATCTATCACCCTCACAGCACTTTTTTTTTTTTTAATTAAACCATTTTTTTAATTAAATAATTTTTTAAAATTTATTTATTTACTTATTATTATTATTATTACTATTTTTTTTATTTGTTTATTTATTTCTTTTAATTTTAATTTTAATTTTTTTAATTTAATTTTTTTTTCCTTTATTAATTTTTTATTTTATTTTATTTTATTTATTTCTTTATTTCTTTTTTATTTTTATTTATTTATTTATTTTTAAATTTTTTTATTATTATTATTATTATTATTATTATTTATTTATCTATTTATTATAATTTTTTTATTTATTTTTTACTTACTTACTTAGTCGTTCCCCTTCTACCGTGAGGTGTAGAGGTTTGGAGGAGAGAGCGGCAGACTATCCTATCGTCTGTCTTCCTCCTGGCCTGGTTCCATTCTAGTCCTCGGTCCTTCAAAGATTGTCTAATGTTGTCCTCCCAGCGGACTCTGGGTCGTCCTGGAGGTCTGGATCCCTGGCTCTTTGTTTCCCATGCTTGTCGTGGTAGCCGATCTTCTCCCATTCTGCAGACATGGCCAAACCATCTTAGTTGGGACTGTTCTATTTGGGTCTGCAGCGGGTGGGATTTTAGGCCTTGACGATTTATTTTTTCATTTTATTTATTTTTTAATTATTTATTGATTTTTTTTTCTCCCTTTTTCCAGTCCTTGTTTTCATTATTTCTTATTTTTTTTTGTTTTAAACTACTTTCGACTTCCTCTTTCCGGTTTAGTGGCAGCCATCTTGCTTCACGTGTGACTGGACATAAGGGAGTTTTTTTCTCTTATTTTTATAGTTTCATGTTCTCTACTTAATTCTCATTTTCTTTCCCTCCTGTCTCTTATTTGTCTGTCCCTGACGAAGGCCTTGTGGCCGCAACGTAGGTTTTTTCTTGTCCTTCTCCTTGTAAGACGTATTACTATTTGTGTGTGAGTTTTTTTCCCATTCAATTTTCACACACACACACAAGACTAAATTACTCAAATCAGACTCCACACCTTTAGTATTTATTTCTTAGTTTACATTCCAGGTGTTCACAGTCATAACATAATTATTCAAATCAGACACTCGACATCGCTACACAGCTTAAACTCCAAGCAACCAGGATGAGATCCAACATCGTCAACTGAAAAAGAAGGATAAAGTATCACAAATATATGTCAGTATCAATACAGCTAAAGCAGAGTATCATTTCTGTAGCGAACTTTATTTAAGACCTAATATATTTTATTAGATTAGGAGTTATCTACCCTTCCAAAATGGAGGTGAAATTTTTTTTTCTCACATTAGACGCCGGAAAAAAAACATCAGGAATGTGTATACTTCGATGGATAGTACCATGTTATGTTAAATTATAGAATAAAAGTTACATTAGAGTATCCAGTGGTGTAGATATTTTCCTACAACCGACCTCGAATCGGTCGGTTGGACAGGAGGGTTGATCAGAGAATTAACATGTCATTATCGTAAAACAAGTGTTTGTTATCGAAACAGCACCAGGCTCGACAGTGTACATGACAGTGAACATGACTCATTCTAATATCTTAGGGGCTAAGGAGATTTTTAAAATTGGATACTGGAATGTAAGAACTATGTATCAAGACGGAAAAATGGAAGAAATAATTAAAGAAATGGACAATTATAAGTTGGACATATTGGGTGTCAACGAGTGTAGATGGACGGGGAAGGGCATAAAATATATTTCAGAAGGAAAAAAGCAAATTATATACTCTGGTAGTAATGATAATTGTCATACAGAGGGAGTAGCCATCTTAATGACACAGAAAGCAGCATCATCGCTCATCAGCTGGGTACTTATTAATGAGAGGCTAATATTAGCTAGATTTCAAACAGGATTTTTCAAGCTCTCAAGTGTGCAATGTTATGCACCAACTAACGACGCTCTTGATACCACAAAAGATGACTTCTATGAAGCACTTCTAAGTACCATCAACACAATACCCAAGCATGACATAATAGTAGTCATTAGCGATTTAAACGCCAAAGTAGGTGACAACAACGATGGAGTACAAAGATATCTCGGTACACACGGCATAGGCTGTATAAATCAAAATGGTGAAAGACTTCTAGAACTTTGTGAAATATCAAACCTTGTTGTAACAGACACCATCTTTCCACATAAGAATATCCACAAAGTAACATGGAATTCACCTGATGGCAGAACTAAGAACCAAATAGATCACTTCTGCATAAGCGCAAAATTTCGCTCATCAGTTCAAAACGTCAGAGCATATAGAGGTGCAGAGATCGGAAGCGATCATAACCTCTGCATAGCTAAACTGAGAATTAAACTGAAGAAGTTATACCAACCGAATAAAAATAGAAGAATAGATGTACACAGACTGCAATCAAACGATGTAAAAGAGGAATATAATGTCAAAATGAACAACTATTTTGATGCTTTAGGCAAAATTGACAACGATGTCACCACCAAGACAATCGATACTAAATGGGAACAACTGAGAACAGCAATGACAGAAGCAGCTGTAGCGACCACCGGATACCTAGTACATAAAAAGAAAAAATGGATGAGAGAAGATACTTGGGATAAAATAATGGATGGGTGTGAAAAAAAATCGAAAAAAGGTGATTCGGCTTACGAGGACAAAATAATAAGAAAATAGCCAACGTTACGGCCACAAGGCCTTCGTCAGGGAAAGGAAAGAAAGTGAAGGTTAGATAGGACACATAAGAACCTAAAAAAAATATAAAAATTAAAAACTAGGTACTTCCCTGAAGGCGTCAAAAGTCCTAACGCTTATAGGCGCGTGCCAGGAAAGGGAAATGACTGCCATCACCGGATGTACACAATACATACTTAGAGACTTAAAAACGAAACTGAGCAATAAACTACCCAAACGCAATATAATTGGGGACTGGAAATAGGAGGGAACAGAATGAGTCGAAGATAAATACATAACATAAAAAATAAAATAAAAAATCTAGACATATTAAAAACAGTGTATTATATATTCATGTGTATAATTAGATGGCGGCAGAAGATAGAAAAATGAGATAAGAGTGGAAAGAGTCAAAGTAGAAAAGGAGAGGAAAGGGTGACCTCAGACAAAGGTGTGTAGAGTGTTTAGCCCAGCTGGTTTTAGACACCCCATGCGGTGGATAAGACGGTTCTCAAGCTGATCTCGGCTAGCAGTGTCAGAGGAGCAGGATCAGATCGCCGTGACCTGGATGTCTATGGGACCCTGGTGGTCAGGGCCATTAAAGTGTATGGCAACTGGTGTGGATTTGTGCTGAGAGATGTCACTCAAGTGCTGGCTGAACCGTCCCCAAGTCGTTTGCCTGTTTGGCCAATATAGGTTTTGCAGCAACGTTTACATATGATCGTAAAAATGACGTTGTGCGACTCACATGTGAAGCTAGTAGTGATGGTGTACGTAGCCTCTGGAAAAGTCACCTTGCGGGTTGAGATGACATACTTGCACGTGTTGCATCGTGTCCGACCACAAGGTAATGTGCCAAAGTGAGTGGCATTCTCCTTTGGGAGACGGCTGTGAACAAGAAGATCCTTCAGGTTCTTTTCGCGTCTATATGCCACCAAAGGTGCTTCACCGAATACTTCTTGGGTCACAGACTCTGCTTGAAGGATAGGTAAGTGGCGGAAAAGGATCTGTTTGACTGCAGTATTGTGAGGGTGAAAGGAAAACAGCAAAGCTTAAACTACTAGCGGCAAGTGCACATAATGCAGTTGAATCTTGCAAACTAACGTATAACTTGTTAAATAAAAAAGAGAAGACAAAAACCCGAAGAGATAAAAGACTTTTCATCAATGAACTGGCCGTAGAAGCTGAAAATGCTGCAAGAACTGGTAATAGTAGGTGCCTTTATCAAATTACAAAACAACTATGTCACCAGCCTACTGATATGGAAACACCTGTTATAGACAAATTAGGGAATTCAATACCAACATAAAAAGAACAAATGAAGAGATGGGCTGAGCACTTCATGGATGTGCTAAACAGACCACCACCAACAGTAACACCTGATTTTAATAATGAAACACCCACAACCACCTTGCCAATAACTTGCGATGACTTCACGCTGGATGAGATCAAACAAGCCGTTAAAATATTAAAAAATTTTAAGGCTGCTGGAGTTGACGAAATTGGAGGCGAAATGATTAAAGCAGTTAATGACAACAACCTCTTGAGAATTTTAGATATTATAAATGAAGTATGGAGAGAAGAACAACCACCACAACAATGGAAAGACAGTATTATTGAAAGTTACCGAAGAAAGGTGATCTTTCAGACTGTAATAATTGGCGTCGTATATCTCTATTAGCAATACCTGGAAAATTATTATGTTGCATGATGTTGGAAAGACTTAAATTGCATGTTGACGAAAAGATCAGAGAAGAACTAGCGGGTTTCAGGCCGAAACGATCATGTATTGATCAAATATTCACACTAAGAACAATTAAAGAAGAATCAGTGGAAATGCAATCACCACTTATTATCACCTTCGTTGATTTTCAAAAAGCCTTCGAAAGTCTACACCGCCCATCACTGTGGAAGATACTTACAATCTATGATTTTCCAACAAAATATGTGAATATAATCAAAGCGCAATATGACAATGCAAGATGTTGTGTTAGAACAAATAAAGGGAATACATAATGGTTTACAGTAGAAACAGGGGTGAAACAAGACTGTATTATGTCACCACTACTTTTTGGAATAGCTATTGATTGGGTTATGAGAAACTATACCTACAATGAACAATTAGGTATAAAATGGACAAATGGAAAATTCCTGGGGGACCTGGATTTTACAGATGATTTAGCATTCTTAAGTTCAACACCTAGACAATCCCAAGAAGCAGTAAATAATTTGTGTCATCTTTCGGTTAAAATAGGTCTCCAAATAAATGCCTCTAAAACTAAAGTTATGAACTTTTCTAACGAGACCTTTAATATTATCCTGAACGGGGGAAAACTACAGAAAGTTGAAAGTTTCAATTATTTAGGCAGTAAAATGACTCAGGATGGTGACATAACAAGAGAAATTCATACTAGAATTGCTTTGGCAGCTAGCGCCTTCAATAGGTTATCTAACATTTGGAAATTACGATCATTGAATATACATACCAAGCTTCGTCTGTTTAATTCAAATGTTATCTCAGTGTTAACATACGGTTGTGAAATTTGGAAAATAACAAAATCATTGGAGAACAAGCTGAATACATTCGAGAACAAATGTCTTAGAAAACTCATGAACATCAGTTGGAAAAAAATTCAAGACTAATCGACAAATAAGAGAAGACTCTAGGCAGAAATATGTCTCCGACTATATAAGGAAAAGACGATGGTAATACAGTAGAACTCCATTTATCCGAACCCCATGGTACCGAGCATTGTTCGGATAATCAAAAGTTCGGATAATTGGATTACATAATGTATCGAGTACATGTACACATATTTCTAAAAATAATTAACCATCACAAGGAAAATACACTATAAAACATATTTACTTGTACTGTAATAATAATACCCACACTGTATTAGATCACTGTATCACCAAAATCTTTCATTACATTTTGCAGTGCATGTACTACTTTTACAGTATTTTTTTTTTTTTTAAAGAGAAATATTTTCAAAATAACATTACAAACGATTCAGAACCAGGCACAACTTACGTATACATGTACTTGCACAGATGTAGCCCACTATTTAAAATAATGAGGAATCCTCTTTTGCACCAAACTGGATAGTCTCCTTTTGGCTGCTATGTCCCGCATTCTCTTCAACAGCAGAAGCTGTGTAGGACAGCTGTCATCTTCTTGCTCGTACCAAGCCATCGTTGTTTCTAGTGCTATAAAGGCTTCTTCAGGACTTGGTCGACGTTTTGGGTTATCTTCATAATTTACAAGTACATCATGTACTTCTGAGGAGTCTTCATCATCGGTCACTACATGTATTTGGTTTTCTTCTTGCACAAAAGACAACATTTCTTCGTCATTCAAAAACTGAAAACCAGAATCATTATCATCTTCTAGCCACATGTGTGCATCATCTTTGTCACAGTCCGAAAATCCGGGCATTGCTTGAAACAGTTCCACAACTTCATTTATACAATCATCATTTGTGTCCACTGCAGTAGTTTCATTGCCTCCTTTTTTTCCCAAGCAATCTATTCCAAGCCTTGTTGAGATTATCTTGTGACAGGGTGGTCCAAGCATCAGCTAACATATAGCAGCAGTCTTTGAGATTAAGCTTTTTGGAAAACGCCACCACACTTTCTTCATCTTCAGCCAACAATAAACGACGCAGGACTTCCTTCTTGTACATCTTTTTAAGCTTTGCTATAACACCCTGATCCATTGGTTAAATCAGTGCTGTTACATTGGGAGGCAGAAAAATTACTTTAAAATTTGCATCAACTGCATTCAATGTATCCGTCTCTGGATGAGATGGTGCATTGTCCAGTAGAAGAATTACTTTTCCCGTTTTCTTTTCTTGTTCTCCCGACCTCTTCACCAATCAAGAAATATTTCACTATTCATCCAAGCACTCTTCTGTGCTTTGTAGCACAATGGGAGACATGTCACATTCTTTAAACAACGTGGTTTTTTGGGCTTTGCCGATCATTAGCACCGGTAAACGATGACTTCCACTGCAATTCGCGGCTATCAAAATTGTTACTCTCTCTTTGCACTTTTTAAACCAAGGAGCAGCTGCTTCGCGCTGAGATGCAAGTGATTTTTGAGGCAATGATTTCCATTATAAGCCAGTCTCATCGGCATTATACACATCATCGAGTGAATAACCTTCTTTTTCCCAAAAAAGCCAAGAATGTTTCTTTAAAATTTTCAGCGGCAGTTGCATCGCTAGATAAAGATTCCCCTTGAATCTCCAATCCTCGTATGCCATGACGAGATTTAAAGTTTCTTAACCATTCCTGGCTAGCCTTAAAGTCAGGAGGACCGTCAAGTTGACTGTTGAACTGAAGTGCCTTTTCACACAATAGAGAGCCAGAGATAGGTTCCCCTTTGCTTCTTCTTTGCACAAACCATATATACAAAGCCTCTTCTAATTTCAAATCTTTCG
This sequence comes from Oreohelix idahoensis, assembly GCA_024509875.1. NCBI lineage: Eukaryota > Metazoa > Mollusca > Gastropoda > Stylommatophora > Oreohelicidae > Oreohelix > Oreohelix idahoensis. The sequence goes on from JAMPIV010014229.1 coordinate 232,144, forward strand.
CATTTCTCATGGTTTTACGTTTCTTCGACCCATTTTCACTATCCAATTTCGATGCAAAACTCATAATTTTATCCTTGCTACTTTTGATGTCAGAGACGGTAGCTTTCCCAACATTGAAAATCCGTGCAAGTGAAGACACAGTTTCACCTTTTCCTAGTCTCTTGATAATTTCTGTTTTCGTTTCAACTGACAAAACATTGCGTTTCCTTTTATATGCTTTAGGCCTACTGGAAGATGTCATATCGCACAGAGAAATACTTGTACACCAAAATTATTCTGCTGTAGTAGCAGACACAATTATTTTAAGTTGAACTGTCTGTTTAGCCAGTGTTCTGCCTAGAACGCACACGTACACTGGATTGGTAAACCAGATATTAACTGACTTTATGATCTAACCAACCATTAGCCCATCCCATCCTCTACAAATTGTTTGCACACATTTGAAGCTTGCCGCATCAAAATATTCAGAAATATAGTCTAACGTGACTGGTGGCGCCTGATTTTTTTTTTCTGGAAAAAGTGTTCGGATAATTGGGTGTTCGGATAATTGGGGTTCGGATAAATGGAGTTCTACTGTATATCGGTCATGTCCTACGAATGCAAAACAACATAATACCACTGCAGGCGCTCAATTGGGTTCCTGAGGGTAAAAGGAAAAAAAGGAAGACCAAAAGAAACACTTAGAAGAACAATAATAAGAGAAGGAAGAACGTTGGGCCTAAATAATGTGCAAGAGTTAAGAGCAGTGGCGTCACAACGAACAACCTAAAGAGCACTGATTTCTGCCTTATGCGCCGTGTTTGGTGCTTAAAGAATTTATTATTATTATATTTTAGAAATGGCGTTATTGTTATTGTTATTATTAATCAGAATCGACCTCACTGCACTTCGGGCAAACCCATAGGTGGTCTCCCTCAGCAAATTTTGAAGAGTATGAATGCTAATTGTTGTAATAAAGTGAATCCGTATCACCACACGCTCAAATTCCCCTCTTAAAACGTACTAGCTAAATTAGTTAAAATCTATAAATAACTACAATATTTGAAATTTGTCTGGGGCAAAGTCAAATCTACCGCTAAAAATTTAACTAGAGAATTTGAATTTTTCTACTACCACACGTTAAAAGTTACTACCCCTATACAAACACACTACCCACCCTAATATTTATCGAAGGACGTAGTCAAAATTAACAACCAATCAAATTGTTACCTCGTTTTTGGTAGAGACAAAATAATCTTGGTTGTAGTGGCAAAAATGCCGATTCTGTGTTTTTGACAAAAATTAAATAATTTATTTCTCAATAACTAAAGGGAGTTAGAAATAAAGGTATATCTTGAATTATAGCGCTGATATTGATTAATATATTAACCTAACGATTCCCTCTTAATAAAGTTATCTTGACTTAGAAAAATTTATTTTAGTAATATTTGAGAGCAGGGAAGAACTACCATTAATTACAAAAAATTACCGCGATGAAACTGTTAAGGAATAAACAAAGGAAAAGTAAATATAACGATAGAGGTTAGTTGACTGTGTAATTATCACTTTTAATATTGGAAACAAAGAACAAAGTGCTGGCAGCAAAACAGAAGTCCTGGGAAAAATTTGGAGAAAAGCTAGAAAAAGATGCACAAGAAAACCAGAAATTGTTCTATAAGACCGTAAAGAACATGAGAAAGGAAAAACAATGCCCTCTCAAATTTATAAAGGACAAGCAAGGCAAATTGCTACTGCCCCGAAGGAAGTAATGGAAAGATGGCAAGAATATTTCTCAGAACTCCTGGATGGGGAGCATGGTGAAGCATCAGAAATGATAACGACTAGCACAGAAGAGAAAACCAATGATGGATAAGATGACATAAAGATGGAAGAACTGAAAGCAGCACTGGAGAAAATCAAGATGGGCAAAGCAGCAGGGCATGATGGTATAACACCAGAAATGGTTAAGTACATGGGAGCATCAGGCGACCTATTACTCTTAAGGGTTCTACAGGCAGCGTGGTACAACAAGACCATACCAAAGGATTGGGAGATTGCATTCATAACACCAATTTTCAAAAAGGGTGACAATCGACAGTGTGGAAACCATAGAGGCATATCTCTTCTCAGTGTCCCTGGTAAAATCTACTCTAGAATCCTAGAGCAGAGACTCCGACGCCTAGTTGAGCCACAAGTGGATGAGCGAACCGAAGTACTCAAGACCTAATCTTCACACTCAGACAGCTGAGTGAAATGGCCCTTGAGTATAAGAGTGACATCCATCTTTGTTTCATAGATCTGGAAAAGGCGTTTGACAGGGTCCCCTGGAGCAAACTTTGGGATTGTTTGGCAAGGAAGAACATTCCAGCACCTCTGATTCATGCTATACAGAGCTTCTACAAGTTTTGCAGAAATTATGTGAGGACAGCAAACCATAAGTGAGAAGAGTTCAGGACCACCACTGGTGTAAGACAAGGTGATATCCTGTCACCTTACCTTTTCATTCTCATGGACGATGTCATTAAGGCATGTACGGAGAGAACAAGAAAGTATTCAGTGGGGTACTGGAAGATGAGTCAGGTCTGTATTTCGGAGCTGGCATTTGCTGATGATGTTGCCCTGATTGCTAAATCAGAGGCACATCTCCAATTCAACCTGCAAGTCTGGAAGGAAGAGCTGAAGCAGAGAGGGATGGTCATAAGCAGCTCTAAAACAAAATCCATGGTGATATCACGAGAAGAAAGAAGACATCAGATTAAGCTGGGAGAACAGGTCCTGGAACAGGTAGACCACTTTAAATACCTCGGAGCTATTATTGACCGAAAGGGAGGCATCAAAGAAGAGTTGGCCACTCGAAAAGCAGCAGCTGGGAAACTTTTTCAGGAAATAAATCGAGGATTCCTCAGCAAGAGAGAGGTTGGTAAGAAAACGAAGATGGCTGTATACCGCTCCACCTATGTCCCAGTCTTGACATATGGATGCGAGACATGGGCATTGACTACAACCCACAAAAGCCAGATCCAAACCTCAGAAATGAGGTATTTGAGGAAGGTGGTTGAAGTAACAAGAAGAGACATGGTACGCAACCAGACGATACGCCAAGGCCTTAAATCCCACCCCCTGCAGACCCAAGTAGAACAGTCCCAACTAAGATGGTTTGGCCATGTCTGCAGAATGGGAGAAGATCAGCTACCATGACAAGCATGGGAAACAAAGAGCCAAGGATCCAGACCCCCAGGACGACCCAGAGTCCGCTGGGAGGACAACATTAGACAATCTTTGAAGGACCGAGGACTAGAATGGAACCAGGCCAGGAGGAAGACAGTCGATAGGATAGTCTGGCGCTCTCTCTTCCAAACCTCTACACCTCACGGTAGAAGGGGAACGACTAAGTAAGTAAGTCACGAGAGATTTTTGGCGTACGGGCTTTCCCGTTAGTATGGTGTGTGGCCTCTTCTTGCATCGATCAGCGACTGGCATCTCCTGGGCATGGATGCGATCAGACGTCTGATGTGGGCCTGTGGGATGGCTGCCCACTCTTACTGGAGTGCCTGGAACAGATCACGACGATTGGCTGGAGCACCGTCTCGGCGACAAACACGTCTATGCAGCTCATCCCACAGGTGCTTAATCGGACTCATGTCTGGAGACAGGGATGGCCAGGGAAGGGTGAGAATGTTGTTGGCAGTCAGGAACTGCGTGGTCAAACCATGCACAATGGGGTCTGGCGTTGTCCTGTTGAAACACAGACCTTTGGGCAGCCAAAAGTGGAAGGACATGGGGTCGAAGAATGTTATTGACGTATCGTTGCGCATTCAAGCCTCCTTCAATGTGCACCAATTGACTCCTTCCGTTGTAACTGATCATTCCCCACACCATTGCACCTCTACCACCGTGCGGCGGAGCTTCATCAACGCAATTTTGGGCAAAACGTTCATTTAGCCTACGGTAGACCCTACACCGTCTATCATGACGCTGCAACAAAAAGAAAGATTCGTCACTAAATTAGACACGTCTCCATTGATTGTCAGCTGCCCAGGGACGATGCTGGCTGGCCCAAAGAAGTCGATTTGGCGATGGCGGCGCGTAAGGACACGTCCTCGGTGAGGTCGTTATGCCCAAAGTCCAGCGTCATGCAGTCTATTCCGGAGAGTTTGATCAGACACATGACGTCCTGCAGGCAATGACTGGGCAGTTGAGGAAGCTGTTGTAAACCTGTCTCTGAGGTGACGAAGCAGGATAAAGCGATCCTCCGCTGCTGTTGTCACTCTGGGTCGTCCACTGCGATGCCGGTCTTCAACTGAGCCAGTGGCTTGGAACCGGTGCCAAAGTCGACTTATGGTACTCTGATGCACGTTTAGATGCCTGGCAACCTGACTTTGACTTTCGCCTGCATGCAGTCGGCCAATAGCAATTTTCCTTAAATTTATCGGTAGAGACGCCATAAATGTTTGCTTGAAACTGAACTGAAGTTTTTTTGTGTAGCGTTATCCTTTTATAGGGTTTCAGTTGCGTAGTCAGTAAATAGTGTTCACCCCAAATTTTGTTGCTTTCACGTGCGCGCAACATGAGCTGTGGTCAAAAATTGCGTCATAAACTCTATTGACCACTGCGTTGTAACGATTACAAAAACGAACGCAATTCAGGTCAACACGGCATTTGACACTGTAAAGAACATGTAAGGCTGGTTTTTATATACCCTAGCACCAAATTTTACTTACAAACTCTTAAAAACGCGCCCTCGGATAGCTATGCGTTTCTGTTTTTGAACAGTATATTTTCTTGTCAAATTAGGCATAAACCACATCCACTGTGCTCGTGAACTTTTTTGTCCAACCAGCTTTGAACACACGACATTCAGTATCAGCTGTTCTTTCTTTACTGGCACATTATGGCGATATATTTGATTTGATTGTTAGAGGAATTACCTCTAAGATCTTTATGCTTGACTTGGGGGTGTTCAAAAACTTTCTGGGAAGTTTGTATTTTTGTACTTTGTTTAGAACTTTTAAACGTGATTGGTGGGCTAAATTGAATTCCTTGGCCAGAGGTTAGCCCCCAAACTTTTAACATTATTTGAATCTGTGAATGTTGTAGTCTCCAGGGGGTCCCATTAAAAGTAATTCGTCATTTTGAAACAGGCCCCTATAGAAACATGTTCTGGAGCGCTTTTATATCGTGAGAATAAACTTCTAAAAAATTGATATAGGTTAGCTAAAGCCTACACGGCGGCTAAATATGAGGTTGTGCGTGAAGCTGACAGTCTTATCATGTAACACAGATAGAAACTACTGCTTGCTATGCTCCATTTAAAGCGAATGAAAATAATGATGATGGTGATGAATAATGGTGATGATGAATGATAGGATTCTCAGTGCAGCAACGTTTTATTTTTTTCAATGAAAGCAATGATAGGTTCTCAGTCTTACATTAGCCCATCCTCCCATATGGCAGCGGATCATGGACAATTTATAAAATAGCAAATAGACTCCTTGAAGGAATAGAGGTCTGATTGCAAAGATAATGTTTCGAATAATTTAGACCAACGAAAAGAGTAATCACGATGTCGTAAAATAAACGAACGAGCAAATGTCAGACGGAAGGTAACACTTTCTTTTAGGCACGTTATGTGAAAATGGCAACTGGAAGAAGTTGTGATAGTTTAAGGACAAGATAATGAAGAATAAAATGAAATTAAGAGACAACAAAGAGAGAATGTACTAAACATATTATGGTTATATGTGTGCGTGCGTGCGTGCGTGCGTGCGTGCGTGCGTGCGTGTGTGTGCTTGTGTGTGTGTGTGTGTGTGTGTGCGCACGTTTCAACTGAACAACAGATCAATGGTTTATTTAAAAAAAAAATTAAAAAATCATTATTGAAATCAGATAATTTTTGTGTTTTTGTTATGGAGCATCCCACTTGCTCGCTGGTAGATTACTCGCCCCTCGCGACAAAGTTACGAGGTTACGGAACCGAAACCTGTTAGTTTTTCGCTCCAGTATATCCAGTTATAAATGGGTCTTTGACTCAGCTATTGAGTTCGGGAAAGCAAAGCAAACTCGCCAACATCTTTTTCTTTTTATATCCTTAGCCGCCGACCGCCATGGCAGCCAGTGGCCATTACGCCTGGTGGCGTCTTGTAGGGCAGCAACAAATTGATTCAACTTTGCTCGGTCGGTGACCATCCTTCGTAAAGTGCCCCAACTCTGGTTCATTCTTTGCATCTCAGCCTCCACAATCCTCCGCCAAGTTGTTTTCGGTCGGCTTCTCTTTCGTTATCCTTCCAGGGTCCATAGCATAGATGTTCTTGTGATGGCATCGTGGTCTCTTCTGAGGACATGGCCAATCCAAATCCTGCTTCTGCCAGTTATGATGGTGTGCATGTCCTCTTGCTTGCTTAGAGTAAACAGTTTTTGGTTGGTGATGGTATTCGGCCAAAAGATTCGGACAATTTTTTCTTAGGCAGGTTGTGTGAAAAGAGGACAATTTCGACATTTCATTCTCTGTTACTCTCCAGCATTCCGCACCATAGAGAAGTACAGAAAACCCACAGCTCTGATATAATCTTAATTTTGTGCTTGTGCTGTACAGAGATAACTTCCAGATGTTGTTTAGACTACAAAAGGCTGTTCTTGCTTTGTTCATTCTGTTGTTGATGTCTTTGCTTGCTCCGCCATCTGGTGTTACTATGCATCCCAGGTATGTGAAGGTGTCTGTCTGTTCCAGTTGCTGATTCCTTACTGATATGGGCTCAGGGTTGCTCACATTGAGCGTCATGACCTCTGTCTATAGACTGATGTTCAGGCCCACCTGCTGGCTATACTTATTAAGTCTATCCGTTTTTTCCTGGACGTGTTGATATGAATGTGCTAGTAGTGCAATAACATCTGCATATTCCAGATCTTCCAATGTAGAAAATGTAGTCCATCTTATTCCTCTTGGACTGCCCTCTGTTGTCTGGCGCATCACCCAGTCTATGACTGTTAAAAATAGAGTGGTTGATAAGGGGCATCCCTGTCCTACTCCTGTTTTCACCTCAAAGGTTAGGTTGCTCTGCCCTCTACACGTAAAGTTGGCATAGAGGCTTTTTATGATTGACACTATGCAGCTTGGAATTCCATAAGCCCTCAGTATTTTCCATAAACTGCCCCTATGTATACAGTCAAAAGCCTTTTCAAAATCAACAAAATTAATGTACAGCTGTCTTTGCCATTCTGACCACTGCTCTATAATGTAGGAGCCGCGGTAGCATAGTGGTTAGTGCACTGGCTTCCTAGCGCAGTGGTCTATGGTTCGATCCCCAGATGAGGCGGGAATTTTTTAGGCCACAAACGGCTCCTGGGTCGACCCAGCCCCAAATGGGTACCAGAGCAACTCTGGGAAGGTTAAGGCGGCCGGCGTGATGCCGACAACATCACCCCTAGTGTGCCGACGGTCAAGATAATATGGGCCTAACACCATATTCCCAATATGCCTCAATGGGCGTGTAACGGGTTCCTTTACCTTTTTTTCTATAATGTTACTGAGGGTAAATATATGATCTACACATCTTCTGTTCTTTGTAAATCCTGCTTGTTCTTTCCTCAGTATTATACATAGTACTCCAAATCACAGCACATTATTTAACAATTGACCAGGTGACTTACCGCATCATCAAGAAAAGTCTTGACAGGTATATCCGTTAGATGATTCCAGAGGAAGGCACCTGTCTGTAGAGATACAGCACCTGACTGACCCCGAACACGTGCCGTTTCTGTGAGCACACTTGAACGAGTAGAAGTACTGAGGATGGGATTATGTCAACTAAATTATGTCAATGCTTGAGGCAATGAAAGGTTAGAAATAGGATACCTTCCAGGAGACAGACACAAAAACAGGTACAAGTAGGAAGGGAGACAGATCAATACAGATACAGAATGGTAGACCACCATATAGACAGACAGACATATAGACAGACAGACATATAGACAGACAGACTGGCCGAAATTGGAACGATTTATACACGGAGGGAAGGACGGATGGACTGGCTTACCAATCGGTCGACGAATCGACAGACCGACGAAAACGCGGACAGAGAGATAGATAGATAAAAAGTTAGTTGCTTATCCTTTACAGGACGTGGCAATCAACCCCAGCTTTTATTGGCTGTTTTTGTGATTTTTCTAGGCAATTTTTACGTTCAGTAGTTTGCCATTGCTTTCTGAACGGTACGGCGCTTATACCATTGTTAAAAATCCACACAAAGCGATCTGCTACCAAACCGCCAGCAGCAGGTTTCGAACCTGGTATATCTGGATTATGAAACTAAGTTCATATCCATTAGGCCACAGACGCCGATATATAGATATATAGATAGATATTTGCAAATAATGTTCAACAGACAGGCTAGTAGATAGATAGATAGATAGATAGATAGATAGATAGATAGATAGATAGATAGATAGATAGATAGATAGATAGATAGATAGATAGATAGATAGATAGATAGATAGATAGATAGATCGATCGATAGATAGATAGATAGATAGATAGATAGATATATAGATAGATAGATAGATAGATAGATAGATAGATAGATAGATAGATAGATAGATAGATAGATAGATAGATAGATAGATAGATAGATAGATAGATAGATAGATAGATAGATAGATAGATAGATAGATAGATAGAGATGACAGTCAGAGAGATAGACAGACAGAGAGACGACAGACAGACAGAGACAGAGCGAGCGAGCGACAGACCGAGCGACCGACCGACCGACCGGACAGGACAGACCGGACAGGGGATTTTCCTCCCCTTTGCTCTGCAGTAGTGGTCCATCAGTCGCCAAAACTCAAGAGTATCTAACATGGATCTTTAAAAGTGTCTACGTTCGCACAAGATTACTCTTGGCAGAGCTGTAGATAGAAGGATAATGATGCTTCTATCTCAAGGCAGTTTTCACTAGATAATTCAGAAGTCAAGAACAATGCTGCATAGGGCAGAGCACTATTAACTTTTATCTGATCCGGCACCTTTGGTGAAGTTTTAAGCAAGGGTATGGCTTGTTCGAGCCCCCAGCTCTAGCAAAATTCATTTTATGAGTATGTTTGGCTCTATGGCTGTAAATATATATGTATAAAAGTGATTTTACAGGTTTAAAAAAAAATGTCAATCAATCAATACCCTTTAGCTCCTCAAGAAGCATGATGATTTGTCCATCAGGACCATCGTGACCTCTCGTAATACAGCTCCTTCTATGATGATAAGTGGGTGCGTATATGGCTGATCAAGCCAATGCGGGCAACAAAGGCTCTGTTGTATGGCCGACATACAAGGCCCAAAGACAGTACAGGCTCTACATCCACGCTTCACTTTCGGGCTGCACGTTTTTTCTGGGCTACCCTCACATGGTTGGCCTCACTGATTGCAACACCCATTTTGCTAGCGCCTCTCCAGGCTGTGCGATCCTGTGCCAGTTTCTCCCAGGTGGTTGTATTAATCTGGCAACTCATCAGTGACTCCCTCAGGCTGTCTTTGAAGCGCTTCTTTGGTCGTCCTCTAGTACGCTGTTCCCTCCCTCAACTCGCCATACAGCAGCCTCTTTGGGAGGCGTTTATTTGGCATGCGAACCAGATGTCCAGTCCATCGTAACTGCGCTTTCTGAATCAGTGTACAGACACTGGGCATATTTGCATTTGATAGAACCTCGGTATGTGGGATCTTATCCTGCCATCGAATGTTTAGCACGCGACGCAGGCAGGTTGTATGGAAGTAATTTAATTTTCGAGCATGTCTAGCGTAAACGGTCTAACTCTCACTGGCGTAGAGGAGCGTGGGGAGGACGACGGCCCGGTACATTTTCCGTTTGGTCTTGACGCTAATACCTGTACGTTCCCACACTGAGTATCGCAGTCTTCCAAACGCAGTACTGGCCTTTGCTATTCTGTTAGCCACCTCGTCGTCAATGTTCGCTAGTCTTGAAAGCGTACTTCTCAGGTCCGTCAACTTATCCACATCCACCAGTCTCTGTTCCCCCACTGTAATCGATGGCTCCTTGTACGGTTTACCTGGTGCTGGTTGGTACATAACCTCAGTTTTCTTGACATTGATGGTTAGAACGAAGCTGTCGCAAGCAGGAGAGAAACTGTCCATGTCTTCCTGCATTTTCTGCTCGGAGCTACTATTCAAAGCGCAATCGTCGAGAAACAGGAATTCGCGGATCATATCAGTTTGCACCTTAGTTTTGGATTGAAGTCTGCGGGGGTTGAATAGTTTGCCATCTGTTCGGTACTTGATTGGTGTACCGAACTCGCTTCCGTTGAAGTCATCAAGGATGAAAACATCATGCTGAACAGTGTCGGGGCAACAACACAACCCTGTTTCACGCCGTTTGTAACCTCAAACATTTTTGAGGCTTCTCCCTTGTCCAAGATGCAGGCACGCATACCTTTGTGGAGCTGTTTGACCAGGGTAATTAATTTACCAGGACAGCCAAATTTTGACAGGATTTTCCATAGTCCACCTCTGCTCACTGTATCGAATGCCTTGGTCAGGTCAATAAACGTAGTGTATAGGTCGTGATTTTGCTCCTGACATTTTTCCTGGGGTTGGCGAACAGCAAAGATCATGTCGATCGTTCCTCGCCCGGCTCTGAATCCGCATTGACTTTCTGGGAGGTGATGGTCCTATTCAAGTTGTTCATTTAGGCGGTTGAGCAGTACATGCGCGAGGATCTTGCCGGCAATTGAGAGTAGGGATATTCCACGGTGAATGTCACACTCTTGTCGGTTACCTTTCCTCTTATAGATATGAACTATTGGGGCATCCTTTATCTCCTGCGGGATCTCACCTTTGGCCCACATGAGGCGAAAGAGTTCGGTGAGTTTACTAGTGAGGCAAGGTTCGGCTGTTTTATTTATCTCCGCTGGTATAGCATCGGCTCCTGGGGCCTTACCAGGCGAGAAGATTTTTATGGCTTTCTTTATTTCGGCCTCGTTGATTGTTTCATCTAGCGCCATATTTATTTCCACTTGAGGTATCCGTTGGATGGCTTCTTCGTTTATCACTGATGGGAGATTAAGTACATTACAGAAATGTTCATCCCACCAATCAAGGATCTGGGTCTTTTCTGTAAGTAGTGATGAACCATCCGCATTGCGAACTGGACAGTTACCAGAGAGGTGTGGACCATAGAGTGTTTTCACCTCTTCGAAGAACCCTTTTGAATCGTGAAGTTCCGCGAGAGTCTCGATCTCGTCGGCCTTCGTACTAAGCCAAAAGTCTTGCATCTTCCTGAGCCTTGCCTGGGCTGCGCTACGAGCATTTATGAAAACTATTTTCTTTGATTGGGAAGACATGTCGTTCTGGTGGGCTCTGTGCAATTGTCGCTTCTTATTTAGAAGGTCTTGAGTTTCAGCATAATTTTTTATCAAACCAGTCTTTGTGTTTGCACTTTGCTCGACCAATATATTTCAGCGCTGTTGAGTGAATGATGTCTCTGAGGGCTGTCCAGTCTTCCTCAGTGCTGCAGTTGCCGAGCCGGAGCTCATCTAATCTACCCTTCAACTCTTCTTTGAGATCCTTCCTAATGGATTCGGACTTCAGCTTAGACACGTTAAGCCTCTTTGATGTTTTTTTCCCCATTGGGGCGCCTCTTTGGTTGAACTTTTAAGTTCATCTTGGCAACAACGAGCCGATGATCGATCCAGCATTCTGCACCACACATGCTCTTTGATATTCTGATATCTTGCCGGTCCCTGCGTCTGACGATGATACAGACAATAAGATGCCATTGGCAGGACCCTGGGTGCATTCATGTGGTTCTATTCTGAGCGTGAAGTCGGTAAACCGTTTTTGTGATGGGGAGCTCATTTTTGGCACATGCCTTCAGCAAGAGTAAGCCTTTGCTATTGCACTTCCCAATGCCATTTCTACCAATGATTCTCTCCCTTGCTGTATAGTCTGAGCCACCTCTGGCATTAAAATCGCCCAAGATAAATAGTTTATCAGACGTAGGGACTGGAGCTATAAGCATCTCGAGATCCTCATAAAACTTTTTTTGGATCTCGTCTGGGTTGGTCATCGTAAGTGCATAAGCACTGATGATTGTGGCCTGTCGCCTTCCAGCTAGAGTAAGGCGCATTGTCATGAGGCGATCATTGACTCCCTTTGGTAGGCTTTCTAGTTTACGGACCACGTCGGACTTAATGGCAAATCCGATACCGGCTTCATGGCGTTCTTGGCCGCTGCGGCCACTAGAAAAGAAGGTGTATTCAGCGCCTATGTCTGTGATCTGCCCCTCTTCTGCCAGTCTCGTCTCACTCAGGGCTGCGATGCTGATATTGTATCCGGACAACTATCTGGCAACCAGGGCGGTCCTCCGTTCATGCCTGTCAGCTCTACTACTATTGTCTAACAGTGTGCGTATATTCCATGTAGCGATTCTAAGGGGTAGTTTCTGTACATTCTTGTTCCTTGTTCGACTGCTGTAGATTGGGATCCTCTCCAGCCGCGGTGTGCTGGTCATGATAAGGTGAAGCAGACAATTTTTAGGGCACCTTTTCTAGACCCTTCCTTAGGCTACGGAGGTGAGCAGTGCTATCCTAAAGAGGGCTGCTCAGTCCCTCAGGTGGCTGCCGGGTTCCGCTTCTGCCTCATGTCAGCGGAAGACGATCATATGGCCTGAGCCGCCTTTGTGCAGGTCTGCGGCTACAGCTTCCAGTGTATCCTCACCTGCTGCTTCGTCGCTCGCGCGTCGCCATAGGACTTTTGGGATGATGTGATGAGATGATGTGATGAGATGATGTCGTGACTTGCGCGTGAATTGGATTAAAGTGTGGGAGATGTGTGCCTAGTCAGCCTCACTCTGTCGTCCATGCCCGACATGGTCTAGTGGCAGGACAAAGTCAAGATGACTAGTGAAGGGTCTGGATGTAGCAGATGAGAGAGAGAGAGAGAGATAGAGAGAGAGAGAGAGAGAGAGAGAGAGAGAGAGAGAGAGAGAGAGAGAGAGAGAGAGAGAGAGAGAGAGAGAGAGAGAGAGAGAGAGAGAGAGAGAGAGAGAACAAACGAACTTTTTTTTCAAAGTGTTAAGAATTGAGCGCGCATTCCCGTCTGACATTCTGCCCTTTCACTCTTATTTATCTTGCATACTATATCCTTTCTTTCCTACATGTTACTTTAAGCACTAACTTACAGGCCCGCAACATTATAAAGCTATAACAGCATATATTTATTTACAGTATCCAATCATAGTCAAAATAACGTATGTTTTCTTTTTTTAAACAAACAAGAAAGTAATGGGACAACAGCAACAACAACAACGAAATCAAAATAAATAAATGAAATAAATCCAAAATATTCGTGCAGTAATAATCAGACAATAATTCCAACATATTGAGATTATGGCGGCTTGGAAACAGAGCTCATTTGACAGTCTGAATGAGTAGAGACTAGGTGTGTTTTTCTTTGCCCTCCCTAACTCAAGAGCAGAATCAGAGAGAGAGAGAGAGAGAGAGAGAGAGAGAGAGAGAGAGAGAGAGAGAGAGAGAGAGAGAGAGAGAGAGAGAGAGAGAGGGAGAGAGAGAGGAAGAGAGAGAGAGAGGGAGAGAGAGAGAGAGAAAGAGAGAGAGAGAGAGAGAGAGAGAGAGAGAGAGAGAGAGAGAGAGAGAGAGAGAGAGAGAGAGAGAGAGAGAGAGAGGGGGAGAGAGAGAGAGAGAGAGAGAGAGAGAGAGAGAGAGAGAGAGAGAGAGAGAGAGAGAGAGAGAGACTGACAGACAGACATTTCTTTATTTTAAAAGGATTGAGAATTGAGCTTGCAGGTCCGTCTGGCCATCTAAATCTTTGTCTTCCATTCTGTATCCCGACACTTACTCAGCGGTCAAACGGTAAACAATTAATCTGCATTTCTGAATGTTATCAATACAAAAATTACAAACACACATTCTCGCATGTATCCGTATATTCTTGAGGGAAAATAGAAAACAAAAATGACTTTCTGACGCACTTCTGTGGCAGGAAAAATCTTCGAGCAGTAAATACAAATTTATATCTGCTCATTCCCATACACATCATCACATTTAAACAAACGTAAACATTACATACATCAAAAGTACAGTGGTATGCAGGAACATTCTCACATATATTACGTCATATAATAATACTACTTGGAAATAAAACAAATTATTCACATTGTCACGGAATTTTGGTCGCTCTCTTGTCCACTACGACCGTATTATGTGACATTTATTGTACTGCCTATTTACGTGCTTTTCAATATTCCGCACCTCTTTCTTTTTCTGCTACTGCCTTAACCTATTTCTCTGAGTAAACAGCCTGTGAGCCAAGATTGCATTCTAAATCTTCGAGCAGTTAAAAAAAATGTATATCTGCTCATTCCCATACGCATCATCAGATTTAAGCAAACGAAAACATTACATATTTCACAAGTACAGTGGTATGGAGGTGCATTATCACATATATTACGTCATATAATACTACTACATGGATATAAAACAAATTATTTCCTACTTCTCTGGGCAAACAGTCTGTGAGCCAAGATTGGCGTAAGTTGTACATTTTGCATTCTATTTTTTTCATTACCAGCATGTGAACTAATATGTATATATTGCCATGTGAATATCAATATGTGAAAATCTCTACAGGATGTCCAAGTCATTTGAGGCTGGCAACCTCAGCATATAAAATGATGTTTTCATGAACCATCACTGCCAGGGCTGGTGACTGCTTTATTGCTAGTTTCTTAAAGAGAACTAAAAGCATAGGCAGTCCCAAGTTCCATATGGAGCAGGGAGGGAAAGATTTACATTCTAGTAACAATATTTACATTTACAACCCAGTGTAAATGTCTGTGTAAACATATTCACTTTAAAATTAATGAAAGTTTCAAAGATTTTCAAACAGTGTAGATGTAACTGAAAACATATTCAATCTATATTGGGAATATTTTTCAACCAGTGTAGATGTAACTGTAAACATATTCTATCTATACTATTAATCTTTTCATTTAAAAGTAAATTTAAAGCTATTCGATTTAAATGTAAAGAAAGTTTTTTTTTCGAGGGATTAAGCTTAATTCTCATCGAGGGTAAATTCTGAGGTAGATGGGATGGTGAAATAGGAAGAAGGTATCACATAACTATGTGTCGGGAAACGCAATACTCAGGTGGGCGTTTTGTTTCTGTGCTTTTACCATAGTAGGTGGTGGTACCAGCAGAGGGTACTATTTCTGGAACAAGAAGGGTACAAGTGACCTGACGTCGAAGCAAGTTGCATCACCAGACGGGGCTTAAAGACGAGGTACCAACTTCGTAGACACTCCCTGACACTTCTGGGAATATGCTGCGCCCTACAACCTTGACCAGTGACGAGCGGGATTAGCGACGCAGTCTACCAAGAACCAAACCATCAGAAGGAGCAGAATCGTCACTGACAGCTAAGTAACACATAAAAGCTGCCAAACGACCTTTTTTACAAATGTCCAGTACATCACAACAGTGATGATAACTTTCTGATAAAATAGTTATTCATTTTTTTAAAACCTTGTTAAACTTGAGTGATTATTAAATGTTATTTGTAAATATACAAATTTAACGTCGACTTAGTCATCTTGAATGTACTGCATGTTTGTTTCCGTCATTTTACTAAAAGTACTCTAAACAGAGCTATACATGAATAAGAAGAATTCCACTGAATAAATCAGGGTGGGGGCTTAAACGAGCTAAAATTAATAATTGCTTAATTCTTCATAAAAGGAGGGGATCAGATATAAGTTAACAATTGCCCTGCCCAACGCAGCATTGTTCTTGACTCCTGACAATATCTTATGAACACTACCTTGAGATAGAAGCATCATTATCCTTCTATCTACAGCTCTGCCAAGAGTAATCTTGTGCGAAGGTAGACACCTTTGAAGACCCATTTTAGATACTCTTGAGTTTTGGCTACTGTTCCATCACTACTGCAAAGCAGGGGAGGCAATTCCGTGACACACATAGAATATAACGAGCGGGAGAGGAAAAGAAACATTGACATATGGATGAGATGTGGACAGGCAAAGGCTGGTTCTATGGGGGTAGATAATCAGTGTTGATAAAGTGTTTGTAAAGCGCTTTGTTGAATGAGTATTGTGTGGGTAGTCTTTTTAGGTGGTGTAGAAGGCAAGACTATAGCATATTAAACAACATTAAGTGTGAAAACAAGGAACTAGGAAATGCAGCAATATTACGGGGAGAAGTGGAAGAGGCTATGTGTTCGATGAAAGGAGGGAAGTCACCGGGTGTGGATAATATCCCAGCAGAGCTCTTGAAATATGGAGGACCAGATATAGTAAAAATCATGACAACAATTTGCCAGAAGATATGGAGTACTAAAAAATGGCCAAAAGAATGGACGCAGTCATTAGTAATACCGCTTCCAAAGAAAGGAAATCTAAAAATGTGCAAGAACTACAGAACCATTAGCCTTATTAGTCATCCAAGTAAAGTGATGTTAAGGATACTTTTGAACAGAATAAAACAGAAATCAGAAGAAATCTTGTCCGAGGAACAGGCTGGCTTTAGACAAAAAAAGAAGTACCTCATAACAAATCTTCAATATTAGATTACTGATCGAAAAACATCTCCATCATCAACGCGATTTATACCATAACTTCCTCGATTCCACAAAAGCGTTCGATCGAGTCTGGCATGACGGCTTATGGCAAATAATGAGAAAATTCAATTTTGATACCAACATCATAGATATCATTGAAGCACTATACAAGGACGCAAGCAGTGCTGTTTTTGCAAGCAATGACATTGGAGAATTTTTCAATACAACTGTAGGAGTTCGTCAGGGATGTATCCTATTTCCAGTGCTCTTTAATATATATCTAGAACATATTATGCAGGAGGCTGTCTACGATTATAAAACAACCATATCGATTGGAGGCCGAACTCTTTGCAATCTACGTTTTGCTGATGATATCGATCTTATAGCTGGAACAGAATCAGAGCTTTAAGACCTTACCTCTAGACTGGAGAAAGTAACAAGAACGTATGGGATAGAAATTAATATAGAAAAAAAGCAAGATATTGGTGAATAGCCATAAGAAACATGTTTCGACCAACATTACGTTAAATGGGCAAACGTTAGAAGAAGTTAACACCTTTAAATATCTGGGGTCCACTATGTGTAGTGATGGAAGATCAAGTAAAGAAATTAAGTCAAGACTTGAGATGACCTCAGCTGCCATGACAAGGCTGAATGTGATCTGGAA
This sequence comes from Oreohelix idahoensis, assembly GCA_024509875.1. Taxonomy (NCBI): domain Eukaryota; kingdom Metazoa; phylum Mollusca; class Gastropoda; order Stylommatophora; family Oreohelicidae; genus Oreohelix; species Oreohelix idahoensis. Next base: position 249,387 of record JAMPIV010014229.1, read on the forward strand.
AAGTAACATCAGTTTTCCTGTGGAGATCAAATTATACAAATCACTTGTATTATCTATTCTCTTGTATGGGTATGAGGGCTGGACACTCACTGCAGATACGGAGCGAAGGATTCAGGCTTTCGGGTATAAATGTTATAGAATAATTTTGCGCATTTGCTATAAAGAGCACAAAACAAATGTCTATGTTAGAGAGAAAATAAACACATATGCAGGCCACAAAGAACCACTTTTGTCAGTAGTAAAACATCGAAAGCTTGCCTGGTTTGGGCATGTAACTCGTCTTGACTCCCTTTCGAAAACGATCCTCCAGGGAACAGTGGAAGGTAAACGGAGAAGAGGAAGGCAAAGAAAATCCTGGGCTGATAACATCAAAGAATCGGCAGGGCACGGTTTTTCCACACTTGTACGCATTGCTGAGGATAGAGAGCAGTGGAGGACCCTCTCTGCTGATGCTTCCACCATGGCACCCCTACGACCCATGACGGGTTACGGGTTGAGATAATGAGAAGGCAATTCCACAATAATGCTCCATAGTCGGCTAGGCTCTTTTCTGAACAATTCAATCCTAGGTTTGGGCAGATCTAACTGATGTAATGTAGTCCCTTTCGTCTACTGGTTTGAAACAATGCACGTAGGTACGGCGGGGCATTGTTTGATAGAATTGTGTGAGTCAGCGTGGCTTTGTTATAGAGGAGGCGTTTGTTTTTTAGGGACAGTATTTTGGGTTCTTTTCGTGTCCTTGCATGTGGTATCGTGCGATTATCGGTGATCAGACGTACTGCTCTATTGTGCATGGAGTGCAAGCTCTGTGCGATGGAAGCAGGGCAACCATCCCATAGTGATGAGCAGTAATCAAGATTTGTCTGTATATGTGAGGTCCAGAATAATAGTCTAGTGTCTACGTCGCTGAAATGCTTTTTTTTATCCAGCTGGTACATCTTTTGAGCTAAGTGTTTGGTACATTTCCATACATGGGAGTTCCACGTTAAGTGATGGTCAATCGTCAACCCTAGAACTTTGTATTCTGTTGCATGTTCAATTTGTATTAACCTCGCGTGTAGCTGTAGCGTTCGTTTTGTGAAGTTTAGGAGTTTCTGTCTTGGAGTAATCAACTTTGATTTAGTCTTTACTGTGTTTACTGGCATGCGATTCATAATTTCTAGATTGTCTGTGTCGCTTTTAAGACCTTTTTAAGTGTCACGCAGTCATTGTCATTAGTATAAATAATACAATCAGCTGCGAAAAGGTCACATGTTGAATATTTTAAATGTAGCGGGAGGTCATTGATTAACAGTGCGAAAAGTAGGGGTCCACGAATAGAACTATGTGCTACTCCCGTACCTATTTTCGAGAAATCTGTTGTCGATTTGTTGTGAAGCACTAACTGTTGTCGATCAGCCAGGAATAAGTTGCTGTTTTTAGTGGATTAGGGCCTATTCTAAAAGTTTCCAACGTTTGAACCAAAATATTGTGGTCAGTCATGTCAAATGTCAACATAAACAGCCCCACATTATTTCCCATCATTTACTTCGATAGCCACTTGTCTGCCATTTTTATGAGAGCTGTGTGACAGGAATGTTTGGGTCTGAAACATGACTGGCTCTCAATTATCAGTTTATTTGTGTTAAGTGTTGAAGAGTGGTGTTGTAAATGTGTTTCTCTATTGGTTTTGATATAGATGATCGCAAATGATTGGTGCGCCACAACGTAGAATCCTATTGCTGATACCATCAAGTCCAGATAAGTTGTTGTTTTTTTAATGCCAAGATATATTTGAAAACTTCGTGTACTGTCAGAAAAGGAATATCTCTTAGATCTGTTATGGTGCGTTCAGTGTTACAGAAGGCTGCTAATTTACTAATATCGCAGTCCATAGGCTTTAGTGTCGACTTGAGATGGCAAATTTATGTTTTGAATTGGTTACTAAAATGAGTTGCCGTGAGGGAGCAACATTTTGGTAAAGGGTTTAGTGACTTTGATTTCTGTGTTAGTGTTCTAATGGCTGCCCAGACTTCTTTGCGGTTTGATTTGTCTTGAATCATCTTTTTGAAATGTAATTTCTTTTCCTGACGAATGAGTTATTGCACTTTGCTTCTACGCATCCGATACCTGCTGAAATCTTTAATTTGAACTTACGAGCTTCGTTCCACTCTCTTATTGTTGATAATATTTCGTTGGTTATCCATTGGGTCTTTCTGATGTTTTTTTGGCACGGACCTGCTTTATAGGAACATGTTTATCGAATACGTTGTAGAAAGTTTTTGTCCAGTACGTTATGGCTTCTTCTGGATGCTGTAGTTGGTACACGTGTGAGAGAGGGGTTATTTGTAGAAATTGTAGGAATAACTGATCATCGTGCTATTATTTAAGCACCTACATTCTTCGTCACTTCTTGTTTAGTTTCACCAGCTTTGATAGAGACGGGCACTGTTGACACAATGTGATCTCGTACGATCGACGGAGAGGAAGCCAGATTATCAATCCAGGAAACCCTTCTGGTAGATGTACGTAAACACAGGTGATAATACATAATCGCTTCAAATGGCCCGCCTCTGTATCAATAATACAGATAACCTGTCTGCGGAGATATAGGTTGGGAGAGGTATTAGCCAGGAAATATGTTAACCAATATGTTTGTGAGTTTGCACAGATGCAATCGGAAGTATTACTGCCATATTTGAAAGGGGTCACGAGTTTAAATTTTAAAATTGATATTTTAAAACACGTGGGGGGTAGTAATGACTTATACTTATCACCCCGACCCACATAGCTCTAAAGAGACTGTATTGGTCTAAATCGAGAGCCTAACATAAACATGTGCTCTCGTTGGTAAGTTTGTCTAAAATACCATATGGGACTCGGACTGATAAATGGAAATATAATCCAGCGACGTCGGAGACACAAATAAGACCGCATTTTCAACAACGTCAAGTAACAACTCCCAGTAGCAAGAGAGAAGGACCGGACCGAGAATTCCAAAAAAAAGTGACAGATTGAAGTAGTTGGGCGTCTTTATAACTTTAAAAGAGAACCCGCAATTTTAAATACAAAGACTGAAAACGTAAGGATTCAAAGTCATAAGATGGATTCTGAAATTACCTCAGACCGAGTGCTCAAAGTATCAAATCAAAGTGGCAGTATCCATTCTACTGTGCCTTGAGATTGTATATCCCATTTGGGGTAAGTTGTGGACATGTATTTTACAAAGTGAAACTGACATGTTACTTGCTAAGTGGTTATACAAGTCATACGAGGCTGGCATCCTCAACATACGAAAATAGTATATTTATAAACCACTACAGCAAGCGCCGGTGATTGCTTCTTGCTAGTCGTACAGAAAAAGGATAACAGCTAAGTGGGCACCACACTCCAAATGGAACACAGAGTAAGTGAGTGATGAGTAAAAGTGTGTATAGTATCATTTTTTGAGAATATGTAACTTTATAATGTTAGTTCAGGCAAATCATTGCGCTCGCGCTGTCGACACATTTTCCCATTTAAGTGTCCAAAAGAACAATGTGATTTCTAATCATATTCCTTGAGTTATCCAATATATACTCAGGGAGAATAATTATTCAGAGAGGCTAACATTGGTGGGTGGACAGCGAGACAATGCGCCTGTTAATCTGTAGCCCACAAATGTACTTAGCAGAGGCATGTTTTTTCCCCTAAAGTTCGTGGTTCTAAGCTACAGGACGGTTCTTAGTACCAGACCAGTCTGAAGTAAGAATCTTCGCCACTATCTTCTGATTCAAGAAGCTGGATTCGACACCAACTGCCTACTGTGAACATGTTGTGAAAACACCCATCTTGACATTAGGAGTGAAGTTCATCTAAACGCCTCTATAGAAGAGTCCTCATCACAAATGACCTGACAACGATCCAATGCAGTACTCAGACAGTTAAGATTTTTGTAACAAGCGCACGTAAAGGACAATAATCATCAGTCCCCAATTAAGGCCCAGTTAAGACAACGTTTAATTAAAACCTCTAAAGTCACTTTTATCCATATTTATTTTTATTTGTGAAAGACTAATTGCTAATTTAATTTGTTATATCTTATTTTACAAATTCATAGTTGATTCAGTTCTTATAGATAAGAGATCGCATGTTTGATCTAAAATCTGTAATATATATAGTTACAGCCATAGAGACAAAACATACTTCAAAGAGGAAATTCCCTGGATTAAACCAGCTGGAGGATCGAACAACCCACACCATGGCTTAAAACTTCACAAAAGGTGCCGGATCAGATGTACGTTAATAGTGCTCTGCCCTGTGCAGCATTGTTCTTGACTTCTGAATTATCTTGTGGATATCCATTGAGATAGAAGCATCATTATCCTTCTATCTACATCTTTGCCAAGAGTAATCTTGTGCGAAGGTAGACATCGATTTGAAGATTAATTCCCCTAGAAATCTGACAAGAAATTTTAGATCAATAGTAAATGTATTTCTAGTTGTTAGTATAGGTAGATTTGATCATACTTGTTGCCATAAAATAAATAAATAAAGAATCAGGTGAAATATCTTAAGAGATCAAAGTCAATAATTGACAAAATCTCTCTATACTCTTTACCTAAGTATGGCTAAAGCGATCGGTTTATCTGGCAAATATTTAGTTGACTATGTGGACAAAAATTGTGGAGAAAGACCGTGACAGGGCAGAAAAAGACCGTGACATGGCAGAAAAAGACAATGATAGGGCAGAGAAAGTCGCAAAACGCCAGGAGAAACAGATGGCGAGAGAACGCGAAAAGGAAGAGAAGGAAAAGCAACGACCTTTTGATGAACAGAAGGCTGAAAACGATAGAAAATAACAGGCTGAAAGAGCAGAAAAGAAGGAACAGTCCGACAAAGCCCACGCAATCAGAATGAGGTAACTAGAAATTGAAGGGAGAAAAGTCGAATCTAGTTCCAGCGCTAGTGGATCGGGGAGTTCTCAAGGTAGTGAGGGGGGAAACATCTCTCACGCGGCAGTTCCGAGCGCGGCCCCTTTTCAGTTAGATGTCTACTTCGAGGCTTCGGAGGAAATAGACAGCTATCTTGCTAGGTTTGAGTATTTAGCTGATTTAATACCGTTTTATTGGTTTAAATACTTATATTTAGCTGCTACCTATGGTTTAGATAGGGAGAGATACCACATGAAGTTATCTCAGAGACTGAGAGGACCTGTATACGATGTCTTCCTTAAATTGCCCCGGATGACAACAACAATTATGATTTGTTGAAGAAAGCCTTTGCTTCAACGTTTTCAGTTGAACGCACAAAAGTTTCAAAGCAAGTTCCAAGAAGCCAAGAGGCAGAAAGTCGAGTCGCATAAACAGTTTGCTACACGCCTGGCTATGTACTTGGAGAAATGGGGCTACATCAGTGCCTTCGACGAATCGTATGAAGGAATACGATAGATGATAATCCTGGAGCAGTTCAAGGACTCGCTCACTCTTGACATGAGAAGGTTTCTGGCGGATCAAGGGGCCGAAACTCTTGATCATGTAGTAGTGTTTGCTAATCGGTACCATAGCGCCCAGTCGGAAGTGAACTCTTCTAAAAGGCGCACACACGATAGCAAACGAGAGGAGCGCCTCTTCCATGAATTCAAGAGTACGACCAACACTTCACACAAAACGACCCAACAACAAAAAACCACAGGATCACCACAAGCAGAAACAGAGCAATTCAGCCCCGGGAACTGGAAGGTGATGGTGCAAAATGTGGAAAAATGACACTGTCATAGTATAATAACTACCCTTTTATTATGACATTGTACTCTTATTAACTCGTATACAACTGCGAGAGGTCACACAAATAATACCCGAAGGCGTGCTGACAATCTACCTTTTAATAATCACTATACTACACATATAACCTCAATAATAACAGCAAAAACCATCTGACTGGCTCAACTAAGCCCGCTACAATCAGATTATGCAAACAACGCTGCCTAAAACTAATAATCAAAAGGCGAGCATAAGGAAATGAACTACGGCTTTTCTAGCCGGCTAACTGACATCTTTCTTCCAAGGCTTCCTGTTTAATCCGCTCACTGCACCCATTTGCACCGTTTCCTTTCAAGCTGATGTGCGCAACAAAAGATATTTTGATTTCTGCAAAGTCTAAGTGCGCAACATAAGATATTATGTGACAGACCCACATTTTACATCGGACTGTAAGAGGCATAAAACAGGCCCTTATAACGTCGCTTGCCTGCTGACGAAGTCGACAAGGTACCATGGCTTCCAAATACGCAACCAAAACCCCAGTCATCCTCCCATAAGTGAACAAGTAACTGTTGGTGATCACACAGTACTTTGTTTATGTCATTCGGGCTTAGAGTACTCAGCTCTAGTGTCCCCATCTTTAGTGAAGGCCCACCAATACACTGATAAAACTGTAGAAATACAGGGCCCCCAGAACTGCATAAAGCCTATGATTCTTCCAGTTGCGGAGATTAATGTGTTAATCTGATATGTGCGGGGCAAAATCAATGCCGCAATAATAGACGACTTAGTCTATCCTCTCATTTTAGGCAAAAATTTGTCTTCCTTGGGGATCCTTCACAGAAACCCAGATCGACACAAGAGAGAGAGAGAACACAGGACACGCCCACGTGGCCCATGAACTCTCATCTCTAGTCAGTCTGTACGTATCGGAGCTGAAGAAGGCACATAGGGATGATAAATCCATACAACCTTGCTTTTCTAAGGTGTATGGTAATTACTCCAATATTCCTCATTGATAAGGTGATATTCTCTGGCCATCACAAGATACCTTATCATAAAGCAGATGACTGTTTACTTGTTGAAAATATAAAGGGTACGGCACTGTGTATGTGAGTGTAGAGGTCAGGTCATCCCAAGCAGTGCAGGACAGGTGAATGTAGGTCAGCCTGTTCGTTAAGTGTTGAAGCGCTGGCAAAGTGCAGTGTTGACATGGAGTGAGAGTGTAAATGTAATATACGCGAATGGATGTACAGTTCTAAACATTGGCTAAGCACTCACTCTAGTACAAGTATAAGTCAGTGAAGTTTGCAACAGCAACTGACTTTTCACAAGCTTTAATGTAGTACGCTACAACAAGATGACGACATCAGGACATGATCATATAACAAGATTCAGGAACATGTAGACATGACGATAGTACATAGATAGCATCATATTTCACAAGTCAGTAAGCTGGGCCTAAGCACGATTGTTGATCGCAATCTAAGTTCCCTTCCAAACAAACCTCAGCAAAAATACCCCGCATTGCTCGCGGGTGTTGGATACACGAGTTAACCAACTCTTTCCTGACATGAGTTCATCAGATGTGTTGCTTGCATGCAACAGGCCTTAAGGTAGCAGGCCTATAAGTTTAACTAGCCTATGTGACTGACAAACAAGGTGGGTCAGACCTTGTCTATAATATATTACCGCTGAAACAGCGGGATGCATCAAAATGCAATGTTTCCTGGGCGTACACAAGCCCTAAGCTAATAAAGTCAGCCTAAATTAAGAGCTTAACTCACGTAGACTGTTAGATGCTTTCCCACCCTGGGAAAAGTCAATGAGCTGACAAATATATGTGATACGAGACTCTGATAGGCAAGGAAAATAACGAAATGTCCATTTACCTTGATAGACCATCAGAATGCACTAATAACACACACTCACGTCTCCTAGACGTTTAGAAATATATCACTATCATCGGGGAATATCTTCAAATACTTCTAAGTCCATCCACAGAGGTTTTCCATTTCCCCAGGCATGAAGCCGAAACACAAAGACGTCGGAACACGTCTTAACCCTCTGACATTTTTCGTTCGACTCCCGGATTGGAAGTCTCGCTTAACCCCTACTAATTTGCGCATGCGCCGAAGACGCTACGCTTCCTTGAGCTAAACTCAGGGGCAGTGTTTCAACACATTCCAGGTAAAGACTGACCATTGAAGCCTTATATGTTCATGAATTAAGACCTCAGCTCTAGTTGCAAACATTCTTAGAAAAGCTAGCCATAAGCCCGAATATGGACATGCAACCAGACCTCAGTTCTAATTTTAAACCGGTAAGTTGAAACCAGAGGACAGACAACCACTGTTAAATACACCTCCCAGAAAAATCCTGGGTGATATCCCTTAGGTCAGGAATCAAGATTAGTATAGACATTACACTAAAGCAGAATATTATACACAGTGAAAAACTGCACGCAACACTCATGCAGCATTTTACAGGGATAGAGGTTTGGTTTACATACGGGTAGGGAACAAGAGATAATCAGTTGTCCCACTCCCATATCGCACCCGCTTAATGCAAGAAATGCATTCGACCATACTACACCCCCTGAAAAGTTTGCGTGCCTTGGAAGAAAGGTCTCCTTCAACCACTTCTGGCAAGGTATGCGACAGGAAATTCTACAGCTTGTGAGAGATTGCTCTGTTCGCCTTAACCTGGACCACCAGGATGGTAAAAATCATAAAACTACAAAGAAAGAATTTGAGCAAAGGATTCAACACCCAACATTGGATAGCTCGTACCTCAACTCGACATTTCTATGTAGCAAAGGAGAGTTACGACAAGCGTAGATGGATTACATTACCCTAGCGCCGTACTCTGAACGCAGTCATATACAGGTAACCCATGCGTCAGTTGGAACATTTTTCAAAGAACATGGAATTTTTTATCGACAGACGAGGCAGGGAAAGCAACTCGTGGTACCTCTCCCCTTAAAACCCGTCGTTATGAAATCAGCTCATTTATACTCATCGGAGGAACATGCTACCGTGGGACCCACAATGAATATTCTTAAAGAAATTTACTTTTGGCCCAGAAGATGGGGAGACGTTCGTCATTACAAACAAAACTGTACACATTGCCAAGCGAGCAATTCAAACACTCTCCAACGGTATGATAAGGAAAAGAAAACTGTCGTCCAGAACAGCAGTAGAGGAAGGCACAAACCATGTGCATACCCAAACCAGGATATTTAATAAAACATCTTAGGTGATGGGGGGAGTGACGATAATTGTGTAGTCCTTCTACATTCTTCGTTCTCTCCTGCATTACCGACTAATCTCTCTCAGACTTCTTTACGTTTCACCATATGAAAAGTAGTATTACAAGGCGAATTAGACAGGTCAGAGGATAAAACTTCTATCACGTAATAAGTCTAGCCACCTTTGATAGAGACGGTCATTTTTGACACAACGTAGTCCTGTACGATCGACGAAGAGAAAGTCAGATTGTCAGTCTGGAAAACACGTCTGGGAGATGTACGTAACCACAGGGGATAATATGTAATCGCTTCCGATGACCCGTCTCTGTATCAATAATACAGATAACCCGTCTGAGGAGGTTATGTTGTGAGAGGTAATAGCCAGGAAATAAGTTCACCGATATGTTTGTACGTTTGCACAAATGCAATCGGAAGAATTGCTGCATATTTGAAAGCGGTCACAAGTGTTTAAAAATTGATGTTTTAAAACATCCGGGAGATAGTAATGATTTAACACCCCAACCAAAAAGTTCTAACGAGACAGGATTGGTCTAAATCGAGAGCCAAACATAAACTTTAGCGATCGTTGGCAAGTTTGTCTAATATACCATATGGGACTTGGACTGAGAAATAACAATAATAGGGATTCTGAAACGACCCCAAACCGAGTGTTCGAAGCATCAAATCAAAGTTGCTGTGTCCATTCTATTGTGCCAGGAGATTGTATATCCCATTTGGGTAAGTTGTGGACATATATTTTACAAAGTGAATGTGACATGTTACTTGCTAAGTGGTTATACAAGTCGTACGAGGCTGGTAACCTTATCATATAAAATAGTATATTTATAAACCACTACAGCAAGCGCTGGTGATTGCTTCTTGCTAGTCGTACAGAACACGGATAACAACTGAGGGGGCACTAGACTCCTAATGGAGCACAGAGTAAGTGAGTGATGAGTACATCACATGGGTACAGTGTGTATAGTATCATTTTGTGAGAATATGTAACTTTATAATGTTAGTTCAGGCAAATCATTGCGCTCGCGCTGTCCAGAAACATTTTCCCATTTAAGTGTCCAGAAGAATAATGTGATTTCTAATCATATTCCTTGAGTTACCCAATGTATACTCAGGGAGAATAATTTTACAGAGAGGCTAACATTGGTGGATAGACAGCGAGACAATGCGCCTGTTAATCTGTAGCCCACAAATGTACTTAATAATAATAAATAAATTCTTTATGCACCAAACACGGCGCATAAGGAAGAAACCAGTGCTCTCCAGGTTGTACGTTGTGACGCCACTCCTCTTAGCTCTTGCACATTGTTTAATCCCATTGTTCTTCCTTCTCTTATTATTGTTCTTCTGAGTGTTTCCTTTGGTCTTCCTTTTTTCCTCTTACCCTCAGGAACCCAAGTGAGTGCCTGCAATGGTATTCTGTTGTTTTGCATTCGTAGGACATGACCGATATATGACCATCGTCTTTTCCTTATATAGTTGGAGACATATTTCTGCCTAGAGTCTTCTCTTATTTGTCGATTAATCTTGAATTCTTTCGTACTCATGTTCATGAGTTTTCTAAGACATTTGTTCTTGAATGTATTCAGCTTGTTCTCCAATGATTTTGTTATTTTCCATCTCTCACAGCCGTATGTTAACACTGAGATAACATTTGAATTAAACAGACGAAGCTTGGTATGTATATTCAATGATCGTAATTTCCAAATGTTAGATAACCTATTGAAGGCGCTAGCTGCCAAAGCAATTCTAGTATGAATTTCTCTTGTTGTGTCACCATCCTGAGTCATTTTACTGCCTAAATAATTGAAACTTTCAACTTTCTGTAAGTTTTCCCCGTTCAGGATGATATTAAAGGTCTCCTTAGAAAAGTTCATAACTTTAGTTTTAGAGGCATTTATTTGGAGACCTATTTTAACCGAAAGATGACACAAATCATTTACTGCTTCTTGGGATTGTCTGGGTGTTGAACTTAAGAATGCTAAATCATCTGCGAAATCCATGTCTCCCAGGAATTGTCCATTTGTCCATTTTATACCTAATTATTCATTGTGGGTATAGTTTCTCATAACCCAATCAAATATTCCAAAAAGTAGTGGTGACATAATACAGCCTTGTTTCACCCCTGTTTCTACTGTAAACCATTCTGTATTCCCTTCATTTGTTCTAACACAACATCTTGCATTGTCATATAGCGCTTTGATTATATTCACATATTTTGTTGGAAAACCATAGATTGTAAGTATCTTCCACAATGATGGGCGGTGTAGACTATCAAAGGCTTTTTGAAAATCGACGGAGTTATCTACCCTTCCAAGATGGAGGTGAAATTCTTTTCTCACATTAGACGCCGAAAGATAAACTCCAGGAATGTGTATATTTCGATGGTAAAAATAATAGTACAAACCCAAAAAAAAAAAAAAAAAAAAAAACAACAAAAAAAAAAAAAATAAAAAAAGACAAAAAAAAAAAAAAAAGAAAAAAAAAAAAAACAACAAAATACACAAAAAAAAAAACAAAAAAAAAAAAAAAAACAACCCCAAAAAAAAAATAAAAACCAAAAAACAAAAATAATCAGTTAAAAAAAACCACCCCCAAAAAAACCCCCCCCCCCCCCCCCCCCCAACCCCCCCCCCCCCCCCCCCCCCCCACCAAACCCCCGTAACCCCCCCCCCCCCCCCCCCCCCCCACCCCCCCCCCCCCCAACCAAACCCCCCCCATCCCAAAACCCCCCCCCCACCCCCCCCCCCCCCCCCCCCCCCCCCCCCCAACCCCCCCCCCCCCCCCCCCCCCCCCCCCAACCCCAAAAAAACCCATAACAAACCCCCCCACCCCCCCCCCCCCCCCCCCCCCCCCCCCCCCCCCCCCCCCCCCCCCCCCCCGCCCCCCCACCCCCCCCCCCCCCCCCCCCCCCCCCCCCCTCCCCCCACCCCCCCACAAGTCACTATCGTAAAACGAGCGATTGTTATCGAAACAGAACCAGGCTCGACAGTGAACATGACAGTGAACATGACTCATTCTAATATCTTGGGGGCTAAGGAGATTTTTAAAATTGGATACTGGAATGTAAGAACTATGTATCAAGACGGAAAAATGGAAGAAATAATTAAAGAAATGGATAATTATAAGTTGGACATTTTGGGTGTCAGCGAGTGTAGATGGACGGGAAAGGGCATAAAATATATTTCAGAAGAAAAAAAGCAAATTATATACTCTGGTAGTAATGATAATCGTCACACAGAGGGAGTAGCCATCTTAATGACACGAAAGCAGCAGCATCGCTCATCAGCTGGGTACCTATTAATGAGAGGCTAATATTAGCTAGATTTCAGACAAGATTTTTCAAGCTCTCAACTGTACAATGCTATGCACCAACTAACGACGCTCTTGATACCACAAAAGATCACTTCTATGAAGCACTTCTAAGTACCATCAACACAATACCCAAGCATGATTTTAACGCCAAAGTAGGTGGCAACAACGATGGAGTACAAAGATATCTCGGTACTCATGGCATAGGCTGTATGAATCAAAATGGTGAAAGACTTCTAGAACTTTGTGAAATATCAAACCTCGTTGTGGCGGACACCATCTTTCCACATAAGAATATCCACAAGATAACATGGAATTCACCTGATGGCAGAACTAAGAACCAGATAGATCACTTCTGCATAAGCGCAAAATTTCGCTCATCAGTTCAAGACGTCAGAGCATACAGAGGTGCAGAGATCGAAAGCGATCATAACCTCTGCATAGCTAAACTGAGAATTAAACTGAAGAAGTTATACCAACCGAATAAAAATAGAAGAATAGATGTACACATACTGCAATCAAACGATGTAAAAAAGGAATATAATGTCAAAATGAACAACTATTTCGATGCTTTAGACAAAATTGACAACAATATCACCACCATGACAATCGATACTAAATGGGAACAACTGAGAACAGCAATGACAGAAGCAGCTGTAGCGACCACCGGATACCTAGTACATAAAAAGAAAAAATGGATGAGAGAAGATACTTGGGATAAAATACAAGAAAGGAAAACAGCAAAACTTAAACTACTAGCGGCAAGTACACATAATGCAGTTGAATCTTGCAAACTAACTTATAACTTGTTAAATAAAGAAGTGAAGACAAAAACTCGAAGAGATAAAAGACATTTCATCAATGAACTGGCCGTAGAAGCTGAAAATGCTGCAAGAACTGGTAATAGTTGGTGCCTTTATCAAATTACAAAACAACTATGTCACCAGCCTACTGATATGGAAACACCTGTTAAAGATAAATTAGGGAATCCAATACCAACAGAAAAAGAACAAATGAAGAGATGGGCTGAGCACTTCATGGAGGTGCTAAACAGACCACCACCTACAGTAACACCTGATTTTAATAATGAAACACCCACAACCACCTGCCAATAACTTGCGATGAATTCACGCTGGACGAGATCAAACAAGCCGTTAAAAGATTAAACAATTTTAAAGCTGCTGGAGTTGACGAAATTTCAGGCGAAGTGATTAAAGCAGTTAATGACAACAACCTCTTGAGAATTTTAGATATTATAAATGAAGTATGGAGAGAAGAACAACCACCACAGCAATGGAAAGACAGTATTATTGTAAAGTTACAGAAGAAAGGTGATCTATCAGACTGTAATAACTGGCGTGGTATATCTCTATTATCAGTACCTGGTAAATTATTATGTTGCATGATGTTAGAAAGACTTAAATTGCATGCTAACGAAAAATCAGAGAAGAACAAGCGGGTTTCAGGCCGAAACGATCATGTATTGATCAAATATTCACACTAAGAACAATTATAGAAGAATTAGTGGAAATGTACTTAGCATAGGCAATTATTCTTTTATGTTTCCTAAAGTTCGTGGTTCGAAGCTACAAGACGGTTCTTAGTACTAGACCAGTCTGAAGTAAGAATCTTCGCTTATATCGTGCGATTCAAGAAGCTGGGTTCGACACCATCAGTCCCGCTTTAAGTCTCAGTGAACACAATATTTTAAAAAAATCTCTAAAGTCACTTTCATCAATATTTATTTAAATTTGTTAAAAATTAATTGATTATTAAATATATGTTCTTTTATAAATGCATAGATATGAGAGCGCATGCATGATCGAAAATCTTTAAAACATATACATATATTTACAGCCATAGAGCCAAAAAATAAGTTTAACAGGAAGTTTGCTGGATTAAACCAGCTGGGGGCTCGAACAAGCCAAACCGTTGCTTAAAACTTCAGAAAAGGTGATGGATTAGATATAAGATAATAGTAGGCCTACTCTGCCCTATGCAGCATTGTTCTTGACTTCTGAATTATTTTGTGAATATCCATTGAGATAGAAGCATCATTATCCTTCTATCTACAATTCTGCCAAGAGTAATCTTGTGCAAAGGTAGACACATTTAAAGACCCACTTTAGATACTCTTGAGTTTTGGCCACTGGTGGACCACTGCTGCAGAGCATAGGGGAGGCAAATCCCGTGAAAATTCTACGTGGTGTTTGGTTTGTGAAAGTCGATAGTGAAATCTCCCAGTAGAATAACTTTCTTCGAAGAAGACCAAACATTGTCCATAATTGTTGAGAATGTGTCAACCCATAAAGTAGAAGAGCTAGGGTTTCGGTACAGGTAAACAATTAAAACATGGGTCAGGTTGGCGATATTTACACGTCAACAATTACAAAATAAATAACTTCATTGTAAGTCCAACCAAAACGCCAAAACATGGATGTATACACCATCCAGATTAAATGTGAGCAACTTAGAATAAAATTTCACGACTGTAGAGCCAAACAAAAACTAGATAGATAGATAGATAGATAGATAGATAGATAGATAGATAGATAGATAGATAGATAGATAGATAGATAGATAGATAGATAGATAGATAGATAGATAGATAGATAGATAGATAGATAGATAGGTAGGTAGGTAGGTAGGTAGGTAGGTAGGTAGGTAGGTAGGTAGGTAGGTAGGTAGGTAGGTAGGTAGGTAGGTAGGTAGGTAGGTAGGTAGGTAGGTAGGTAGGTAGGTAGGTAGATAGATAGATAGATAGATAGATAGATAGATAGATAGATAGATAGATAGATAGATAGATAGATAGATAGATAGATAGATAGATAGATAGATAGATAGATAGATAGATAGATAGATAGATAGAACTTTATTTTCGAAGGGTAAAGAATTGGGCGCGCAGGCCCGTCTAACATTCTGCCCTTTCACTCTCATTAATCTTGCATACTATATCCTTTCATAGATAGATAGATAGATAGATAGATAGATAGATAGATAGATAGATAGATAGATAGATAGATAGATAGATAGATAGATAGATAGATAGATAGATAGATAGATAGATAGATAGATAGATAGATAGATAGATAGATAGATAGACAACTAACTTACCACATAATCTCTGCAATGTGACAGTGACTCGTTATGTGACCGGTAACAAACATCGCTCTGTTGGCAACATGGGAGTGTGTTCAAACATCGAGCGTTGCTGTGCGCACACGGGGGATCCAGTGCTATATACTGTCGATGAATTGAATCACTGACGAGTTATAACGCAACTCTTGTAATGAAAGATAATGTGCGATATATTGGACATAAGTTATGGTAAATGTAGACAGTAACCGATAAACCAAATAGATAGTTTAGATAGATAGACATACAGACAGACAGACAGGCAGATAGATAGATAGATAGATAGATAGATAGATAGATAGATAGATAGATAGATAGATAGATAGATAGATAGATAGATAGATAGATAGATAGATAGATAGATAGATAGATAGATAGATAGATAGATAGATAGATAGATAGATAGATGGATGGATGGATGGATGGATAAATTAGATTAGATTAGATTAAATTAGATAAGATAAGATAAGATAAGATAAGATAAGACAAGATAAGATAGATAGATAGATAGATAGATAGATAGATAGATAGATAGATAGATAGATAGATAGATAGATAGATAGATAGATAGATAGATAGATAGATAGATGATAATATAAACCCTTTAGCTGTGAGCAGGTAGCTCTTGACAGCCCATTGCCTCTCTGACAAAGCTACAAGTGTTCCTCAGTTGTTGTGATGATGTGTAGAGTGTATTGTGTATGGTTGGGTGCGATGGGAGTAGCTGGTGTCGCGGGTCAGTTAGTCTTGGGCACTGTAACAGTAGGTGTTCAACTGATTCCTCATGATGGTGGCAGTACCTACAGTTTGGTTCACGTAGTGGGTCTATTTAAATGTTTATTGACGGGGGCATGGCCTGTTCTCAGCTGGAAAATTAGACTCTGATCTCTTCTTTTCAGTTGTTTAACTGGATCTTGAGGGTTTGGTTTAGCTTAAATGGACGCCCTGTCTGGGAGATAGCCCACTGGTTTAGCTTGAAGTTTGAAGAATGGACGCCCTGTCGGGGAGGTAGCCCACTGGTTTAGCCATTCTTGCCTATATTGTTTCTCAGGATCTGTTGACAGGTTTGCAGTGTGGTACTTGATGGGAACTGGGGCAGTACCGCTCCTCTTTTTGATAGTTTATCGGCTTTTTCATTTCCTGGGACTCCGACATGCAAAGGGATCCACTGGAGTGTAACTTCGAAGCAATAGGAAGTGAACAGTTGGTCAATTAATCTACATATGTTATTAATATTAGGAGACATTTTGCTTTCTAGGGCTAGGAGTGCTGATTTTGAGTCTGGGAATATAACAATATCCTCAGGTGGGGTGATGCCACTTTCAAAGTCTGAGATTATCCGGTACAATGCCTTTGCGACCGCTTGGCATACACTACAATTAATACGTGTTAAAAACCACATAAAATAAGAAATAACAACGTTAAAAGCAGTTAAGACATCTGTGCACAAAATACAGTATCATGAAAAGTTCACGGCTTCGAAGAAAGCTGTACAGAACAACAAAATAGTAAGTGCATGTTTATTGAATGGAAAATTTTGGGAGAAGTTGCAAATCTGGGTTTTTCCGTTGCTAGAGTGAGAGTCGTGTGCAAAAGGTCGAAAAGCTGAGAAAAGCGTGTGCAAATGTAGATGTTTGGTATCGTGTGAAAAATAAAGCATTGTGTGAAAATTGGCAGGAAAAAAGAGTGGGCAGTATATAAAGAAGAGACGTGGACGATTGACATGATCCAGGGCTTGTACAGATTTTAGGATTCGTTAGGCGAAAGGATTTTTTTACAGAACTTCCTCTTTGAGATTATCAAGACAAGTTGTTTTTTTAACTTGACAAGTTTTTCAAGTTAGACTAGTATATTTTAAGTAGACAAGTTTGTATTTTACCCTATAAGATAGATTATTCCTGTGGATTTCCATTTTCATTTGTTTTGGATACTCACTACTTTTGGTAAGAAAGAAATAAGTGCTTCATCGTTGTGCCAATGACATTGCTGTTCCAATCACGTTAATAAAATATATTCTATTTTTCTACATTGCTGCGTTTTCCTTGAAACATTACAGTTGGATTATTTGACTAAACCACTATACAAGACATTGCTTTTCACTAACCATAAAAAGGGTACGAACGAACTCTGGGAAGGAAGAATAAAACAAGGTCAAGAATTTCCATCTCAGGCGGACAGACCTGTAACGACTTAAACAAAGAAACGTACAAGAGTTAGCGCTCTTCAAAATATTTACCTGTACTCAACCATTAACTGAACTGACCCTATCAGCTGATTAACTGAACTGACCCTATCAGCTGACGGACACACATACATTCTTTGATTGATGTTGTAATCAGCTCGATCAGGTTACACTACACTCTATTTGGCGCCGTGACCAGCACTTTTTTCGTTTGTGAAAGCATACCCATTCTGGCGAGCGAACAGCCACCTTTTATTAGTGATAGCAGACAGGCCTAATCACTATTAATCACTATCATGAATCCACAAGCGTTGCAACAGCGGCTTAACCAGCAACAACACTTGATTAATATCCAGCAACAGCACCACCAACAACACTTAATAAATATCCAGCACAAACTTAAATGGGAAAGAGACACTGTCCAAACACGAGCAGATTGGAGTAGTTTACATAGAAGACATCAACGGATAGCTGTAAGAAATTTTGTTAGTCAAATCAAGAAAGGAATGACACTGCACGTAACTAACATCAACAGCGGGAAGTGTCAGTTAACAACCGAGAATGGTTGGATAATGAATGTACAGCCGGTATTTCCGATGGACAACCTTCTCCAACCACAACGCAGATATATGGGAGAGGACCCGATAGCTGTCATCCTACCAAAAAAAAAAACATGCGGCACATCAAATTGCGAACAAAAATGCAGAAAAAGCTTTCCGGAAGAAACAGCGTACACACGATAAAAACACAAAACTGGAACAGTTTCACATCGGAGATTTAGTTTACTACAAAAAACATGTTCGACATTCTAAATTTGACGACAAATGGATCGATGGTTTCAAAATCTTAGAACAGACTACACCAACTAATTTTATCCTGTGGCACGAAGAAAGACAGATCAGGACGAAAGCCCACATTTCACAAATCAAGAAAGATAATCATCGTCCTGTCTTCCAGCCTATCCTCACTAACACCAGACCGATTCGCAAAACCACCCTCCTTTGTCCCCCCACATCACCCTCTACATCTGATGTGTCACATTGCGACGATGAACAGTCAAACCCCTCTCTTCACCCCCCGCACGATGTTATCGACAGACTACGTAGATACATCCTTAAATGAAGAAAAACAACAACAACAGACTCTACAAGATGCCGACACCCATATAGATACACCACAACCTTCCGATACAGAGTTATCACCTGCCTCATTAACGGAACGAAATTCTCCCACTCCTACTTCCACACAACGAGAGGAGTCAGACCTTGATACTGAAGAACAACAAAGTGATAACGATGATGATAACGAGCATCCCGACGATAATATGGATACATCCATTTGGTTCGCCTCGAAACGACCTTACTCAACTTCATCAGACAACTCGGTACCATTGACAAAGGTTATACGCCTTCCGCAATCAACTTCGCAGCACCCTACCTGTTACATTACATCAACCGTCACTGCTGTAGACACTGAGAAGAAACACGATAGAAGATTGTCTGTGACAGATGCTCTGTACAGTACACGTTCAACTAAGCGACAGAACATCGCACAGCACAGTGCATCAACTTTGCAACACCCTACCTGTAACACTACATCAACCGTCGCTGCTGTAGACACTGAGAAGATGTCTAGGAGAGAAGCTCTACTAGAGATAGCCAAGTTTCTCTAGCCAGGTCTACTTTAAATGGTTCCATTTTTGTTGTCCGTGTACGATAGCAGATTTGTCCAGGAGAGACTATGCTATATTTTACAGTTAATCTAGTTTGCTCTGGTGGGTTACCCTAAATGGTTTCATTTTCTTGTCCGAGTACGATAGCAGATTGGTCCAGGAGAGAATATGCTATATTTTAGAGTTAATCCAGTTTGCTCTGGCTGGGTTACCCTAAATGGTTTCATTTTCTTGTCCGAGTACGATAGCAGATTTGTCCAGGAGAGACACTGCTATATTTTAGAGTTAATCCAGTTTGCTCTGGCTGGGTTACCTTAAATGGTTTCATTTTCTTGTCCGAGTACGATAGCAGATTTGTCCAGGAGAGACACTGCTATATTTTAGAGTTAATCTAGTTTGCTCTGGCTGGGTTACCTTAAATGGTTTCATTTTCTTGTCCGAGTACGATAGCAGATTGGTCCAGGAGAGACTATGCTATATTTTAGAGTTAATCCAGTTTGCTCTGGCTGGGTTACCCTAAATGGTTTCATTTTGTTGTCCGTGTACGATAGCAGATTTGTCCAGGAGAGACACTGCTATATTTTAGAGTTAATCCAGTTTGCTCTGGCTGGGTTACCCTAAATGGTTTCATTTTCTTGTCCGAGTGCGATAGCAGATTTGTCCAGGAGAGACACTGCAATATTTTAGAGTTAATCCAGTTTGCTCTGGCTGGGTTACCCTAAATGGTTTAATTTTCCTTTTCCGAGTACGATAGAATTGTCTAGAAGAGACATAATATTTTAGAGTCGGCCTGCGTGCTCTGCTGGCTGCTCTGAAAAATTTTTGATGATGCCAGCCACCTACTATGTCGTCCAGTTGATGCTATCAGCGGCAATCATAACCGCCAGTGAAGAGAAAAATCTGCAGAACCGCAACTCTATTCAACATGCACAGTTACAGTATTCAAACCATTATATTTTGTATTACAAGATTAAATTACATTTTTGTTTGGACTTAGAAATATATGTATTGTTTTACATTATAAATTTTACCAAACACATGCATGTACTATTTGCCACTAAGGAAGAATCTCAAGGGTTAAAGAACACATTGTTTGATCTTAAGCTACACTCTCATGATATGAGACAATCACATCAACCAAAACGGGCGATTTTGCCGTTTGTAAGCAATGCGCCTCAGTTTTTGTTGGCACTGCACCCCCCGACAACTTTGACAGTTTATGTTATAATATTCAGACTTTGGCAGAAAACCAAAACATTATTACACATGTGATTAGCCGGAGCATCACAAATGGCGAACGATACTCAGAGCATTTTTTAAACACATTTTCCTACTGGTCCGTTCAGGAGTGGCTGAAACTAGACATATGCTATGGATCGATTGTATGATTACTTGTTATAAATTGGTTAAATTTCATGAATATCGCATAAATAACTATGTACCATGTATCATGTCCTTTTTTTTAACAAATTACTGTGTTGAGACACACAGATGTTGTACTCGTCCAGTGCAAATTATTTAAGCTCTAATGCGTATATATAATGTTAACCCACACCTCTACTCCGTTTTCCCTACTCGCAAACTGTCCACACGTGACCTTAACACCACCTCGTTGTTTTTCGTATGTCAAATCCAATCTTCGTTTTCACCTCATTTATCTCCCCCCCCACCCCACCCCCCCCCACCCCCGTGTCGATTTCCCCCATGCGAGTTCTTCTTCTATTTTTTCTTTACCTTTCTCCCACTCCTCACGTTCATTCATCCATCCAACACAGGAACTACTTTCTCTACTCCCCCAGCTATTTCGTTGTACTATAAACCCCCACCACCCCTCCCTCTCCTTCATTTGACGCCACACTGTGCCGTCAATGAGAGTTCAAATATCCAGTGTCACCTTTCACCGCTCCCGTTCACACTTGCGAAAGACATGGTCACAGGTAAACAGCTATGGCCAGTTACCATTCAGATGTAAATATTAATATAGGATTCACTTATTGTCCTGAGTGTTGATTAACACTCGAGTTTTGTTTGGCATGATCAAACCTTATATGTGTTGACTTTAAATAACAAAACAAAAAAAAAACAAGTTCAATAAGTTTAACATTAAGTATGTATATTTCATATAACTCCATGTTTTTATGTATTATTACTAGCGTGTTAAGTAAAGATTACATAAGTATTGTATTAATAAATGAACAATTTACATTGCGTATTGCACATTGCTATCCATATCCCATACCGTTTAATGACATAGTGTATAAACAATTTGTATGTCTCCTCCGTTTTACGCAACATGAATCTACTACATCACTCGTTTTACGAAATAATAATTTTTTGTTCCTTTTTTTCGGCTCACTTGTATACCGAGATCTTGTAATACATTTTTAAGTTAGCTTACAGGTATACTGAGATCTTGAAAACAAACAAAAAAACAAAACAAAAAAACAAAAAAAAATTTTTTGCCTCACAAGTATACTGAGATCTTCAAAGAAAACTTTTTGGCTGACATGTATACTGAAAACTTGAAAATTTGTTTTATTTATTTTTTTATTTTTTTTTCGCTCACATGTATACTGAGACCTTGTAAAATATTTTTTTTCTCATTTTGGCTCATACGTATATGCCCCCAGTCAATGACTTATACCAGTAACATAATTTTTTTCTCAACCATTGTCCATTGCCAATTGACTCATAAATATATGCTCCCATTTTATATTTTGCCCCAGCATGTATAATAAGGACTTGATTTTTTTGTTGATAGGACGAAAATGTCTCCATTATGGATACATTTTTGTGGGCCCGGGACTTGTGTGACCGCTTGGCATACACTACAATTAATACGTGTTAAAACCACATAATATGAGAAATAACAATGTTAAAAGCAGGTAAGACATTTGTGCACAAAATACAGTATCATGAAAAGTTCACGGCTTCGAGAAAAGCTGTCACAGAACAACAAAATAGTAAGTGCATGTTTATTGAATGGAAAATTTTGGGAGAAGTTGGAAAGCTGGGTTTTTTCCGTTGCTAGAGTGAGAGTCGTGTGCAAAAAGTCGAAAATCTGAGAAAAGCGTGTGCAAATGTAGATGTTTGGTATCGTGTGAAAAATAAAGCATCGTGTGAAAATTGGCGGGAAAAAAGAGTGGGCAGTATATAAACAAGAGACGTGGGCGATTGACATGATCCAGGATTTGTACAAATTTTAGGATTCGTTAGGCGAGATAATTTTTTTTACAGAACTTCGTCTTTGAGATTATCAAGACAAATTGTTTTTTTTTTAACTTGACAAGTTTTTCAAGTTAGACTAGTATATTTTAAGTAGACAAGTTTGTATTTTACCCTATTAGATAGATTATTCCTGTGGATTTCCATTTTCATTTGTTTTGGATACTCACTACTTTGGGTAAGAAAGAAATAAGTGCTTCATCATTGTGCCAATGACATTGCTGTTCCAATCACGTTAATAAAATATATTCTATTTTTCTACATTGCTGCGTTTTCCTTGAAACATTACAGTTGGATTATTTGACTAAACCACTATACAAGACATTGCTTTTAACTAACCATAAAAAGGTACGAACGAACTCTGGGAAGGAAGAATAAAACAAGGTCAAGAATTTCCATCTCAGGCGGACAGACCTGTAACGACTTGAACCAAGAAACGTACAAGAGTTAGCGCTCTTCAAAATATTTACCCGTGCTTAACCATTAACTGAACTGACCCTATCAGCTGACGGACACACACACATTCTTTTATTGATGTTGTAATCAGCTCGACCCGGTTACACTTTTTCTATTGCTGATATTTCTGCATCATAGCTGGAACAAAATTCTCCGCAAGGGCCAAAGATGTGAGGGTGGTCTTCTGGGTGCAGGTTGGGGTATTTTATCACTGCGCCATATCCAGCATTGGTAGTAGCTTTAAATGCAGATCCATCTGTGTAGACATGGATGATGTCTTGTGGATATGAATCTATAGTTTCTAAAGCGATGGTTTTCAGTAGTGGTCCTAGAGTGTTCTTGTCTGCTGAGGGGTCAGAGAGTTCAGTTCTTACTACGGGAGTAGTTGCCTGCCATCAAGGTGGTTCATTATTGACAGTTACCATTGGCTTTCTAACTGCTGGTAGGTGGTGTTTGATGCAAGCTTCTTTTGCATTTTTAAGAAAAGATATCTTTTGTATTCTGTGTTTTTGGTGCCACTGCTCTATCATTTTCCTATTCTCATCAGATAGATAGATATATAGATAGATGGATGGATGGATGGATGGATGGATGGATGGATGGATGGATGGATGGATGGATGGATGGATGGATAGATAGATAGATAGATAGATAGATAGATAGATAGATAGATAGATAGATAGATAGATAGATAGATAGATAGATAGATAGATAGATAGATAGATAGATAGATAGATAGATAGATAGATAGAGACAGACAGACAGACAGACAGACAGACAGACAGACAGACAGACAGACAGACAGATAGATAGATAGATAGATAAGTGGCCAAAGATACTTCGGAGCATTCTGTGACAGGATTTTGTGAATAAATTTTCCTTTGTTAAATAGGAAGCGCTTCCGTAGGGGTAATATTTGAAGATAATTATATAAATCTATACAATGTGATTGGTGTTTATCTGCAACAAGGCGCATTGCGCGTTTTTGAAGCGAGTGGAGCCTTTTTGTGTTGGAGACAGAACAACCATCCCAGATTGTGGAACAATAATCTAGATGCGTTTGTATATGAGATATGTAGAACATTTTCCTTGCCTCCTCATCCAGGAAATGTTTAATTTTGGCTAATTGGTAAATTTTGTGTGCTGTTTGCTTCGTGAGTGCAAGTACATGTGAGTTCCAACTTAGGTGTTGGTCAACAGTGAGACCTAGAGTTCTGTGTTCATTTACGTTTTCAAGAAGCAAACGGAGAAACACCTCTGTCCCCAAGTGCCTTACGCACAAACGGGTGGCATTGCGCTCACCAGAAATCTAAATGGTTGTTCTCACCTCACTCAAAGTAATCCACTATGGTAGCATTATGGTCAATTATCGTGAAATACACTAAATTACTCTTACATTAAATAATAAAATAAAATTACTCTTGACTTAACAACTAGAACTAAATTCATCACATAAAGGAGATTTAACACGAAAACTATCTCTTCCATTACTGAAGAAAATTACCTTAACCTACCTTCACCCAATATAAAATAGCGTCACGTTATAGGCTTACAACGTGTGATTAAGCGTGTTATGCAGACTCCATGGTGCCACTTTTATGTAACAGTGCATGATGCTTTTCATGAACACGTGGCTGCCATCTTGCCAACAGTTAATATTATCTAAATTCCAGTCCCTCATAACATCTCTGTCCAGTTCCAAGTATGAAATAGTTTCCTACTATGTATGCCTTTCTTGCCCGGTCTGATGAATGAAATAATTGCTACTAAACTCTAACAGCCGCAATCTGGACTTTACACTAGTAGAATCTATCCACTCATTATTTTCACTCATCTTATCATTTCAGAAATAAACATAATGTCCTCAAAGAAATCTCCTTAGGAAACACATTTATCTATCTATTTTGTTAAACTTGATACCAAATATGTAGAGACATCATCCCTATATTCTTTCTAACACTATCACCGTCTACCTAAATTAACTCACGTGTCATGTCTTTGTTCTTCTTCTACCCACACATGGCGTGCCTATCTTCGTTTGCTCTTTCTGGGCTGCTCTTGCGAAAAGGGCCCATGCTGGCCATCGCATTCTTTATATAGGCCGTTAGGCTTAACCACTCACAAGAGTAGTGCGCGCGCAGTAATTGGCCACTTAAATAACACAACAGATGGATGCTCTAGAAAGAGCGAAAACACAAATATAACACACAACTATGACTAGGCTTTATTGTGGCCTAGTAATATATCTTCCTCTTGAAGATGTTGTGGTAAAAAGGCAGTGAACCACGGAGACAATGGCGCTGACAAGATGGCGCGGTTACACTACTATCATATGAACCTGGTTTGAGAAGTGGGTATACTTTAGCGCTTTTAAAAGCAGATGGAAAGTAACTCCTTGCGATACATTGATTATATATGTATGTCAGTGAATCACTAATGGCAGGTGTGGCAAAGCGCAGTATTCGATTACTGATTCCATCTAGTCCCGATGAGTTATTATCTTTAAGGTCAGTAATATTAACTTCGTTAACTGCTATAAAAGGGATGTCGGGTGCAATTGTGTTAGTATATTTGTTCTCGCAGAACGTTGATAATTTGCTTAAGTCACAAGGGGGAGACGGAATGGTGGATTTTATATTATTGATGTCTGCCTGAAAATGATTGCTGTAGTCTGTACAAGTAAGTGGCGTATTGGGAGTATGTGGGTCTGGAAAATTTCGTTTGTTCACTAAGGTGTTGATTACCTTCCATATCTCTTTACTGTTTGTTTAGCTCTGAACTAAATTTCTAAAGTAGTTTTTCTTTTCTCTGCGAATTAAGTATTGTACTTTATTTCTTACTGTCCTATATGTAGTGATATCCTTATTTTTATGCGCTCTATCTCTTTGCCTCATAGCGTCAAGAACTTCTTGTGTGATCCATGGAGATTTAATTTGCCTTTTGACGCGAATTTCTTTAGTAGGCGCATGCGTATTAAAAATACTCGTATATCATTGTCCAATATGCGATGGCGTCATCAGGATCAGCAATTTGAAAAACGTTGGCGAGAGGCGCAGTTCGCAAATCATTCAAAAATAATTCACGGTTGAAATTTTTAAGACTTCTATATTGAAAACTAATGTGTTTATTTTTTGGAGATGTGTACCCATTTTTTGCCCAAGTGCAACATATGGGATAATGGTCACTAATAGCATTAATAGGGATGGGGCATTCTATAATGTTTTCTGGACAAGTTACATAGATGTGGTCGATCAGTGTGGATGCTGTTTTTGTTACTCTGGTAGGTTTGTTGACTATTTGTTTCATGTTGTACGATGCTATGATGTTGGTCCATATTTGGTTTGGCTTATGCATATCGATATTAAAATCACCAAGAAGAATAATTTCATTGACTGTAGTGATAACTTTATCCATCATGTTCGTGAAATCTTCAAACCATGTTGTTCCTACACTGGGATTTCGATAAAGATATCCGATGACAACAGATCTTTGCTTTTGTGGCTTTACCTCTAACCATATGCATTCTATATCTATAGTCTCAAGATCGTTTCTGCGGCGATAACTGAGAGAAGTAGACATATAAACTGCTAGACCCGTCTCTAATTGTCTACTTGAATCTCGCCGAATTTTTTTAAAACCTCTGAGCGCAATGTCATCGTCGGTTATTTTCTCATTCGGACGACTTTCGGAAAAACCAAAAACCTGGAAATTTTGGTTAAGAATTTGTGTGAGTTCTGGAATTTTACCTAAAAGATGGTTTACGTTCAAGTGGCCAAGCCGTAAACCAATTGTACTTAGTAATTGTTCATAATTATCTGACATTTTTATGTGAAAGAAGTTTTACGCTCCAATAGAAAATAAATAACTAATTAAACATCACGAAGTTGCTATAGAAGTGAGATTAATGGTAATAGTACATAAATGCACACCTTAATACAACAAATTACAAACAATTCAGATAACTGTACTAGGTAAAAATTGTAAGAAAACTGTCACACAACAAGCACACCCATCCACACTGTGAAGGTTAACAACAAAATTAAGCTGCACCAAGAGAATAGACGGGCAGACAAACAAATAGATACTGAGAATAAATAAATAAAGCATTATCCGACAGTTACTGGTGTTACAGAGACGTCGACTTGTGAAGTGAACAGTCACTGATAATGTTGAGGAGAGGGTTGTGGACAATAAAAGCGAGATGGATTTGGCCGTAAAAGATGATTCGTTTGGTAGTAGGTGTTCGCGGGATGTCGAGGTACTGTTGTTGGATGAATGGGATATTCCGGCCAGTAGGACCTCCAAGTATAAGGTGCGTAGTTCAAGAGGCTTTGCTGATGTAGAAAGTTACGAAAGGTTGGGTGTGTGGGTTGATATGGGAAAACCTGTGATGACAACGATGATGGGTGATCAGGTGGACCCTGAGTTGGTACAATTGAATCACTTACAGATCTTTGAGGATGGAGTGTCTCTGGTCGTTGTTGTTGAGGTTGGTCGTCGGTCGTAGAATGTTGCTGAAGGCAGATATTATTGGCTGTTTCCTGCACATCTGTAGTTCTAATAAGGGGTCTGTCTTGATACTCCTCATTGTGTGACATTGTTGTCTGGCTGGTGCTTGAAGTTGTGGGTATTGACGGAAACTCTCAAGGTCGTAAATTGCATTAGAGGAGTAGCTGGTTACATTCGTGTGTCGTTTTGAAGGATACTTGGATGCTGATGTGCTGGCTGGACCTCTGAGGGTGTTTTCTGGAAATTTGATGTTTCTCGCCAACATACTAGTTCCTTGATCGGATAAGGTAATGTAGCCGCTATAAAGATGCTTCCTAGGAGCTCTGGATGTGGCAAGGAACGAGGAGTGTTCTATAAATGTGTGGCGGTGTCTGACGCAATGCTTTTTCAATTTTGTGTTGTTCATCTCAACAGATTTCCTATAATGTGAGCGAACTGGAGGTATAATAGCTGAAAAACATACCTTTATATTTGAGAACAGGAACTGGAAGTTAGACGTGATTTGATTCAGCTCTGTTTGTGCAATTTCGTTATGTTTTAGCGCGTCCGACAGACCAATGTGCACAGTGACCCTGGCTACATTAAGATCAGTTTCATATCTTTTAAGGAGAGTCAGTAGGTCCTGCGCAGATGCCCAATTTTTGTAGCGAACGGTGACCGTGTCTATATCTGCTGTTACTAATTTAGATTTTTGAAGGTGCTTCACATTTTGATCACCAAAGATTAGGTGTTTCCTTCTATTTGAAAGACGTGTGTGGGTGCCGGTGGCAGTGTGTGCTGTTTCTTGTGTTTGAAATATGCCGGGATTGTGTGTAGGTTTCTTGCTGTGATGTAGATAGATAGATAGATAGATAGATAGATAGATAGATAGATAGATAGATAGATAGATAGATAGATAGATAGATAGATAGATAGATAGATAGATAGATAGATAGATAGATAGATAGATAGATAGATAGATAGATAGAAAGGTAGGTAGGTAGGTAGGTAGGTAGGTAGGTAGGTAGGTAGGTAGGTAGATAGATAGATAGATAGATAGATAGATAGATAGATAGATAGATAGATAGATAGATAGATAGATAGATAGATAGATAGATAGATAGATAGATAGATAGATAGATAGATAGATAGATAGATCGGTCGATCGATCGATCGACAGAAAGACAGGCAGACAGACAGATAGACAAATAAACAAACAAACAAACAGACAGACAGACAAACAAACAAAATCTAAACCACTCATACAGCAATTAGACAATCACTTGAAACGTAATCAGATTATGGTGGTATATAATAAGAACTCGTGAAATATTGGAAATCTGCTGCTGAATGACCTGGAACTTCATGTGTTGTCAGCGCATGCGGAAAATGTTCCCACAGGTGAGCAACTTTGAGTCCCAAGCAGATACTGCCACAGGGAGTGAATTGTCGACGCCTCCACTATACGAGATCCAGTTTTATGACCTATGCTCCTTAGGGAGGTAAAGGGTATTGACTGATAGATGAGAATCGTACATATATGCCCGTCTTGCATTTTGCCCTGCCTTTTACTCATCTTTATTGCTAGTTATCCAGACATTCTCCACCATCGCGATGAAATATTATAAGTAGTATAAAAGCATACATTTACAGTATCTGATTACAATTAAGAAGTAAAGTATATTAAAACGAAATACTAGATCATCAGACATAATTTTATATAATAATAATTCGACACATAATCTGTTAGAGCATCAAATAAGCAGCACTCATAATGTATTTGAACAGTCTACGATTATATGAGTAAGGACTGTGCGTGTTTTTTTCAAGTTATGTGGAAGATTGTTCCAAACATGAGCAGCTGAGTAAGCCAAGCTCTTCTTGAACAAGTCTAGCCTGGGCTTAGGTACCTGACTTCGTTTTTCATTGTATTTTAAAAGTGGCCACAGATACGTTGGAGCATTATGTGACAAGGGTTTGTGAGTGAATTTAGCTTTGTTAAGTACAAAGCGCTTTCTGAGGGGTAATATTTTAAGATAATTATATCTTCTTCTTCCGTCCTTAGCCAACGACCGGCAAAGCAGTCTGTGGCCATTACGCCTAGTGGCGTCTTAAGGGCAACAGCGAATAGATTTTCTTTGCCGTTGTTCCCATCACGCCTAATGGCGTCTTTAGGGCAACGACAAATCAATCCGTTTGCCGTTGTTTCCGTAATCAAAGTGACTGGCAAACGGGTGATCAGCCCGTTGGGAAGATAATTATATACTCATGGAAAAAAGTAAGTGTGCAACACTTTATAGGGCACTGTGCGTGATTTCATGGACGAAATGAAATAAATGTTGGCACACAATGTGGTTGAATATTGAATAAAAGACAAAGTGATCACTTTGATTTTAGTGAAAGTGTCATGACAGAAAGATAAAAACTAAAGTCAGTGTGGCATCTCCACGAAAAAATGAAATCTTGATTTCAGTACCGTGTATGTCCACCTATTCCGCCCTGTTCTGGACACGGGTCTTAAACCTGGAATGTTCCTGGCAGTCCATGTTGCCTGAATAAACCTTTTACGCAAGTGCATAAGGCGTATGTAAGGGTCTTGTGCAAGGGTTGTAACTCGTGGTCGGCCACTTCTATGGCAATCAGCAGTGGATCCAGTTTGGTGCAAACGAGCTTGAATGCGTGATATAGTGTTCCTGTGAACATTGAAATGTTGTGATACAGCTAATATAGTCGCTCCAGCAGCTAACATCCCTATAGCTATTGCTCGCTGTTGTTGGTTCAATCCTGGCATTGTCAAAAAAGATGTTTCTGTTGGACTCTTGGTACTCTCTATTTCAACGATTACGTTTTCACATGCTTGTGATTAGAGCTACACACTTACCTTCCTTTTATCTGAGATAAATTCTCCCCTACGGCACTTTTCACGTGATTTAACTTGCACCGTGATTATCTCCCCATGAATAGCGCGATCCAATTGTAATTGCACGGGTAAGTGAACAACACTCACACAGAAATGTGTGCCAACTTGCACTTGAGTTCACCCAAGAACACACGCACAGTGCCCTGTTGAATGCTGCACACTTACTTTTTTCCATGAGTATATATGTTACGACTGTTGTTTCTTTTAGAATGTGTGAAGATGTTTGTCTTAAAGAGTTCATCCTGCTATGTTGTTACATGCATTAGGGTTTGGTCATACAGGACATGATACTGGCAGAACAACTCAAGTCGGCGGTTAGCAAGTCCACAATATACATGAAGTACATATTTATTATTTTTTGGGGATGCGTAGATGGCAGGGAGGACAGTGTGATTCGCTTGCATAGCTAGGCGGTGTTGTCGCACGGAAGGTCCAGGGTTCAAATCCTGGGTAAGCCACTTATGTCTGTTGTTTTTCTGTTGTCTAGTGTTCTACTTCTTTATTTCCTACGAGTGCCTTATAACACCTTTATATTTGTTTCATATTAATTTACATATTTATTAAATTCCTTCACAATACAAGCAATGGAGAATCTTCAACATCTATCTCCTCAATAAATGTGGTCAGTCCATAAGTCAATAAGCATGCATGTTGAAATCATATATAGATAGACAGACAGACAGACAGACAATCAATCAATCAATTACAAGCAGTTGTGTCTGTTCCTTTCAGCTCTCGGCCTAATAAAGGCCCGCAACAAACGTATACTAAGTCTCGCTGTCACGTGCCATCAGCTCAAGTTCTTTCCAGGCCTTTCTCATTATTTTAATAAATAGGAATAGTTCTCATCTCTCTCTCTCTCTCTCTCTCTCTCTCTCTCTCTCTCTCTCTCTCTCTCTCTCTCTGTGGTGAATGTGTGTGTGCGTGCGTGCGTGCGTGTGTGTGTGTGTGTGTGTGTGTAACGAATTTAGTAAAGGTCTCAATATTTTGAGTGATAAGTTGTCTTGTAGATAGACGATGATAGTTCACGAAGGAATAAAGAACCATAAGATATACCCCAGTTCCAGAGATGAGTACGGTTTTATGGATAAAACAGGTATAGTAAAGGATGTAACGTACTCCTGTCCAGATGGTAATAATTAGATGCAGGAGACTATAGTGCCCCTTCGTTAACAACTACACTATGCTATGAAAATAAGAACAATGTAATTCCCAATAAACTTGAACTGCAACAGACAGACAGACAGACAGACAGACAGACAGACAGACATTGAACTGCAATAGTGGGTAATTAACAAAGTCCAAAATACCATTTAAATCAATTTACACAATGAATGTTTACACTTGTAAGAATGTTACTGGGAGCCGCGCTGGTGTAATGGCTACAACGTTGTACTGGCGACCAGGTGTTCATGGTTCAAACCCGGGCGTCGGCGTTTGAAGAAATGTTTACGACCGGAAATTTGACTGAATAATCTGAACGGCTCCTGCACATAAATCCCGTCTGGATGGGAAGGAGCGAAGCTCCTGACCGGGTTGGAAGGAAAGTCCACTGACCCCCCCAGCCTCGCAATGACATGTCATTGGGCCAAAAGGGCTAGAAAGCTCGAGTGCCGCTGGTTATAAAAAAAAATAAAAAAATAAAAAAAAAGAATGTTACTGTTTTAGTAGTAGTCTGGTAACTGACTTTTGATAAAACTTCTGTCTTCACTACCGCTCACATAATTTTGCTCTCAAATTTTTGAATTTGGTCACTTAGCTCAATGTTCTTGGTTAATGTTCTTGGTTAATGTTCTTGGTTAATGTTTTTATTTAATGCTCTTGGTTAATGTTCTTGGTTAATGTTCTGGCGGATGGAAAACACTGGTCCCCGACAGTAACGACTGAAGCTGCACACACTTGAGACATAAGGTCTCTTCTGATTGTCAAATTTACTAATGTATCATCACACATGAGTGACCCACTGCGGTGCTCCGTGTCGTTTTGCAAGGTAACACTTTGTGGTGTACTCTTCTGACTTCTGAGATCAGTAGTCTCGACCGAAACCCTCTGGTCTTTTCAGCAATACACTTAATTAGACTTGTGTGGTAAGGCAGGCTGTCACTAGATACAGATTGCTACATGAAGATGTGACTATGCTCTCTCCTTCCGTCCACTGTGTAAAACTTATGTGTGTGGTTTCCACTTCCAACTAGCCGCGTCGTTATCCTCCGTGCCGGCCATCTTGCGTGAACCGTGAACTCCGCGCTGATTGGCTATGCATTCTAGAGACTTCGGTCCAAAGTAATTCTTGTTTTATCGAGTGCGTTCTTTCATCTGTGTTTTCTTAAAACAGATAACTTAGTCGTTCTCCTTGTCTACCAAAGCTATTATCTTCTGAGATATCTCGTTTTACTCAGACGAACTGTGGCTTTCGTTCCTTATCAATCTTTCCAAGGTCCGTCTGTCCTTCCTTTTTCTATGAATGTTGGAACCACACTTTTCACCATTTTTTTTACTCTTTGACACACTTACGTGATCATATCTCCGGAATTATAAAAGATATTGTCTTCTTGACTATAACCGCAGATGCGTCTACTCTTTTTCTAAAAATCGGTGAAGTAGGATTGCCTTCTGTCAATCCGTTGATTTTTAATGACTTTACTACTGTATGATCCCAACACACATTATCTCTCGGCCATCTTTCCAATTTAATTTATCTCCGCGTTGGCTATACTTTCCAGAGACGACCGAGATATTGTTTTCATCATGTCACAGTAGCCCCTCCCTTTTCTATCTGGTCATGGCCTAGCTAACCATGTAAACATTATCTATGGGGTCTATTGTTCATCCGTATGTGTTCCTCAGTCACTCTCTTCCTTCTCCTTTTCTGACGCGGTGGGATGCCTACTCAAAGAATCTGCCCCCACATTTTGGTTTCCTGGTATGTATTCAATTGTGAAGGAATTTGGTTGTCCAGGAGAGCCCAAAGATTTAATCTAACGTTTAAATGCTTTGACGTGGCTAGAAATGCTAATGGTTCGTGATAACACTGTACAGTAAAATATCTTCTACACAAACATGATTGACATTTACGAATGGCCCACACAAAAGCTAAACATTCCTTCTCTATGGTGGAAAAGTTTACCTCAGCTGAGTTGAGTTTACAGCCGGCATAACCTACGGTACTTAGTCGTTCCCCTTCTACCGTGAGGTGTAGAGGTTTGGAAGACAGAGCGCCAGACTACCCTATCGGCTGTCTTCCTCCTGGCCTGGTTCCACTCCAGTCCTCGGTCCTTCAAAGATTGTTTAATGTTGTCCTCTCAGCGGACTCCGAGTCTTCCCGGGGGTCTGGATCTCTTGCTCTTTGTTCCCCATGCTTGTCGTGGTAGCCGATCTTCTTCCATTCTGCAACATAAGCAACATGAAAAAGTTCTCCAGGCTGTCCCTGAGACTTCTGCAATAAAGCTGCTCCAATTCCTACATTGCTTGCGTCCATTCTCACTTTAAACTCTTGTGTTATATCAGGCAATTTCAGAACAAGTTTACTTGTGAGTTTTTGCTTCAACTCACTATAAGCATTCTCACGTTCTGCTGTCCATTTCACATGTTCTGGTTGGCTTTTCTTTGTCAAAGAAGCTAGAGGTGAACACAGTGTATTGAAGTTGTTAATGTACTTTTGGTAAAACCCACAAAATGAGACACAGGTCCTTACATTCTTCCTTGTCTTGGGTCTAGGTGCTCTTCTTAATTTCTCTATACATTCTTGGGGTCTGGAGACATATTTCCCCTGGAAATTATGTGTCCTAAAAATTATAACTCGTTGCAACCAATGTGACATTAAGTTGGACGAGCAGTCAAACCCGCCTCTCTGAGTCTGTCAAATAACATGGAGAGTGCTGACAAATGTTCCTCAAATTTTCCTGTGGCTACGAGGATGTCATCCATGAAATTTGTAATAGAGAGGTTCTTTAGAGGTTCCAGTAATTTCCTCATCATACAGAAAAATACACTTGGAGCGTTTTTCAATCCAAATGGTAAAACATTGAATTCATAGTGCCCTTCTGAGGTACTGAAAGCCAACATGTGTCGGATATCAGATTTTACTGGAATTTGGTAGTAAACTTTACTCAGATCTATCTTCGACAAATACTTAGCTTTACTAAGCTTGGAGAACAGTTGGTTAGTGTTGGGCAAGGGATGCGCCTGCGACTCAGTCACAACATTAAGCGTCCTGTAGTTTATACATAGTCGGTGTTCTCCACTAGTTTTCCAGAGTAGCTCTACACTCGCACCATATGCTGATTCTGGCTTAGCAATGATGTTCTCTTTCAAAAGATAGTCGATTTCTTCCTTTAATGCTTTGTCCTTTGCATACGGAATCGGGTAGGTTTTCACACAGATAGCTGTCGGGTCTACGCTAACAAGTTTGTGCACCCTTGAGGATGATAAGGAGAGCAATGGTAGTGTCTGGCCTGAAATATCCTAAATACCGCTTCAGCTAGCTTTCCCTTGAACTGCGATCCATTATCTGTCAGTCCTTGATGTGGGAAACCTAACCGGGTGAATACAGTCAACAGCGCCTCTGCCATATGTTTATTCTCAATCGATGACATGGCTACGGCCTCTCCGCACATGAAACAAGTATCAACTAGAGTTCTGATGTAACCGTTCCTCTTTTTTTTGTCCCAGTGAGTGGTCCTACAATATCCACTGCAACTCTTTCAAAGGGCTTACATATAATAGGCATTTCTCCCAAAGTTGCTGGTGCAGTCCAATTTTTCGGAGCTACCCTTTGACATTCTGGACAGGATTTCACATACCATGTGATATCTTCTGTGATTCATGGCCAGAAGTAGTGAAAAGCAATCCTTTGACTTGTGGCACCAATTCCTATGTGACCACTAAGGGTATGGCATGTCCTAGTTCCATCACTTTTTGCCTATATGAAATTGGTACTACTATCTGTCCATGGCCTTGCGGTCCTGTTTCAGCTTTTCTGTAAAGTAGTTCATTTTTTATGTAAAAGTTTCCCTTTTCCGGAGGGTTTTGAGCTCTTCGCAATTTGCCAGAGCAAGACTTCAGCGTGCTATCGGCTGCTTGAGCCTTTTTCATCTCTTCAGGATGAATGTTTATGGGACTGTTATCCATTTTCTTGGAACTCGACCTAGTCTCGACTGTTGCCATGACTAATTGTTTTACCGAGGTTCCTAACAACACATATCTACAGCCCAGTATCAAGGGGTACATAGAATCATCAATCACTGCTGCCTTTATCTCTCCTTCCACATAGCAAGATTTCACTTGGATTCTAGCTACGGTTAATGTCATGGTTACTGCTTCCTTTGTTGGCCCTGTTATCTCCACTGTTTCTATGGTGATTTGTTCTGGGTTTACCAGGGTAGAACTCACGACTGAGTACAAATTCAGACATGTGTTGTATAAGCATGTGACTTGAGTGCCGTTCACGGTCACCAGTTCACTTACAGGGGGGTAGTTGGGATTTGTCGTACTCACTGTTAGTTTGTTTCTGTCCTTGCTCCGTGTTGTTAAACATGCAGCGTGATGAGGAGTTTTCTTTCTACAGTTACCACTATTGTGGTTTCTCATTTTGCAATATTTGCACCACTTGTCTTGGTTTACTGGAAGGTTTCTTTTCATATGCCAAAGGGTTTGTTTCTCTTTGTTCATATTTTGGCTTGTTTTTATAGTGATGGTCCTGATTGTGCCCATTCCCGTCATATTTGGTGTATTGTTGAGGTTACTTGGCTACTTCACCTTGTTTTCGTTTTGCTCCCCGTGTTAGAAGATGTGCCAGTTGGTGACTTTCAGCATTTTTGATTATGTCTTCTTAACTATCCCATCTGTTTTCTACCAGGAATTTCTTCGTTTCAGGGGTCATGGAATCAAAAGGTTGTTCTATCAGAATCATTTCCTTTAGTCCCTCGAAATCTTGGGAATACTTTCCCAGCGTGCAGCACCTCAGTAGATAAGTTTCCAACCAAGCTGTGTATTGTTGATAGGTTTCTCAAGCCTCCTTTTTGGCAGTTCGGAATTTCTTACGATAAGCTTCTGAGTTTATCTGATAGCGAACAAGCAATGCTTGCTTCAGAGGCTCAAAGTCTTCCTGTTCCTCTTTGGGTAGTTTCAAAAACACTATTATTACGTAAGAAATATCCCTCAATCCTTGAGAGAGCTTAACACTCCCCTTTTCCTTCTCAAAGGCCATATATCGAAGCAAGTCATTAGATACAGATTGGTGCACGAAGATTTGACTATGCTCTCTCCTGTCCATTGTGTAAAACTTCTGTGTGCGGTTTCCACTAATTTTTTTTTATTTATTTATTTTTTTGTTGAAAAGGTGATGGGCTGAGAGCGGGCACTTAACAGCTGACCATTATTGCCTCTTCTCATTCACCATCTTGGTCTACCCTGTTTAACCTAAACGTCGATTATAATTAGGGTATTTAGTGTCATTTTATTTTAAGTTTTGTATTAAATTTAGATAACTATTGCCTTTGGCACTTGGTTTTAATTTGTATTAGTATTTGTTCTTTACCCGTTGGTGTTTTTTTCCTCTTTGTCTTTACTTGTCCTTTCAATAGTTAGTAGCTTTGCCTTTTTTGTGTTATTTTTTAATGATTTGTTAGTTTTTGTTGCTTAATTTCTATTTGGTTGAATTTCTTTTCTGAAGTATAATTATTGTTAATATTATTACTAATATTGTCACTGTTTTTAACCTTATATGTTTCCTTTCTTTTGTGTATAAATCGTTCTAGTATTGATTGGGCTTATCCTGGGGCATCTATACATAAAACCTTATTACCAGTCATGTCTATACTGTGATTTGCAAGGTATGTTTTTAGTTCTAGCCTCTGTTGCTCGTATTTCTTTACAGTGGATCATATAGTGGTCTATGTCATTTTCTTCCTGACATTCTTGGCAGTGTGGTTCCTCTATCATGACGTACACTGCACCGAGACAGAGTCACCACAGCTTTTTGTTCGAGGGTACCTATAATTCTTTTCTGACCTGGCACGTCCTTGTTGGTTCTTTCAGCAGTTTGAACGCGTGTCTGCCTTTAAAACTGTCCTTCAATGTTGTTTTCCATTCCTCGTTTATGGTTAGCTTCTCTTTGGCTTTTAATCTCCGATTTTCCAAGTCCTGCTCTTATATTGTTTTTACTTATTCTTCCATTTTTGGCCGCCTCGTTACCAGTTATATCTATATGTGCTGGAACCCACACTAGCCTTACACTGCATCCTCTGTTCCCTAGTGATGTATTAATTGCAAGTATTTCTTCCTTTATGTCTGGCCGGCTGCATTTACATGGGTGTTATAGGGCTTGTAGTGATGACAGTGAGTCTGTGAATATTATTACTGCTTCTGGCAGATTATCTTCGATTATTTATAAACTTTTTAGAATTGTTACCATCTTGCCACTTCCAACTAGCCGCGTCTTTATCCTCTGTGCCGGCCATATTGCGTGAACCGTGAACTCCGCGCTGATTGGCTGTGCATTCTAGAGACTTCGGTCCAAAATAATTCTTGTTTTATCCGGTGCGTTCTTTCATCTGTGTTTTCTTTAAACAGATAACTTAGTCGTTCTCCTTGTCTACCAAAGCTATTATCTTCAGAGATATCTCGTTATGGGCCAAATGAGGATGAAAGAGCAGAGGTCAAGGAGGAATTATTCGAGCTGCTTCAAAGGACAGTGGATGACTGCCTAAATGAAGTTATTATGCTCGGAGATTTTAATGCCAGAGTTGGAAATGACCATGCTAGATGGGGTGGAGTTATCGGAAGATATGGAGAAGATACTCTCAATGACAATGGAAAGCGACTCCTTAGATTCTGCAGTGAGCAGAATCTGATCATTACAAACACAAAGTTCCCCCATAAGCGCATACATGCATACACTAGATGTGAACCAACCAAGAATGAGAAGTCAGTGATCGACTATGCCATTGTTCGGAGAAGCTCATTCAGATATGTCCGAGATGCAAGAGTCTGGAGGGGGCCAGAGATTGGAAGTGATCACTACCTGCTAACAATCAAACGAACAACTGAAAGAGTTGCTCAGCCTAGGAACTGCCCAACATCACACAAGAAACCAAGTAAACGAGCAGGAGAAATGAGCATTAGGACCTACAAGCTGAGAGAGCCAGAAATTAAGACCAGATATCAGGGGCTTATTGCTACAGCAGTGAGCAACACAGAAGAACGACCTGATGACTTGGAAACCCTCTGGAATAAATTCAAGGATATCATAAAGACAGCTGCTGCAGAAGCATGCGGTGAGGTCCGACTTGGGAACCAGAGAAAGAGGACACCTTGGTGGACAGAGGAAGTCAAAGAGAAAATAAGAGAGAAGAAAATGGCATGGAAACAATACTTAGGAGCTAAAAACACAACAGGACAAATAGAAAAATATAGAGAATATGTGACACTCAGAACAGAAGCAAAGAACAAAGTGCTAGCAGCAAAACAGAAGTCCTGGGAAGAATTTGGAGAAAAGCTAGAAAAAGATGCACAAGAAAACCAGAAATTGTTCTATAAGACCCTAAAGAACATGAGGAAAGAAAAACAATGCCCTCTC
Organism: Oreohelix idahoensis; assembly: GCA_024509875.1. Classification (NCBI taxonomy): domain Eukaryota; kingdom Metazoa; phylum Mollusca; class Gastropoda; order Stylommatophora; family Oreohelicidae; genus Oreohelix; species Oreohelix idahoensis. Next base: position 288,343 of record JAMPIV010014229.1, read on the forward strand.
AAATTTATAAAGGACAAGCAAGGCAAATTGCTTACTGCCCCGAAGGAAGTAATGGAAAGATGGAAAGAATATTTCTCAGAACTCCTGGATGGTGAGCATGGTGAAGCATCAGAAATGATAACCACTAGCACAGAAGAGAAAACCAATGATGGTGAAGATGACATAAAGATGGAAGAACTGAGGGCAGCACTAGAGAAAATCAAGATGGGCAAAGCAGCAGGGCATGATGGTATAACACCAGAAATGGTTAAGTACATGGGAGCATCAGGCGACCTATTACTCTTAAAGGTCCTACAGGCAGCATGGTACAACAAGACCATACCAAAGGATTGGGAGATTGCCATCATAACACCAATTTTCAAAAAGGGTGACAATCGACAATGTGGAAACCATAGAGGCATATCCCTTCTCAGTGTCCCTGGTAAAATCTACTCTAGAATCCTAGAGCAGAGACTCCGACGCCTAGCTGAGCCACAATTGGATGAGGTCCAGTGCGGATTCCGAGCAAACCGAAGTACTCAAGACCTAATCTTCACACTCAGACAGCTGAGTGAAAAGGCCCTTGAGTATAAGAGTGAGATCCATCTTTGTTTCATAGATCTGGAAAAGGCGTTTGACAGGGTCCCCTGGAGCAAACTTTGGGACTGTTTGGCAAGGAAGAATATTCCAGCACCTCTGATTCATGCTATACAGAGCTTCTACAAGTCTTGCAGAAATTATGTGAGGACAGCAAACCATAAGTCAGAACAGTTCAGGACCACCACTGGTTTAAGACAAGGTGATATCCTATCACCTTACCTCTTCATACTCCTTATGGACGATGTCATCAAGGCATGTAAGGAGAGAACAAGAAAGTATTCAGTGGGGTACTGGAAGATGAGACAGGTCTATATTTCGGAGCTGGCATTTGCTGATGATGTTGCCCTGATTGCTAAATGAGAGGCACATCTCCAATCCAACCTGCAAGTCTGGAAGGAAGAGCTGGAGAAGAGAGGGATGGTCATAAGCAGCTCTAAAACAAAATCCATGGTGATATCACGAGAAGAAAGAAAACATCAGATTAAGTTGGGAGAACAGGTCCTGGAGCAGGTCAACCACTTTAAATATCTCGGAGCTATTATAGATCGAAAGGGAGGCATCAAAGAAGAGTTGGCCACTCGAATAGCAGCGGCTGGGAGACTTTTTCAGGCCATAAATCGTGGATTCCTCAGCGAGAAAGAGGTTGGTAAGAAAACGAAGATGGCTGTATACCGCTCCACCTATGTCCCAGTCTTGACATATGGATGCGAGTCGTGGGCAATGACTACAACCCACAAAAGCCAGATCCAAACCTCAGAAATGAGGTATCTGAGGAAAGTGGTTGAAGTAACAAGAAGAGACACGGTCCGCAACCAGACGATCCGTCAAGGCCTAAAATCCCATCCGCTGCAGACCCAAATAGAACAGTCCCAACTAAGATGGTTTGGCCATGTCTGCAGAATGGGAGAAGATCAGCTACCACGACAAGCATGGGAAACAAAGAGCCAGGGATCCAGACCTCCAGGACGACCCAGAGTCCGCTGGGAGGACAACATTAGACAATCTTTGAAGGACCGAGGACTAGAATGGAACCAGGCCAGGAAGAAGACAGCTGATAGAATGGTCTGGCGCTCTCTCTTCCAAACCTCTACACCTCACGGTAGAAGGGGAACGACTAAGTAAGTAAGTAAGTATCTCCGGAATTATAAAAAGATAGTGTCCTATGCAGATATGTGCCAGATAACAAAATCGGAGTTCTTCGGCACAATGTAGTATAAGGCGTATGAAAATCGTAAATGACAGTCTAGTCCAATCCGCAGTCATGAGCTTCCTTCCCAGAGTAGCAAATCACAGTCACATCAATCGGTCACATATTCGACACTGAGTACTGCAGTACAACGAGGAAAACATCTGAGAGCACTGTGTGCTGTAACTCGAACAGATCACTCACAGCAATGGGTGCTGTAACTCGAACAAGTCAGTAACAGGGATGGGTGCTGTAACTCGAACAAGTCAGTAACAGGGATGGGTGCTGTAACTCGAACAAGTCAGTAACAGGGATGGGTGCTGTAACTCGAACAAGTCAGTAACAGGGATGGGTGCTGTAACTCGAACAAGTCAGTAACAGGGATGGGTGCTGTAACTCGAACAAGTCAGTAACAGGGATGGGTGCTGTAACTCGAACAAGTCAGTAACAGGGATGGGTGCTGTAACTCGAACAAGTCAGTAACAGGGATGGGTGCTGTAACTCGAACAAGTCAGTAACAGGGATGGGTGCTGTAACTCGAACAAGTCAGTAACAGCGATGGGTTCTGTAACTTGAACAGATCAATAACAACGATGGGTGTTGTAACTCGAACAAGTCAGTAACAGGGATGGGCGCTGTAACTCGAACAGATCAATAACAGCAATGGGTGCTGTAACTCCAAAAAGTCAGTAACAGCGATGGGAACTTGTTGGTAACAACAATGGATGCTGTTGCTAGAATTGGTTGGTAATAACAATGGATGCTTCCAATATGTCTAACAACACAGCTTATATTACCCTCTACATTACTGTGTTGAACATACCAGCAACCAATAACTCGTATACAAGTAATGTAAACAAATTCTTTATCTGCTGACACCAGCCACACTACACAGATTAAATCCACAAATCTGAAAAAATACCCTGATCTACCGCTAACAAAAGCCAGTGACCTACTTCCATCTTCATCATCATCATCAGTTGCCATCTCCACAACGAAGGTTGGCTGTAATGGATCTCCAACGTCTTCTGTCTCTTGTCTTGGTGGTACACTCTGATAGACTCTTTCCTGTCCATCTCTTGAGGTTATCTTCCCACTTATAGCGATGTCTTTCCCTTGCACGTTTGCCTTCAACTCTCCCTTCTGTTATGGTCTTCTGCAAGGTGTTATGTCTTTTTATGTGGCCAAAGTATTTTAGCTGCCGAACTTTGACCTCTCTCATTAGTTCTCTTTTCATACCTAGATTTTCTAGGACCTCCTTATTTGTTTTCATCTCTTTCCATGAGATACGCCCCATTCTTCTATATATCCACATTTCAAGAGCCTCAATTCTTTCTTCCAAATGCTTATTCATCGTCCATGTTTCTGCACCATATACTACTTCCACTCCAGGTCAAATACCGCGAGCAAATTCCGACCTGACCTAGATCGAAACGGTCACATATTTATTTACTTATACAACTCAGAACGCACTGTATTAGTGGAGAAAACATTGTAAACATAGCCTAGTTCCAAATCGCCTTTATACATTAATTTCAAACAAATATCATTATTAATCAAACATATATATTGATAAGAAAAAATAGCCCTACGGCCTCTGGGCTCAGAACACCAAGAATGGAAGAGAACCCCATATATCACAAGCCGTAATACTAGTAATGGTGGGGGGAAGGTGCTAGCCCACAACCCCTCACCACTAGGGCTATTCCACGGTTGTACTGAATAAACTATACCATACTCACTCTGGCTCGTGTCTATTAAGGTATGATTATACAACAATGTGTGACATTAGGAACTAACCTTTATAATCGGCTCATGTCCCGTTTTATTACAATAACACCACACGGCCACATGCGGCCTGATGAAATTCACAACAAATATATATTTGCCACCACAGGGAATGACTATAAATCATATCAATATACAGGAAAAAGTAACATGGCTACCACCTCCTACAGTGACAACCGCGCCATCACGCGGGAAACCGAAATAGTACTACCGACTACGACAAAGTACTTACAACTCAGCATTTACAAAACTCAGCACTAAGTGAATAAACACTTCCCTGAAATAACTAACACCAGAAAAAGGACTCATATGGCGGGCACTGCATCACAATCTCCTACACAATATAGGCAGCATCACGCTGGCATACTATCGACGTCCATACGGGACGGCTGTCGAGTCTCCACTGACTTTTTCCCGCGCACAAAACTTGCGAGCCCGTTTTTTCCCCGCTCGTTACATGACTCAGCTTGGGTGACTATTTCGACGGCTTCCGATCGTCTTACGCTTTAGAACTACGGCCTAAAAATACGCCGTCACACGACCAATGAAAACAGTCGCGCCACTTGTTTTAAAAATTACGGAAAAGGCGCGAATTGCACCATGAAAGCTAAATTAAACATGCAAGCCTTTCAATGTTTGTTCGTCGTGCATTAGCTATTGAAGTCGTGATATATTTGATCACAAAGATCCAGTTGAAAATGAATGGATATAAGGAAATGACCACAGAAGAATGAATGCGGTCATCATAACATTCCGTAGAAAGAGCAAAACCTAATAATTGTTCCGTCATATTTTGGCGGGTTCCTTTTTTAAATAATACCGTCATCCCGTTAAACATCAATAAACTTGCACAACGATGGTTGTAAATTGTTGCGCTCCGTGAACATCAATCAAGCAATACCCTTTAACTCCTCATAGAGTATAGGCCTTCGGCAAACATATGCCAAGTTCTCCTGTCACTTGCAAACAGCTCAAATTGTTTCCACATTTCCCTAATCAGTTTCACTTCTGTCTCTAGCTATCTTCTCTCTCCTTGAACATACCCCACTATTATACATTTCTTCATATAAGAAAACTACTTATTATTGAACAAGTAACCCACTAAATAAGATGGGAATGAATTATGATGTGCTCTATCTCCTGCCTGAATTATGATGTGCTCTATCTCCTGCCTGAATTATGATGTGCTCTATCTCCTGCCTGAATTATGATGTGCTCTATCTCCTGCCTGTTCTCATGATGTGCTCGATCTCCTGCCTGTTCTCGTGATGTGATCTATCTCCCGCCTGATCTCATGATGTGATCTATATTCTGCCTGTTCTCATGATGTGCTCTATCTCTTGCCAGAATTATGATGTGCTCTATCTCCTGCCTGCTCTTATGACAGTAATATTTCTCCTGTGGTAATCGTACTGCTTTTCATTCAATTTCCCGTTGTGATCGCGCAATGCTCGGATGAACAGTTACATCTGAGTTAAAATATTAAAATTAACATATAATAGTGAAATAATAAACAATGCAACATGGCTGCATGCTCTACCTGCATCATTGCCTTCATATAATATAGAGGGTCATATAATCAATCAGAAAGCTAACTTATAACGCACAACGAAAACGTGCAGTATTCTTTCTCACATTAAATGTTTACAAAACTACAACTTAGGTTCACCATATTTGACCTGAGTTTAAGAGCCGTCAATCAAACCAGCAGTGACAGACAAAACAAATGCATCATTCTGTGTTGCACATCTGTGCATGAGAAACCTTTCTCCGTACCTTTGAGTGAACTTATTGGCAGTTGTATACGGTGGTTCTCACACTTTTAGAGAGCCATTTAGAATAACACCAAACATTTGTAAAACATTAGTAGACATTACCAAATACTTCATCATCATCTGAAGCAGAAACATACAGTACTACCTACAACACCCTTGGTCGAGAGTTGTCAGCACAGTGACGTAACTAACTATTACGTTCTAATAACGTGTGTCAACGCGAGATTTAGTAGTGACAACGCGAGATTTAGTAGTGACAACGCGAGATTTAGTAGTGACAACGCGAGATAGGTGAAAGTAAAGTTTCGTTCCGTCAAAAGATTTAATACATCTTCAACCCATCTCAGTCTTATGCTACGCTTAACGCTACTCACTACTAAAGAAAACATTATAGTAAAAAGCGATGTATAGCTTGTAAGAAAGTGGTCCTAAGACATTTAAAGAAAAAACACGGGAATGGGCTATTACAACTTTCGACTTATAGAAGCTGTAGTGTTCTCACCGACTTTTCTTTTGTCTATTATTTTATTCCTCTCCAAACCTCTCCTATCGCTAGAAATGAAACTATTTCTCTTCAGATTTGTTTTCATTCTTATAATGATAAAAGTCTTTTTCTCCATAGTCTTCTTTACATTAGTATTTGCTAACCTCGTTATTTCTCACTGCGAAGGCAGATAAATTATCCACTCGGTCACTGGATGGGCCATTCCATGTGTGTAGTATTTCAAACCAGGGACGGCGAGCTCAGAAGTGGACATTTTGTATCGTTAACAGCAAGCTTGTAACTCGGAAAAGAGAGGGGGGTGGAAGAGAAAACTCGGCTGTACACCTGCACAGTGAAAATACATGGACCTGTTTAAATGAAGATAACTTGATCCACCTGGGACTCCAGAAGAATTTGCGATGAGGTCACCAAAGGGGTCAATGGGAGATGTGAGTGGAAAATCCTTGAAGGGACATTTTAAGACATTCTACTTGTATTGTTCAGTGCAGCAGATGTGAGCTAATGGGCCCCGGAGCGGGGTTACCGCAGAGAAATCCGTAGTGCATCGTTCGAGCTAGTAAGTGATGTAACAGAAAACCTTTTAAATGTATTTTCATTTCAGTGACAGAAATTGTTATTTGCATATATACATGTTAGTCAACTATTTCTAATGTATGAGTTCATTGAAAGTCATAATTAATCACTGATCTTCTTCTCACATCTTGGCAGAAATAAGACAGGGTTAAATAGTTTATGTATAATTTTATTGTTACTTTGGGATTTGTATTATTGAACTAAGCAGAACAGAAAGTATCATAGTGTTCCTTGTACTTTCTATTTCTTATATGTTCCATTGTTCTTTGTCAAGACTACAAACTTGATAAGTGAGTTCTCAGTCACAATTCGTATCTCTTTGTCTCATACTGGACATTAATGATTTCATCATGGAATATTCTTTATATGTTTTAATGCACTTCTATTTGATGATTGAAGAACTATTCTATTATCAGTTATATGATTGATATTTTCAACAGGAACCAGGACTTTAAGAATGTTTACAATTATTTAGCTATGTAATGAATTTACCTCTTGACTGACAAAATTTGAGCCAGCGGTTTTCAAGCCCTTGAGACCATGACTACCCTCAAAAGGATTTACTGCTCAAATGGCAAAAAGGTAAATCAGTGGTTCTCAAACCTTGGAGGCCATGACCCCCAAAAGGTTTTACTACAGCATGGGAAACTATTACCCAGTGGTTCTCAAACCATTGGTGACAATGACCCCAAAATTAATATACTGCTCTATGGGCACAATGTGAACACTTGATCACCACAGTCCCAGACATCACAGTTTGTTAAATTAGTTGCCCACATATGGGAAATCACTGCTGTAAATAAGTAGACTGCAAGGTCTAAGTTGAGATCATCAGATAAGACCTAAGACGCGTCAACAGTGAGAAATGCAGTTAGCGACCCATAGCTAGACTGCTTGCGTCAGGGTCAGCGAACCAGAGCTGACCAAGACCCTATTCCACCTCCAAGTGGTGGTCCTGGAAACAGGCTGCATCACTGCAGTCTGGCTGAGTGAGTAGGGATCAAAGAGGGAAGACTAACCCGGTCCCAAAAATACCGTGCTGAAGTCGGATGTGTCGGCCGAAAGGCGCAAATATCGCAGCTTCGATGTAAACGGACAATACATAACCAACGTCCTTTTAAGGACGAACGAAGAAGATCATCAGATACGCGTATAATGTCAGTTAAGTAGGATTATTTCATAGATGTTATATAACACTTTGTTATTGAATGTTAGATTTGACTGTTTTAATTTGATTTCTGATGTACGCTTTCCGGTCATCAGACACAGGAGGTGATTGCTTTCGAAACATTACTAATGGGACTTCAATTGTTTAATCCTTAGTCCAACCAGTTTACGGGTCCAGAGTACAAACCAGTTTACGGGTCCATAGTACAAACCAGTTTACGGGTCCACGGTCCCAAAGGTTACCCCTACCAACCTTACCCTATCAACCGGGTTACCGTACCAACCATCCCATACCAGAGTACAACTCTAGTCGGTCATAACAGGTGGCTCTAACCTGAGTCATAATCTAGTAAGCAGAAGAGGTATTGTCCCATAATTATTTTGGGTCGATCTCTGCCTCACTACAGCAGTAATCAGTTACATTTGTTGTACTGATTAATTACCTGCTTGTCAGTGGTCAGCACCTTTTTTCTTTTTCTGCTATGTAGCAGATATTTTGTATTTTCAAACATTTGTACACTCCTCTCAGCGATAAGTCGTCATGTTTGTTTGCTTATCTTTTCTCCCTGGTGAGGAAAGAACTGATAAGATAATATTAGCCGACAACCATGTTGGTTAATTTTGCATGTGCCCGACATCAGGCTACGGAGTAACATTAAAATCGCCCAGCGCAGTTGTGTAATCGCTGATAAGTCCAGGGTGCGTTCTCTGCGAAGGTGGTAAAGACATGGATTGTGTGTGCTCAAGCGCCAGATAACGAGATTACTCGTCTGTGCGACACATTTTGGACAGACATGCACGACATCATCGTTTCCGGCACACCTTGTTACAAAGACATTACTTTATACAAAAGTAATAATAAAATATTTATAAACACGACCGATAGAGTCTCGGATGTTTTCTTTTCATATATGGGAGACGTGACCTTTTGAATCACGCATATTACTTCAGGCGGAAATAATTTTGAAATTATTCCACACAACACGCATGTTTGAAATGATTGCAGCTTTCTTAGCATCGTAACAAATAAATGCAGGGGAGGAAGGGTCATATAACCTGACCTTGTCGCAGTTTTAAGACGATTTGAAGATTGCTTGCCAAGACGAAACCATACTGCCAGAAGTTAGAAATTCAGAATTCCATTTTTTAGACAGGACTTTTTTTGAATTTTGAAGGACTTAAACAGCCCAGGAAATCTCTATCATTTATTAAGAAACCGGGATCTGGAGAAACTGAAAACACTGAGTCGTAGAGGGAATCTAGTGGTAAAATAACGACGCCCTAGAACACCTGTAAGAGGCTTAGTCGAGTGCCTTTATTCATCTGAGCAAACATATATATATATATATATATATATATATATATATATATATATATATATATATATATATATATATATATATATATATATATAATCATCATCTCAGCCCGTAACCCGTCATGGGTCGTAGGGGTGCCATGGTGGAAGCATCAGCAGACAGGGACCTCCACTGCTCTCTATCCTCAGCAATGCGTACAAGTGTGGAAAAACCGTGTCCTGCCCATTCTTTGATGTTATCAGCCCAGGATTTTCTCTGCCTTCCTCTTCTCCGTTTACCTTCGACTGTTCCCTTAAGGATCGTTTTCGAAAGGGAGTCATGACGAGTTACATGCCCAAACCAGGCAAGCTTTCGACGTTTCACTATTGACAAAAGTGGTTCTTGGTGGCCTGCATAGGTGTTTATCTTCTCTCTAACATAGACATTTGTTTTGTGCTCTTTATAGCAAATGCGCAAAATTCTTCTATAAAATTTATGCTCGAAAGCCTGAATCCTTCGCTCCGTATCTGCAGTGAGTGTCCAGCTCTCACACCCATACAAGAAAATAGATAATACAAGTGATTTGTATAATTTGATCTTCACAGGAAAACTGATGTTACTTTTCCAGATCACATTCAACCTTGTCATGGCAGCTGAGGCCATCTCAAGTCTTGTCTTTATTTCTTTACTTGATCTTCCATCACTACATATAGTGGACCCGAGATATTTAAAGGTGTTAACTTCTTATATATATATATATATATATATATATATATATATATATATATATATATATATATATATATATATATATATATATATATATATATATATATATATATATATATATATAAACCAGAGAGTACACAACGAAGTGGATTGGCCTTGAAGTTGGAATTGCGATGGGGTGTGCCATCTCTCCGATATTATTCGTGATGGCTATGCAGTTAATCCTCAATGCGGCTAAAGGAATGGCTACAGGTCCAAAGCTCTGTGGAATGTGTCACATGCCACCGCTCAAAGCATTCATGGATGACACAACAATTCTGACATCACGCCCGGAGGATGTTAGCACGCCTGTATGAACTAGTCAGCTGGTGCAGATTGAGCTTCAAACCCAAGAAGTCGAAAAGCCTATCAGACAGGAAAGGGAAGATAGCAGAGGACATATTCATGTTTTCCAACCAAAGAATCCCTACTGTCATTGAGGAACCTGTTAAAAGTCTTGGCATGGTGTACGATGCCTCATTAAAAGACTCGAAGCCAGTGCAACAGACAATAGAAATGGCAGACAGAGGGCTACAGATCATAGACCAAAGCAGACTCCTGGGAAAGTTCAAACTGTGGTGCCTCCAGTTCATGTGGATACCGAAGTTGCTGTGGCCACTGCTTATATATGAAATAAGCACAAGTACAGTGGAAGCTATAGAAGCTATAGGTCAACAAGTTCATGAGAAAGTGGCTAGGGGTACCACCAGGTCTGTCAGATGTAGCACTGTACTGCAAAAAGTCAAAACTTCTGCTTCCTTTCAAGTCAATTGTTGAAGAATACAAAGTTGGAAAGGCAAGGCTTGCAATGATGCTACGCGAGTCAGCTGATGACGTGGTTACGTCCATTCAGCCCACACTGAAAACGGGAAGGAAGTGGAGAGTGGAAGAAGCTGTTGATGCTGCCCAAGAGTCACTCAAACTGAGGGAGGTAATCGGATACACACAAACGAATAGACGGGGATTTGGTCATGGAGACATCCGCTGGTGGTCCAAGGCATCAAGCAGGGAGCGCAGAGACATGGTAGTTCACGAGATACGAGGAGCTGAGAATGATAAGAGGTTGCAAAAAGCAGTGCAGCTGGTCCAACAAGGCCAATGGACTACATGGGAAGGAGCCCTGCAGAGGTCCTTGACATGGAATGATATATGGCATATGGCACCTCTTAGGCTCAGCTTCGTTGTTAGATCAATGTATGACCTGCTGCCGTCGGCCACCAACCTTGTGAAATGGGGAAAGTCGGATGATGAGCAGTGCCCCCTGTGCCAGAGGAGGCAGACATTCGAACACGTGCTCTCAGCGTGTAAGGTGTCATTAGGGCAAGGGCGATACACTTGGCGCCATAACAAAGTGCTAAATGAGCTTGCTGCAACAATAGATCTGGCAAGGATGAAGGCGAATAGCAAAACCCAGGCCGAGCACCGCAAATACATACTTTCTGAGGGCAGGAAAGTCAGCACACCCCAAACCGAATAAACCTGGTAGCAGTTTACCATCTCTTCTTGACTGTGCAAACGACTGGGAGATGCCGGTAGACCTACCTGGACGAGGGGCATATCCAGAGAGTATCAGAAAATCGCGGAGACGGCCGGATATAGTGCTTTATTCTTCAGCAACGCTTCAGGTCATACTGATTGAACTAACCGTGCCATTTGAATCCAGATTAGATGAGCAACATTTGTTCAAAGCGGCCAAGTATAGTGATCTGGCCGCGGATCTGAGACACGATGGGTTCACTGCGAGGGTCATGGCTGTTGAAGTGGGCGCAAGAGGGCTTGTGGCTGCATCAGTGTATGATCTATTGAAACTGTTGGGGCGGAGGGGACAGTCGAGAACAAGGGCACTGAAGAGGCTTAGTGAAACTGCCGAAAAGGCATCAGGCTGGCTGTGGAACAACCGCAATGGGCAATGGAAATCGTGACAATAAACGCTGCGATACAGAAAACAACAGGAAGTTTTCTAAGTCCAAAATACGCTGAGTTTTTGGTGTACTAGTGAAAGAGCTGTGGCTGAGAGGCGACAGGCGATGTATATTATAGAGATGTCAGTGTCAGAATTTCAGTGTAATTAAAGGTAATGTAAAACTAAATCTATTCAGTTTAAACGTATAGAAAGTTTTATGCTGAGGGATTAAATTTAATTCTCATCGAGGGTAAATTCTGACATGGGATGGTAGAATAGAAGAGGTGAAAGGGGGGGGAGGGGGCACGTAACTGTGTCGGAAAACGGCATACTCAGAAGAGCGTTTCGTAAATATTTCAATTACCAATTATTGGTGGTACCAGCAAAAAGGACCATTTCTGGCACAAGAATGGACAAGCGGCCTACGCTTTACAACGGAAGACCAGCCTTGAAGACTCTCCTTGAAGTTTCCTTAGAAATCAGCTTCATCCTACAAGCCTTGACCAGAGACAAGTGACAGCAGTGTACAGAAAACCTTCCCATCAGGAGGAGTATTAGAATCATCATTGGCAGCTAAGTTAACCTATATGCTGCCACTTGAACCTTTTATCAACCCAACACTACCATCACCAACGTGATGAGTAACTTTTCTCTTGTAATTAACTATTATTCCTTTCTTTTAAACTGTTAAACTAAAAGTGATTATTTCATTTTGTTATTTGTAATTATACCAATTTAACTTCGATTCAATCATTTTAAATCATTTTTACTTCTTGTTAGTCTCAGTCAAAGTTACTACACACACACTCTAAGCAGAGCTATATTATAATAATAATTCCACTGATTAGCTCGGGTGTGGGGGCTTAACGAGCTAGAATAAACCATTCCTTAAATTCTTCATAAAAGTTGTCGGCAGATTACAGAATTAACAGCCAGCATTGTTTTCGCTTATCTTGATATCTTGTGAAGACTCCCATGTGATAGAACCTTTACTACTCTTCTATCTACATTTCTGCCAAGAGTAATCTTGTGTAAAGATAGACTCCACTGAAGCCTATAATAGATACTCTTAGGTTTTGGCAACAACTCCGCCAATGCCGGTCCCAAGCCCGGATGAAAAAGGAGGAGGGCGGCCTGCATGAAGGCCGTAAGGAGGCAGCCACTCCACCATGCAAAGGCACAACAGGCCAATCACCTGTTTGCTTTAAATCATGATTACGCGAACTACAAGAGAGAAAACCGGACTGATTCTAAAGGCGACGAACTGGAACGGACTACGGACTACGACTTATGGAACTTGGAACACAAGAAGTATAAATGGGAAGGAAGAGGAGCTGGTGGAAGAGATGAGGAAAGCAAAACTAGAAATCCTGGCTATAACGGAAACGAAGAAAAAAGGACAAGGAGTCATGGATCTCGATGGCAACACGTTGCTCTACAGTGGTGTACCCATATCTGAAAGAGCAAAAGGGGGCGTGGGTTGCATTGTGGCCCAAAATCAAAAAGATAGTATCAAGGGATGGAACTTTGTCTCGGAGCGCATTATGGTTGTAAAACTAAAAGAAGGAGAAACCATAGTCAACCTGGTCATAGTGTATGGGCCAAATGAGGATGAGAGAGCAGACATCAAGGAGGAATTCCTCGAGCTGCTTCAAAGGACAGTGGATGACTGCCTAGATGAAGTTATTATGCTCGGAGATTTTAATGCCAGAGTTGGAAATGACCATGCTAGATGGGGTGGAGTTATCGGAAGATATGGAGAAGATACTCTCAATGACAATGGAAAGCGACTCCTTAGATTCTGCAGTGAGCAGAATCTGATCATTACAAACACAAAGTTCCCCCATAAGCGCATACATGCATACACTAGATGTGAACCAACCAAGAATGAGAAGTCAGTGATCGACTATGCCATTGTTCGGAGAAGCTCATTCAGATATGTCCGAGATGCAAGAGTCTGGAGGGGGCCAGAGATTGGAAGCGAACACTACCTGCTAACAATCAAACGAACAACTGAAAGAGTTGCTCAGCCTAGGAACTGCCCAACATCACGCAAGAAACCAAGTAAACGAGCAGGAGAAATGAGCATTAGGACCTACAAGCTGAGAGAGCCAGAAATTAAGACCAGATATCAGGGGGTTATTGCTACAGCAGTGAGCAACACAGAAGAACGACCTGATGACTTGGAAACCCTCTGGAATAAATTCAAGGATATCATAAAGACAGCTGCTGCAGAAGCATGCGGTGAAGTCCGACTTGGGAACCAGAGAAGGAGGACACCTTGGTGGACAGAGGAAGTCAAAGAGAAAATAAGAGAGAAGAAAATGGCATGGAAACAATACTTAGGAGCTAAAAACACAACAGGACAAATAGAAAAATATAGAGAATATGTGACACTCAGAACAGAAGCAAAGAACAAAGTGCTAGCAGCAAAACAGAAGTCCTGGGAAGAATTTGGAGAAAAGCTAGAAAAAGATGCACAAGAAAACCAGAAATTGTTCTATAAGACCCTAAAGAACATGAGGAAAGAAAAACAATGCCCTCTCAAATTTATAAAGGACAAGCAAGGCAAATTGCTTACTGCCCCGAAGGAAGTAATGGAAAGATGGAAAGAATATTTCTCAGAACTCCTGGATGGTGAGCATGGTAAAGCATCAGAAATGATAACCACTAGCACAGAAGAGAAAACCAATGATGGTGAAGATGACATAAAGATGGAAGAACTGAGGGCAGCACTAGAGAAAATCAAGATGGGCAAAGCAGCAGGGCATGATGGTATAACACCAAAAATGGTTAAGTACATGGGAGCATCAGGCGACCTATTACTCTTAAAGGTCCTACAGGCAGCATGGTGCAACAAGACCATACCAAAGGATTGGGAGATTGCCATCATAACACCAATTTTCAAAAAGGGTGACAATCGACAATGTGGAAACCATAGAGGCATATCCCTTCTCAGTGTCCCTGGTAAAATCTACTCTAGAATCCTAGAGCAGAGACTCCGACGCCTAGCTGAGCCACAATTGGATGAGGTCCAGTGCGGATTCCGAGCAAACCGAAGTACTCAAGACCTAATCTTCACACTCAGACAGCTGAGTGAAAAGGCCCTTGAGTATAAGAGTGAGATCCATCTTTGTTTCATAGATCTGGAAAATGCGTTTGGCAGGGTCCCCTGGAGCAAACTTTGGGACTGTTTGGCAAGGAAGAATATTCCAGCACCTCTGATTCATGCTATACAGAGCTTCTACAAGTCTTGCAGAAATTATGTGAGGACAGCAAACCATAAGTCAGAAGAGTTCAGGACCACCACTGGTGTAAGACAAGGTGATATCCTATCACCTTACCTCTTCATACTCCTTATGGACGATGTCATCAAGGCATGTAAGGAGAGAACAAGAAAGTATTCAGTGGGGTACTGGAAGATGAGACAGGTCTATATTTCGGAGCTGGCATTTGCTGATGATGTTGCCCTGATTGCTAAATCAGAGGCACATCTCCAATCCAACCTGCAAGTCTGGAAGGAAGAGCTGGAGAAGAGAGGGATGGTCATAAGCAGCTCTAAAACAAAATCCATGGTGATATCACGAGAAGAAAGAAAACATCAGATTAAGTTGGGAGAACAGGTCCTGGAGCAGGTCGACCACTTTAAATATCTCGGAGCTATTATAGACCGAAAGGGAGGCATCAAAGAAGAGTTGGCCACTCGAAAAGCAGCGGCTGGGAGACTTTTTCAGGCCATAAATCGTGGATTCCTCAGCAAGAAAGAGGTTGGTAAGAAAACGAAGATGGCTGTATACCGCTCCACCTATGTCCCAGTCTTGACATATGGATGCGAGTCGTGGGCAATGACTACAACCCACAAAAGCCAGATCCAAACCTCAGAAATGAGGTATCTGAGGAAAGTGGTTGAAGTAACAAGAAGAGACATGGTCCGCAACCAGACGATCCGTCAAGGCCTAAAATCCCATCCGCTGCAGACCCAAATAGAACAGTCCCAACTAAGATGGTTTGGCCATGTCTGCAGAATGGGAGAAGATCGGCTACCACGACAAGCATGGGAAACAAAGAGCCAGGGATCCAGACCTCCAGGACGACCCAGAGTCCGCTGGGAGGACAACATTAGACAATCTTTGAAGGACCGAGGACTAGAATGGAACCAGGCCAGGAAGAAGACAGCTGATAGAATGGTCTGGCGCTCTCTCTTCCAAACCTCTACACCTCACGGTAGACGGGGAACGACTAAGTAAGTAAGGTTTTGACAACTGTTGCACCACCACTACAAAGCAGGAGAGGCAATACCGTCACAGAGGCTAGCAGCCTCATTATATAGAATGATGAATTCATGGACCACCACTGCAAGTGCTGGTGGCTGCTTTATTGCTAGTCTCTTTAAGAGAACTAAAAGCATAGGTAGTTCCAAGTTTCATATGGAGCAGGGAGGGAAAGATAAAAGAAACGATGTACATTCTAATTATAATATTTCATTTTCAAACAATTGTAAATGTCGATTTAAACATATGCACTTTAAAATTAATGAAACTTTCAAAGCTTTTCAATCAGTGTAGATGTAAATGAAAACATATTCAATCTATATTGTGAACATTGTTTCATCAGTGTAGATGTTAATGTAAACATATTGTATCTATACTATTAATCATTTCATTTGAATGTAAAGTAAATATAAAGCTGTTCAATTTGAATGTAAAGTAAATATAAATCTGTTCAATTTGAATGTAAAGAAAGTTTTCTCCTCGAGGGATTAAGCTTAATTTTCGTCGAGGGTAAATTATGAGGTAGATGGTATGGGGGAATAGGAGAAACGGACCCATAACTATGTGTCGGAAAACGCAATACTCAGGAGAGCGTTTTGTTTCTATTCTTTTACCATAGTTGTTGGTGGTACCAGTTGAATGTACTATCACTGGAACAAGAAGGGAAAAGTGACATGAGCTTAAAGACGAGGGACTAACTTCGTAGACACTCTCTGACATTTCTGGGAACGTGCTCCGCCCTACAAACTTAACCAGAGACGCGAGAACTCCAGTGACCTATCTGCACATTATCCCAAAAAAACCCAGCGGGAGAAGAAACTACCATTGGCATCCTATAAGCTACCAAGTGACTTCTTACATAAAATAACCAGTCCATCACAGCAGTGATGACACTTTCCCTGATCAATCCTTATTCATTTTTTTTAAATTGTTAAAACTTAGATGATTATTAAATTTGATATTTTTAATTATACAAATTTAACGTCGATTTAATCATTTTGAATGTACTGCATGTCTGTCTCAGTAAATTTACTAACTACACTATAAACAGAGCTATACCATAATGAAAAGAATTCCACTGAGTACATCAAGGTTGGGGCTTAAACGAGCTGAAAGTAATAATTGCTTAATTCTTCATAAAAAGGCGGCGGATCAGATACAAGTAAACAATTGCCCCGCCAATGCATCATTGTTCTTGACTTCTGGGATGTTCTATGAAACTCCCTTGGGATAGAATCGTCATTATCCTTCTATATCTATCAACTCTGCCAAGAGTAATCTTGTACGATGGTAGACACCTTTGAAGACCTAGATTAGATACTCTTGAGTTTTGAACATTGTTGGACTACTACTGCAAAGAAGGGGAGGCAAATCCTTCACAGGTATTCAGCGATGCTGACTTACTCCATCCATGTTTAAGATGTGCACTGAGTCCAGGGAAGCAAACCCTGCCACTTTCTGAAACCATAGAACTGTATAACTGTACCTCAGTGCTGGGACAGACCATACTAAGAGAGTCCGACCAAAAATCATCTCAGCAGCTACTAAAGACCTTGAGGAGATGAGTAAAACACCTACCAGCAAAACTACAATAGAACAGATCTCCTAGTCCATATGATGACCATAGTAATTGTTTTGTTTTTCTTAACCTAAGAATACATATTTTTGTTCAATTTGTAAATCGAGTTTTGAGAATCTACATCTTTTTTCTAAATTTAACTTAACAGAGTCTGTTGTTTTTTTTTTTTCTTGTTACTTTTAATTGGGCTGTATTTTGTTTAAAAAAAACACCAAATATACATCCTGGGGGCTGAGCCATAATTAAACTAACTTACAGTGGGTCGGGATATTTTATTAAATGTGGCTGGACACCAAATTTCATTTATCAAACTTATATGCTTTACACAGTCCTTTTGTAGGATTCATGATAAAGAATTTATCGTCCAGAAAATATGCTGTTTAGTTACCAGAATTCTCTTTGCATTAGGGATTTCTTGTAGACTATTTCCCGAGGAGAAGCAGTTCCTTCGAACTCGTAGACTTATCTTATAGATATCAATATCTGTTATTCTTTCATTCATCCAATCTGACGCACTCTCTTTGAAAAGCACCCCCACAGAAGCAATTTAACAAGATGAGAACCATTGTGGAATATAATCATCCAGAAAAGAACAATAACGTTTAATACAGATTTTACTGTTGGGAAGCTAGCTCGGTGATTCTCAAGCAGGAGATGTCTACTTACTTACTTACTTATTTTACTTAGCCGTTCCTCTTCTACCATCCGGTTTAGAGGTTTGTAAGAGAGAGCGCCATACTATTCTATCGGCTGTCTTCCTCCTAGCTTGATTCCATTCTAGTCCTTGAGCCTTCAAAGATTGTCTAATGTTGTCCTCCCAGCGGACTCTGGGTCGTCCTGGAGGTCTGGATCCCTGGCTCTTGGTTAACTCCGCCTAGGCCGGTCCCAAGCCCAGCTGATAAAAGAGGAGGGCGGCCTTCATAGAGGCCATAAGGAGGCAGTCCCTCCATCATGCAAAGGCGCAACTGGCCAATCACCAAGAGACCAAGGCACAACTGGCGAATCACCAAGGGACCAAGGCACAACTGGCCAATCACCAAGAGACCAAGGCACAACTGGCCAATCACCAAGAGTCCAAGACACAACTGGCCAAGAGAGACAACCGGACTGATTCTAAAGGATGTGTCTAGATAGACAAAGACAACATCAAGTTGTGAGGACTTTAGATCAGGGATTATCAAACAGATGTTAAAAGTACTTGGTGACATGACGAAACATGCAACTTAAGACTTGATATAAACGACCGAAAACTTAGAATTTAGTCCAGCCTCTAGGAAGACGACTAAGGACACGCTGTCATGTTTCAATGCAATTGATGTTCAATGTCGAACAGACGCTGTGTTCTGAGATCCTCCTCATTAAAGATTAGAAAACGCCAGCATCTGTAGTTGATATATCTTCGAGAGTATTTTTGTGTGATGTTGGAAAGTTGTGTTGTTCAAATAACATTGTGTACATTGTGGTGGTGGTGGTGGCTAATAACATACTATAAAGAACAGCGGGGTTAGTCAGAGAACCTGGTAACTGAGGTTTTCACTCGCCTTTACGTAGTAGTGAGAATTTTCATCTGAGACGTATAGCCTTTTGTTGCACTGCATCATAATCACTTGAACATTTGTTAGTCGTGCATTAGTCTAGTGAATAAACAACCTAATATGGTCACAGGACTGTCACACCGTGATTGGATCTTTCTTGTCACGTGTGTCTAGATGCAAGGACTATGACATCACGGAGTAACCCGCCACAATCTGTATTCTTATTGTTGATCAGAATCGTCGTCATTGCACTCCAGGCAAACCCATAAAGTGTTCAGTCTCCCTCAGCGAATGTCGAAGTGTATAAAGTGATCTCCCCTTGCCAATATGGCGACTTAACTTATGACTGTACCGATTTTCGACACGATTCTTTTAGAAACCAGTCAAACAGAAAGACCACACTGCTGCCTTACAGGTAGACTGGGACAGTCAAACAGAGAGACCACAATGCAGCCTTGCAGGTAGACTTGGGACTTTCAAAGGCTAAGATAGGCATCCCGACATAAATGCCCGTTGAAATCGGATGCACTGGGCCACAGGCCTAACGAAACAATACAACGTGCACCGCTGGTTGATGACATCATTACATGGTAAACAAAATCTCACTAACTCCCTAGAGTTCTACTTGACTACACAGAGCCAATGCGGAACAGAGAAACAGCATATGGCCGACACCAGTACCATTCGTGGAAAAGCTCTACGGAGATTCAAAAAGCCTCAAACTAACTGCTGCTTTCTCTGAAAACATTCAAGTAGACGTCTGCGAGTGTACGAAGAACGAGAAGAATATATCTTTATATATATATATATATATATATATATATATATATATATATATATATATATATATATATATATATATATATATATATATATAATAGTTGCCCATCGCAAGCGAAGATGGCGACAGCTTCAGACTTGAATTGTGAGACCTCTGTGCCGTGATCTCATGTGGCTAATTAGTCCTATTTTGGCCCTACAGGCCATGCCACATACGGGGCACACATGGTGACTTGCGCTGTAATTGGATTTAAGTGAGGAAGAGTTGCGCTAATCGTCATCCTCACTCTCTCGTCCTGAATTATCTGGTCCAGTGGCAAGATATTATCAAGACGACTGGAGACAACACAGGATGCAGTGGATGACCAGGGCGTTCTAAGTGTCTCGCCAGTATATATATATAGACTCGTTCCCCCTATCTAGACACTAACCGCACCGCGAGGGAACAAACGTTAGCGTAAAATGGATAAAGTGCTGAGACAAAGTTGATTGCACGTCAAACCGTGGTCACCAGTCTTGCGCGTATGCGTGTGAAGGTGTGCGGGGTGTTTTATATTATTTTACAATGAGTCACACATTGACTCAGGTCAAGTTCATATAGGGGTATGTAGTTTAGTCCCTGCACACAACCTTCTCCACCAACATAAATGATACTGTCAAATGCCAGGATGGACAATTGAACATATATTTTAATGTACAACACGATGCTCCTCAGGTATCATTAGTAAAGCCATTATACATATAGGCATAATATGGTAAGGCTGTCCTCAGAACGTTTCCATATTGTCTGTCGCTACATCACTGTCCTCGACAGGTTTCTCATAAATATATTTGTACTCACTTTCCTGACATCCATACGAATTCCTAATATACATAAACTAGACTCATCACTCGGTGATGTATAAATGAGCTAGTGGTCGAACATTGTAGGAATCGAGAGTGAAGTTTAATAATTCTCAGGAGCTTGGAACACACACGTCCACCTGCCGTGAAGAACACACAGAGAAGAGGCCGCGACAGATCGCCAACATTAGCAGACTGCAACTCTAGGCGTCTGCTACTCGACCCAAAAGTAATGACGTACTTCCTGTAACCAAGGGTTACTGGTCATAAACAAATATGACTACTTGTCAAACCATTTTGATATCGACAGACACGTTATGAATTTTAATCATAACATTTACCCCCCCCCCCCCCCCGTCAAATAATGGAAACGAAGTTTGCATTATTTCCGTGGTGTAAGTATAACATCACTGGAGTTAAAAGATGGTATCATCAAATTTCACTGTTAGAATGAAGTAGCATAGCACCCAGGTTTGTGCCACAGAGTAGGCAAATAAACACACAATGTGTGTATATTAGCAAAGATTACTAACACCATCGACTACAAAGGACAGAAATCATTTTAACAACAATGTGAGGTAGCTATCACAAAACATCCAACATCATTAAAGAATTGATGGTTTCAGTCCAGGCACTCCCATACCACACACCGTCCAAAAACACCTATCTGTCACGTCAGGTAACAGTAGTCAATTAATCTCATATTAATTCATAGTCATAATGCAAAGCATTAAAATTAATACAATTATGTAATAGAGACAATAGGTGACATGAGGCAGAGAATCAACCAATGAAATGAGTGAATGCGACATTACTGTGAATTGATCAAATTATGAGTACCTCAAAATTATGTCATCAAAATAACATATTAATGGTAAGAGAAGCAAGGTAATCTTGTACATGACACATTTTTGTGAGCAATAGATAAGACTATGCTTATGTGTTGTACCAATAGATAATAGTATGGCGTATTAGCCAATTACTGTTGCAAAATGTAGTGTGAGTGTGACATAGATTTGTGTCAAAACCCAACAATTGCTATTGAATTCACATTAATCACCACTTGATATTACACATAGTAGTTAAAGTCTATAGTAGAATGTCATTCCGCTAACCAATAAATGTTCATACACCGTTTTTAGTAGTATGTTGAAATTCATCGTTGACTATGTCCATGATTGTTCTCCATGCGATAGTATGTCCGTACGAATCCAAATGTTAATACACACAGTAATCAACAATCGAAAACTAGTCAAATAGGAAAATTAGCTGTTATGTCCCCTTGATACTTCGAGTCAGTCATCTCAGAGTTATGTCCCTTAATATGGAGACGTTAGTTATTCCAATTAAAACTGACAATACATGTCCACACGAAAATGTATGGAAATGATTTCCTTTTCAACATTTCACGTAATGTGTATACGTAGGTTTGTACGTCGACCATAAACACTGTTATTAAGGCACAATATCTGTAAGTAATACGCTGAGTTCAACAAGATATAACACCATTTTAAGTGTTGGAGAATTCATCATCATCCTGTTGCTGTGTGAACTGCTTACTCATATCAGCGATGTTTCTTTCTTTCAATCTGCAACTATGTAGATTAGTTTTCAGCATAGTTAGCGTACAAAATGTTATAATATTCTTCATCATGATAGTTACTGTTCCAATATAGTAGTGTCATATGAACACGTCATCATACACTAGTAGTTTCTTGATCCAGACATCATGAAGTTTGTTCATGGGTTAGTTGGAATTCTGTGAGTCACCTGTATTTGTAGAGTTGATAGGTGATATATGGTCTTTTATGCAACGCGACAGAACATCAGCCAATACATTTTGGCTTCCCTTAATGGCTTTGATGTCATAATCGTATGGTTGAAGAGCGAGCGAGGCCCTGGCGGCCCTTTAGTTCTTGAATCTTGCTGTCTTGAGACATGATAATGCCTTCTGGTCGGTTTCCAGGGTGAATCGGGCTCCCATCATTTACCGTTGAAGCTTTGTGAAACAAGACACGATCGCCTTCAGTTCCCTTTAGACAATGGGATACCGCTGCTCTGTTGGCGACAATTTACGGCTGACATACATAGTTGGGTGCATGAAGCCTTCAAATTCCTACATCAACGTTCCACCGATGTCTGTTGCAGAGGCGTCTACTCTGTGGGTAAAAGGAAATCGAGCGTCAGGTAATCTCAAAATTGGTGATTTAGAGAAGGAGCATTTATAAGTATATTTAAAGAGACATCGTACACATGCGACCAGATAACTGTGTTTGGCGAGTTCTTCTTTACCAACGAAGACAGAACTGAGGTAATATCTGAAAAATTAGGCAAGAATTTTCTATAGAAGTTTACCAAGCCTAACAGACTGCGAACCTGTTTCTTAGTTCGAGGAATTTCAAGATTCCAGATTTTCGAGATAGTAGAATCCTAAGGTTTAAGAAACCCACCTCCTACTTTATGACCAAGAAAAGAAATTTCAGTGAATCCTATTCTGGTTTTTGAAAGTCTACCAGTAAGACTATGAAGACGCAAGATATTCAACAAAGACTGAATTCCCATAACATGTTCTTCCCAAGTTTGATGGAATAGACAAATATCATCAATATAAGTGATTAAATCCTCACGGTTAGAGAAATGTTTACGCATCATGCGAACAAAGGTAGCAGGAGCGTTAACAAGACCGAACGATATAAGATTGAATTGAAACAATCCTAGAGGTGTAGCGAAAGCTGTATAAGGCTTAGCTTTGTCTGCTAATGGCACTTGCCAATAGCCTTTTGACAAGTCAAATTATGTAAAGAAAGTAGCAGTAGCTAATTTGTCCAGAAGAGAATCTAACAATGGTAATCGTTACCGTAATTTGTTCAGGTTTCATTGTAGGTTTCGGTTAGCATTTTGACTTCGGTAATAAATATATTTTTGAGGCTAAGTTCCTGCTTTAGGCTTGTTTATTATTGAAATACATTGCTCTGGTCATGTGATGATTATTCTTAGTGTAGAGCGAAATCGTGCTAAGATGTAAACAACGAATGCATGGGCCAACAGTGATAATATTCAATAGAGCAATTTCACTTGACAAAAGTCCGCTAAGTTGAGAGTCCACAGGTTACATTTATTAACGGCATACAAGTTCAGTTAAAACAGTTCATGATCAATCAAGCAAATACATCCTACAAAACGTCTCCTGAGTTTACCTCATTGTAGTCGTCCTACCATCAGATTATTTACACGTGATTCCATAATCCGGTAACGAATAATTTGACTTAGGCGATCAATATGAATTCTGAATATTCATTCATAAGAAACTTGCTCCCCGATACATTAAATCCAATTTGAAGTATATTCCACTTCATTAAAACTGAGACGTAAATCTTATCCAATAATAATAGGCAGACCGTAGTGCCATATAATAAGTTCCTTTATATAATTATCATCATCATGGGAGACTTCCAACAAAACGCGTCCGTCAAGGACCACGGTCACTACAAAAAGGGTACAATTACAAGGTCGTCACGCCGTAGCTTACCAACGTGGCACGTCATTCTAAAACTAGGCAACCTATACCCTTTCGCGTTCAAAACCAAGAATCCGCGAAAACATAATATAAATTAATAGCGTCTTAAAAACCAAAATGCGCAACTTCAAATTTAGATCTCACTACTCTAATGGCTACAATCTTAAATCCTCTCGTAACAGCCCCCTGGCCGATGGGGTTAAAAAAAATCTATCTCATAGATTTTTTTTTCATAATTATTTTTAAGAAAAAGTAAAAAATTACGAGATTATCGAACTACGTATCACGTAATATCGTCAAAGGGTGTAGTCAACTTGAGTTCATGTCAACAACGATAAAAAATATGTCAAGTTAAGAAATAAAGATGTCAAATGTCAGAGTGTCGACTAACTGATAAATAATTATGTCTCTAACTAAAATAGTATCCTAAGATTGTGACATATCCTTCCATATTAATGAATATTATAATCTAAACTAATAAACTATAAGATTCACTAACTGTAGTGTGTGAAAGGTATTATAGAACGTAAGTATAGCTTCATAGCTAAAGAAAGCAATGAATTACAAGGAAAAAAAATAAGGAAAGTTAAGAATGTACAAAAAGAAAGTAATGGTAAGTTAATCGAATAGAGTAACATCTGTGTGTGTAAAGAAAGAATATGTAAGTAGATGTGATTAAATTAATCTATCATTATTAAAGTGTAATATTTACCATTATATATATTATTATTAATAATATACTAACGTAAGTTCATTAATGCATATAATAAACCATAGATAAATTAAAATTCCAATATTATCTAAGTGTGTGATACTGTACCTATAAATGTTTCTGATCAGTTTATTTCACTATTATAAGTCTTTGAAATCAATAATGTCTATCACAAGGAATACGCTGTCCTTATTTTGAAATTTTCCATGAACCATAATCCAAGTAGTCCTACGTGATCCTTATTTCCGATGAACGTAGTTGAAAATACCTCTGTAAGTCGTTTCGATCATATTTTTATCTTGAAATTTGAATGAACAATGTTCTCGAATTGTACTTGTAATCAAATAATGTTTTACGTCGCTTGTGTTATGACAGGACACTAACCAAAGTCCGTGAATATTCCAGCAAAGTCGCAAATGTAAGGTGATTATTTGTAACAAAATGTCAACATTGTAGAACATCTGTAGAATTTTATTCTTTGATACATCATTTGACCTAGGAAACTGTCAATTCTTTGACTTCGAAAGTGTTTAAATAAATCATTTTCGTTTGTGACCGACTCGAAGTGTTTGTTCATTATCCGTTGTGACATTGTAGTCTCTCGAATAGCATTCAGTAAGTTTCCGTTTCTGTTGAGTTCATTGACTTATTCTTTTGTATCGTTTGGTGACACTGGATTGCGTGACACCGTATCAGCAACGACCTTCTCATGGCCTGGGATGGCTTCAATCGTAAAATTCGATCTTGAACTCGTTTCAGTCGTAATTTCGGTCATGAAGGAGACCAATACTCGAGCGAAAATTGCCTGCCTCTGACGAAAAACAGTACATTTTTATTCATATCTGGCAACATGAAAATAGGTTGCCTGGAAGAAATTGATAAAATTCAATTGAAATTTTCCTAACAATTTCATGAAAGTTGTATTGCAAGTAGCAGTCCACGTGCTATTCATAGGCATATCCTTCTTCAAAGTGACGACAGGACAATAGCTCATGCTGCATTGGCTGAAAATGAGTAGAACAGTCAACAACATTACTGTCCAACTTAGGCATGTGAAAATAACATACAGACAAAAAGACTAAGTGTATTTGTAGACAAGATTTTTTAAAATGTTATATAGAAGAAAAGTTCACACTAATCCATCTATGTAGAAATAGACTACTAGAAAAGAAAAGGAATGATGAATGCATATGCTAAGTCATCATAGAATGAGATGATAACACCAAGTGTCAATAGGCTAATATCTGCGTGAAGCAGAATTAGGTACCATCTGTAAATGGAGAGAATGGTGATGAAAACATACACCATTGTCACGCTCGACAACCAGACGAGCATCCCTATTGTTACAGAATGTAACCAATGCCTCCCTATTCTGACCATGGAATGATGGCAGAAGAAGAACAAACTTAACGTTTGCTGTATAATTGAAGAAATTTCCAAGTGCCTGCCATGTAGTACCTTGTGGCAGATTACTCACTAGAATGGTGCGAGAGTGTGCACCTGTCCCAACATATGTAGTCTCATTGTCACGAAACTGTGAACAATGAAGATATGTATTTCTAGTTATATAATGAGAATTGACTTTTCTCTTTCCCATATACTTAGTATTGTTATCAGCTGACGTATCATCCTGATTGAACTTAGGATGATATCTATCAGTATATATGGCAGTAGGTTTCTTGCATATCGGTGACACTTCCTTGCTGTGCAAAGTAAAAACTTTGCCGACAGACTTATTTGTCTGAACTTTATTATGTAGGTTCATGTTAACCCTAACATTATTTCTCTTTTTTAGTAAAGTCCTCATTATTGTTGACCACCTCGACAGTTTTCTTGAGATCAGTATCAATCTGATCATGTCGCCATGATTTGGTATCTGAATTGGCAGTATTTTGTGGAGGGAAGGTGTACTTGCCTCGAAATAATTTACTAATCTTCCCTGGGTGTGTAGACGCTTTAGTATCACACTTAGTACTTGAGGCATGTCGTACAATAGAGTTATTATGTCTGTTGTCCAGCAATATCTTCTTGCTCAACGCGACGTCTAGCAGACCATCAACTCTTTTCCTTAATTTATTACCTTCAGAAGTCAGGAATGCAATCTCCTGCTTCTGCTTCTTATTTAACTTATCTAAATTAGTCGTTATCTTCTTCTCACTATCACATGAAGACTTAAGTGAATTCAATTTAGTTGAAAATTCATCGATCTGCTGTTGCGTTGTCTTTTCTAGTTCGAGATATTTACGTTTCAATAAATTCACTTCATCCTCTAATTCTTTCTTCTTTATGGCTTTTATTTTTCTTGCCATTTTTATAAATCTCTTTTTATGGGCTTCCATCGTATGTGGCTGTAGCAGAGCGACTTGAGCGTTAAGACCCAGAATTTGGGCAGCCTGTGCCTGAATTCTGGCCTCCAAAGCTCTTTTGCTTTACAAAACTTATCATTAATAGCAGTAACTTTATCAGAACAGTCATCACTGATTTTGGAAATTTTATTCTGACATGCAGCAATGTTATGTTGCAGTACCAGAACCTCAGAGTTCAAAGCTGTATTCTCCCTCAAGGTAGTATCTAATTACTCCTTACACTTAGATCCATCCACAACTGCCTGGGATTTTAATACTTTCACCTCCTCATATAACTCATCAATCAATCTCTCCCTATCATCAATGATTCTCAACAACTTATTTTCCTTCCAATACCACCCTTCTTCCATTATATTATTATTATTAACCAACATCCTCCCATTTGCCCCTTTTTCTATTTCAATCTTTGACTTACTGCCCCTATGTTGACAGAACCGTGTATATTGATCCCTATCATCATACATGGATCCCAACTGCATATCATCAGTCAGAATCAAATCACATTGAATGGCCTGGTCTGTGTAACAATCTGCTCTTATAGCAGTATCACCCTTATTTAATTCAGTATCAACACTTTTCTCGTCAGAATTCTCCACATCTCGTATCTCCTTATTTATAATCACTAACTCAGGTTGTATGTTATACTCCTCAAATATCTTTTAGTTTCTTCTAAATCCTCAATACGTTTTACTTCAGTCTCCAATTCCTCATCACTAGGCATGTTATTTCCTAATGCCCATAAATTTCTAATAGCCGTCTGTCCCAAGGCATATGATTTTAAATTGATACCTTCCATAGCACATACCATTCGTCCCATCCTTACAAAATCCTCTAAAGTAAGCATTGTGAAGTTAATAATCTATGTAGTTACTCCACAATATGTTTTAAGCAGCAATATAGTGTATTAAGTTATTCACCTATGTACCCAGTAGCCAATGTATTACTATGCTTAGTAAAGTGTACTAAGTAATCTCTAATTTGTCTGCTATATTCAAGACAAAATATATTTTTAAAGTTATATCTCAATATATAACATCATCATGCCCTAGTCATCAAGGACAAATAATAGTGGCTTGTACTATCACTGCAAATGCTAGCAGTTATTCCATCAAGTCACTTTTTAATTTAAAATTAACCAAATTACTTCAAATATTATTATATTCTTATTCTTCTATAATAAAATTAAGTTATTATTATCCTAACATCAATAATTAATTAATATGTGTCACAGAAACAATTAACTAAAGTTTCACAAACATTAGCACATCACAACTGACGAATGCAGACATAAAAAATGATGATTTCACGAACTAAATTAAGAACGGAAGTGGTATGAGAATTAAACCAAAATCTAGGTCAAAGTACCAAAAAAATACGAACACAGAAAATAATGACGTCACAGGACTCTATAACTGACGAATATGTACAATTATCAAATAATCGAAAGTAAGATTGAGAAAAACATGAAAGATTACAAACAGTAGACGAAAATGAATATACATGCAACTTATTACAAAAGAATTACACCAGATTTAACAGAACTATACACCTAACACGTAATATCGAATTTTTGCAACAACGAGCATAACGTTCCTCAAATTATGTTAGAGGGTATCCCGTAGCAAATTGAAAAAATTCAATGATCCCTAATGAGAACCATCAGAATTGTTTGTGGTCTGCCAAGGCGACATAACAATCAATCCTGATTGCCGCCAACCAATGCCCGCTTAACATTACAAACATATATTAATATGACATAAATACATATATAACATGCGTGAATTAAATATGCCAACGAAGGAAAGTGGACCACAGTTTGCTATCATTGCACAAACGGGTACTTAGCTCTACAAGTTTGATAGTTTCCCCCGGACAGTGTTAGCATGCGCCAACGGCGAAGATAGGTCTTTCTTGAAGCTGATATTGAACGTTTGAAAGTATTGGCTCTGTTCAGAATGTAGTAGTGTTTTCTAATTTGTCGTTAGCCATTCTTTGAGAAGATCTTGACTTTTGCCGTTCCTCTTGCACATAAATCGATGACGTGATTGCCATTGGGTCGTTATGCGTAGTGCGTCATAGTTTGTAGGTCACGTGAGGGATTCACAATTATAAACATTTCGTGGCAATATGAGAAATAACTGTCCTTTTTAAAATCCACTTTATATCGTTTTAGCCTCAATAAGAAAAATTTTTTCCGATCCCCACGATGGCCGCCACTTTTGTTACCGTAGTTTGTTCAGGTTTCATTGTAGGTTTCGGTTAGCATGTTGACTTCGGTAACAAATATATTTTTGAGGCTAAGTTCCTGCTTTAGGCTTGTTTATCATTGAAATACATTGCTCTGGTCATGTGATGACTATTCTTAGTGTAGAGCGAAATCGTGCTAAGATGTAAACAACGAATGCATGGGCCAACAGTGATAATATTCAATAGAGCAATTTCACTTGACAAAAGTCCGCTAAGTTGAGAGTCCACAGGTTACATTTATTAACGGCATACAAGTTCAGTTAAAACAGTTCATGATCAATCAAGCAAATACATCCTACAAAACGTCTCCTGAGTTTACCTCATTGTAGTCGTCCTACCGTCAGATTATTTACACGTGATTCCATAATCCGGTAACGAATAATTTGACTTAGGCGATCAATATGAATTCTGAATATTCATTCATAAGAAACTTGCTCCCCGATACATTAAATCCAATTTGAAGTATATTCCACTTCATTAAAACTGAGACGTAAATCTTATCCAATAATAATAGGCAGACCCTAGTGCCATATAATAAGTTCCTTTATATAATTATCATCATCATGGGAGACTTCCAACAAAACGCGTCCGTCAAGGACCACGGTCACTACAAAAAGGGTACAATTACAAGGTCGTCACGTCGTAGCTTACCAACGTGGCACGTCATTCTAAAACTAGGCAACCTATACCCTTTCGCGTTCAAAACCAAGAATCCGCGAAAACATAATATAAATTAATAGCGTCTTAAAAACCAAAATGCGCAACTTCAAATCTAGATCTCACTACTCTAATGGCTACAATCTTAAATCCTCTCGTAACAGTAATGGTTTCGCGTCTGGACTAGTCAGGGCATTTAAGCGCCTGAAATCTATGCAAATACGAATAGATTTATCTTTTTTCCTAACCAACACCATAGAAAAGCTGTATGGTGAATGTGATGGTTCAATGATATTTAACTTGATCATTTCTTTTATTTCTTCCTGTACCTGTTATTGTAAATCAATATTTATAGGATATGGCTTCAGTTTGATAGGTCTGAAATCTGTTAGCAAGATATCATGTTGAATGATATCCGTATGCCCAGGAATATCCGTGAGCACATCAGAAAAAGATTGGAGTAATTGAAAAAATCTGCTCCTTCTGATGCAAAGCAAGAGTTGGTGCAATAGAAACATCTTTCCAACTCTCAGTAGCTAAAAGATGTAAGATTGGTAATGATAAAAGTGGTTCAGTACCATCAGATAAGTCAGACCCTTCCTCTTGTATTACCGCTAAGGAAGAGCGACAATCAACAGATTCGTCAATAGCTTCAAAGACTGGTTTAAGATATGGAGGACGAGCTTGAAATTGCTGTGACACATTGATATGGAAAGTTTTTTCCTTCCCATTAATAGATAAAATATAGTCAACATCTGACAATTTATCAATAACTGTATAAGGTCCTCTCCATGACACAAGTAATTTATTGTCTTTATTAGGTAATAATACATACGCCTCATCACCTGGCCATAAATGACGCAGTGTCCTGTTTTGATTGGCAAACAAACGAGCTTTTAATTTTGCCTATTCTGACGCCTCCACTGCTATCTGGCATGCGTCGATAATCTTTTCTCTCAACTTGACAACATATTGGTAAGAGGTTTGAACATCTTCATTCATGTCAGCTCCCACCAACAATTGTTTTAAAATGGACATATGTCGTCTAGGTTTAGCACCAAAGACTAACTCAAATGACGCGAACCGGTATGTTCGTTGGGAAATTCTCTATATGCAAAGAGAATTGCTGGCAAAACTCGATCCCAATCCTGCTTATAGTTAGTCGTAACTCTACCCAACATCTGCTTCAAACTCCTGTTAAGCTGCTGATTTTTACCATTCGAGGTGGCGTGATAGATTGAACAAAAAGAACGATCAATATCGAACTCTTTCATCACCTGTTTCATGACGTCAGAGACGAAATGAGTTCCCAGATCTGATAGTATGTTTTCGGGAAAACCCAATCTGCTGACAATTAAAAATAGCGCATCCGCTACGACAGCAGTTGACATAGTTTTAAGAGGTATCGCTTCTGGCCAGCGTGTGCACATATCAATGCATGTCAGCACATATTTATGACCTCTAGCTGACGTGACCTTTAATGGACCAATAAGGTCAAATGCCATCTTTGCGAAGGGACGCAAAGAAATATCAGATGCCTGAAAAGGCGCATCATGCTTAGGCCTTTTAGTTGCCACACTTTAGCAAACAGTGCAACTGCGACAAAAAGCCTTGACATCTTTTGTCACACCAGGCCAAAAAAAATGCAACAAAACTCTCTGTTTTGTTCTAGCGATTCCCAAATGGCCTGCACAATTAATATCGTGAGCATGACGTAAAACGAATGGTCGAAAACAAGCTGGTACCATGATCTTTTTTTACAGATGTAGAATCTTGAAAATTTCTAATCAAAATACCATTCTTTAAGGTGTACCAATGTTTATCATTTTCATCAAACATCACATCATCTGATTTTGCAACCTGAAAAAATTTCTTTAAAGACTCATCATCATTCTGTCTCTGAATGAATGAATCCTTATCAATAAGTTCCACCTGTAGATCATCATCATTTTCCTTCTCCTCATCATTATTTTCCTCTTCAGTCACCATCTCCTCAGTTTCACTCTCATTATTCATCACCTCATCTACCACATTTTTAATTTGGTTGTGATGATCCAATTCAGCACGAGCCTGAGCTCTAGATATGACATCATTTGCACCTATCAGATGCTGTTGTTTCCATTTTTCAATATCTTCCTTTGTGCATTCACGAAGAGCAGGAATATTTCCCAATGTTATTCCGGCAATAGGGTTATTCAACAGGCACACGAGAGTTCTCCCTGTAAAGTATGGTGTATCCAAAAATACTTTCGCAGTTGGATGGTATTCCACTGTGCCACCAAATGTAATGCATTTCACGTCTCTTCCTGTATAATCTGACTGATCTACCAACGACCTGCGCACACCAATCGTTGTGCATCCTGTGTCCCTGAGAAGTGACACAAGTTGGTTGTTCACAAAATCCTTATTAAATACCAGTGAACCTGTTCCATCATATGAGGACATGACAGGTAAAGGATGTCCACATAAAAGCCTAGGGACTCCTGCTAGCTGAAACAAAAAATTGCATTCAGAATAATTAGTACTGTTAGACAAATCCACACTACAAGCATTTGCATGAGATATATTTTTATTAGTCTGAACTGGATTATTGTCACTAACATGTACGACAGCATTTTAACGTTCAGGATTTCTTGACTGTTTGAAGTTATTGTTCTGTTGAGAACTTCTGATATTAAAAGAATTGTCATTATTTATATAAAATGACCTTTGTCCTCTGCCTGATCTGGCATTATATCTTCCTCTGTTCTGATAATCATTAGGCCAGAATGATGATGGTTGATGAAAATAACCATCATCATAAGAGTTATAATTTCTTTGAGGATGTTGTGATCTTTTGTTAAAATTGTATCTGCCACTGTTAGTGCCATAGTTATGATCTATATTTAGTCGATGGCTCCTGTCAATACTGTGTGATCTCTGCCTAGGTGGATTATAATTTACAATCCTAGCAGATTCCACTGGCAAGGAATCCTTAATGTTATTTGTCTAAGGTTCCTACCCGGATGAGCTATTTGATATTGGCGTCCGAAATTTTCCATAGTGGATGCTGTTTCAGGTTTCCTATCCTGTAGGAATGACAAAATGTCGCCACTAATTAAAAACAACTCCTTGTCTCTCAGAATCAAATCAGCCAACCCCTCAAAAAGTTTTTTTCAATCTTGGACAAATCAACCCATCTAGAAAAGTACAGCTTAATAGATGAGATAAATTCAGTAAAATCCATTGCTGAATCTGGTTATAATGACTTAAACCTCAACCTGTAGCCATTTTAATCCAACTGATACTTCTTCAGCAACAAGGCTTTTACAGCTTCATAGTCATTTCTAGTCTGATCATCCATAGTACAGACTGCAGTACGAGCATCACCCACCAATAAATTCATGAGCCTACTAGACTAAGTAGCTCTATCAATTTTAAACTCTTGGCAATATGTTTCATATCTAATTAAGAATCATGAAATATCGTCGATATTTGAGTTACATTTTGGCAAATTGAGCTTAAAAGTGGAAGCATGGTATTTTTTCCAGCTTCACCATTCATTATATTAACCTGCGGTTGTTGAAGTCTCAATTTCTCTAACTCAAATTCTGCCATCCTAAGTTCTTGTTGATGTGCCAATTTTTTTTATTCAAGAGCCATTTCATCTTGTCTTCTTTTTTCAGCTAATTCCTCTACTCTCATTTTTCCAGCCAATTCTTCTTCTCGCCTTTTTTGAGCCAATTCTTCTTCTTCTTTCCTTTTCTCAGCTAATTTCAATTTTTCTGCTCTTCTTTTATCAGCTAATTGCAATTCTTCAGCTCTCTTCTCCTCTCTCTCTCTCTCTCTCTCTCTCTCTTTCTCTCTCTCTCTCTCTCCCTAATTGTCTTTGATCTCTGAGTTCCTTTTCCTCTAGCTTCTTTATGCAAAATCCTTTAAAGCTTCGCCCTCCAATCCAAAATCCTTTCCAGCCATAACAAAAGATTCCAAGGTAGCCATGATTCACAATTATTGTGCTTTCCAATAGCTAAACAATATTGCAAATATTATATAATGAATATATGAGCAATATATTCAACATTTATTTCACCACTTCAAAATCACCCAACTGCATGTAATAATAGATATTAATATTTAGTGCGACAATATCACATACAATAATAAAGGAAAACTTAAAAAATTACAATTAACTGAAACACCAAAACAAACTTGCCAAGTAACAAAACTGCACAACTAACAAACAGTGTTAATGATAATCTCAATAGCAGCAGATAACTCACAGCTTTGTAATGCCGGTCCCACTATTTGAGAAAATCATAAACCAGACCCTACAGAACGCTCATGAATCTTTCTCGACAATACAGACGAGGTACTGAAAAAATTCAAAGTGCCCATCCAACCTCCCGCACTTAACACAGAAACATATATGCACAGAAATACATATAACATGAAAAAAAGAACCCACTCAAACTAGATTTGTCGAGTCTCACGCTGCATGTATCAATAAATATACTCATCTGATATGAAAAAAGAAACTCCTCCTGGCAGCAATCTCTGCGTCAGGGAACAAACGATTCAGGAGCAGTGCAGCAAACAGGGTAGGACCAGGTTAGGTCTAAGATTCCCAAACAGCTCACTCGAACTGGACTTCGCTTTGGTCCTTCGTCTTCTTGGAAATACGCCATTTGCGGGCATCAAACTTGAAATTTTAAACAAAACTTCTGCAGGAAATACTTGGTTCTTGATTATGTTCCACTTCTGCAGTAATCTGGAAACTTGGAACTGCGCTTACTGTTCAATATAACCTCACCTAGGTTAGCAGACGATATCTGTCGCCATCTTGGAACCTTTTGATTTTTGCATGAAAATGAAGTCCAACGATTTGAAACAATCAATATTTACTTGATTTATCTGTAGCTCAGATCCCGGCTTGGCCCCCATTTTTAGGCTGTTACGGGGTGTTTTATATTATTTCACAATGAGTCACACATTGACTCAGGTCAAGTTCATATAGGGGTATGTAGTTTAGTCCCCGCACACAACCTTCTCCACCAACATAAATGATACTGTCAAAGGCCAGGATGGACAATTAAACATATATTTTAATGTACGACACGATGCTCCTCAGGTATCATTAGTACAGCCATTATACATATAGGCATAATATGGTAAGGCAGTCCTCAGTACGTTTCCATATCGTCTGTCACTACAACACTGTCCTCGACAGGTTTCTCATAAATATATTTGTACTCACTTTCCTGACATCCATACGAATTCCTAATATACATAAACTAGACTCATCACACGGAGATGTATGGATGAGCTAGTGGTCGAACATTGTAGGAATCGAGAGTGAAGTATAATAATTCTCAGGAGCTTGGAACACACGCGTGCACCTGCCTTGAAGAACACACAGAGAAGAGGCCGCGACAGATCGCCAACATTAGCAGACGAACCGCAACTCTAGGCATCTGCTACTCGACCCAAAAGTAATGACGTACTTCCTGTAACCAAGGGTCACCGGTCATAAACAAATATGACTAATTGTCGAACCGTTGTGATATCGACAGACATGTTATGAATTTTAATCATAACAGAAGGCTTCACTCGACCCACTGTCTCAGACACCTACTCTGTGCGCATGGTATTTCTTGAAGACCCGGACTTAGATAAGAGACGATCTAATGCACCTTCTTTCAAAACGGAGATTGCTGCATTATTTATTGGGGAAGACTGGGAACAACCTGCCAATAGAGACATATGCAAATATACCACAGGTGACTGCTGTAGAACTATATCACCGCTACACAAGAATGAAGAAATCCAGAAACGTGGACTACAACATGTGCACATACTCCTCACTCTGTCTACAGATTTTAAAATACGTACAACGGATGACATTGACAGAGTCTTAAAAGCAGAGCTACCATGCTCCAAAAAAATCCAAGGTTGTTTGAAATCGTCACAAAGTGCTATTCCTGGGATGCACTCAGTGCACACTCTCCGTGCATGAAAGAAGGTGTATGCAGTAAAGGATTTCCGAAAGAGTTCAAAGATACAACAGAAGAGAATGTTAACGGCTGATATATAAGAGAAGATACTGTTTACAAAAGGGTAGATACCGTAGCAAGCGATAAACCAAATGACCATCTGGCATACCCTGAAGAATCTCTCAACAGATTAAAACTGAAAGTTTGTGCTGTAGTCATGCTACGACGCAATCTTATACCATGAAAGGGACTTTGCACTGGAACAAGATTTTTAATTACGCGTCCTCAAAGGCACATCGTACAGGCTCGCTTAATAGATGAACGAACTAACAAACTTTATTTTCGAAGGGTAAAGAATTGGGCGCGCAGGCCCGTCTAACATTCTGCCCTTCCACTCTCATTAATCTTGCATACTATATCCTTTCATTCCCACATGATGCTTTAAGCATTAATTTAGAGGCATGCAACATAATAAAGTTACCATAACAGCATTCATTTACAGTATGCAAGCATAATAAAAAAAAAATGAGTAGGTTTTTTTTAAGATCTGTCTGTATATGTGAGGTGTAGAATAATAGTCTAGTGTCTGCGTCTAAGAAGTGTTTTATTTTGGCTAGCTGGTACGTCTTTTGAGCTAAGTGTTTGGTTAAATTCCGTACATGGGGGTTCCACGTTAAGTGCTGGTCAATCGTGATGCCTAGAACTCTGTGTTCTGTTACATGTTCAATTTGTATTGATTCCACGTGTAGCTGTAGCGATTTTTTGGTGCAGCTTAGGAGTTTCTGTCTGGTGATAATCAACATAGATTTCGTTTTTGCTGTGTTTACTCGCATACGATTCATATTACTCCATTTTGTTAGATTGTCTACATCGCTTTGAAGAGTCATTTCAAGTGCCACGCAGTCATTGTCACTAGTGTAGATAGTACAATCATCTGCAAAGAGGTCACAAGTTGAATATTTTAGATGTAGTGGCAGGTCGTTCATGAACATTGCGAAGAGTAGGGGCCCAAGAATAGAGCCCTGCGGTACTCCTGTATCTATCTTCGAGAAATCTGATGTCGAGTTGTTGTGAAGCACTAACTGTTGTCGATCTGCCAGGAATGATTTGATGATGTTTAGTGGATTAGGGCCTATTCTGAGGGTTTCCAACTTTTGAGCCAAGATAGTGTGGTCAATCATGTCAAATGATTTTTTGAAGTCAACAAAAACAGCACCACCTAATTTTCCATCATTTACGTTCGGCAGCCAGTTGTCTGCCATTTTGGTGAGAGCTGTGTGACAGGAATGTTTGGGTCTGAAACCTGACTGGCTATCAATGAGCAGTTTGTTTGTTGTTAAGTGTTGAAATGTGGTGTTGTAAATGTGTTTCTCTAGTGGTTTTGAAAGAGATGATAGAAGGGATATTGGTCTGTAGCTGTTGGGATCGCTATGTGAGCCAGATTTATAGAGGGGATACACTTTGGCAGATTTAAGTGCTGTGGGGAAGTAGTTGTGTGCAATACATTGGTTGTACACATAGGTTAAGGAGTCGCAAATGATGGGCGCAGCGTAACGTAGAATCTTATTGCTGATACCATCAAGCCCAGATGAATTGTTGTTTTTTAATGCCAAGATATATTTGAGAACTTCATGTAGTGTTAGAAAAGGAATATGTCTAATATCTGTTATGGTGTGTTCAGTGTTGCAGAAGGCTGTCAATTTACTAATATCGCAGTCCATTGGCTTTAGTGTCGACTTGAGATGGCTAATTTCTGTTTTGAAGTGGTTGCTAAAATGAGTTGCCGTGAGGGAGCAGCCTTTTGGTAAAGAGTTTAGTGACTTTGATTTGTGTGTTAGTGTTCTAATGGCTGACCAGACTTCTTTGCTGTTTGCTTTGTCTTGAATCATCTTTCTGAAATGTAGTTTCTTTTCCTGACGAATGAGGTACTGTACTTTGTTTCTAAGCATCCGATACCTGCTGAAATCTTTGAGCTTATGTGCTTCGTCCCGCTCTCTCATTGTTGATAATATTTCGTTGGTTATCAATGGGGTCTTTCTGATGTTTTTGACACGAACCTGCTTTATAGGAACATGTTTGTTGAATACGTTGTTGAAAGTTTGTGTCCAGTATGTTATGGCTTCTTCTGGATGCGGAAGTTGGTACACGTATGAGAGAGGGGATATTTGTAGGTCTAGTAGGAATAATTGAAGGTTAAAACTTTTGAAATTCCTGTAATTGACTGTGATGTGTTCCGTTTTAGGTGCTTTAAACCCCTTCCTCGTCCAGGTACAGCAAATAGGATAGTGGTCACTTAATGATGTCTGTATGACTGTGCATTCTATAATGTTTTCTGGACAGATCGTATAGATATGACCAATTAGTGTAGATGATGAGTCTGTTACTCTCGTGGGTTGATTGACTAACTGTATGAGGTTGTATGAGATGGTGATATCATTCCACGTGTTCTTCGGTTTGCGAAGGTCAATATTGAAATCCCCCAGTAGAATAATTTCCTTCGAAGAAGCCCAAACGTTGTCCATCATCCGTGAGAATGTGTCAAACCATACAGTAGAAGAGCTAGGATTTCGGTACAGGTAACCAATTAAAACGGGGGTCAGGTTGGGGAGTTTTATTTCCAACCATAAACAGTCAATGTCAGTATGTTCTAGATCATCACGGCGTCTGTACTGGAGAGATGTTGAGATGTATATGACTAGCCCTGTTTCATGTTGTCTGTTAGAATCCCTGCGAATGGTGGTGAATCCATTAATCCTAATTTCTTCATCAGTAATTTTGTCATTGAGACGGGTTTCAGAAAAACCAAATATGTGGACGTTTTGTTGGAGAGAGGTGGAGACTTCAGAAAGCTTACCTAGCAGGTGGTAAATGTTTAAATGACCAATTTTAAGCCCTGATAGTTTAAGCCATGAAGTAGTGATATTGCCTATATTTTGATTTGAATTTTTGCACTCGGACATGATAATAGTCAATAGGAAAGAAAGAATGAGGGGGAGTAGGAACGAGTAAGGAGCAATAAAATTGGTACATAATGGTTAATACAAAATTGTAAACAAGTTAAAAATATACACTGCAATAGATTTATCGAAAGTCCGTGGACACTGTATACAGTATCTTAATCTTTGCAAAGTGCAGTTTTTATCTTAAAATACAGTTGTAAAATTCTGTTTACTGTCTGTTTAAGGCTGGAGATGTAGAGATGTAACGTTCTATTCGCTCCAGATGTATAACTGCCCGTTTGTGTTCGTGTGTTGTAAAGATGGCAGAGTGGGCGTGTCACAATGATGCGGTGTAATCTAGGTCACCGGCATGAGGTGCCGCCAGGGTATAGTAGAGACCCTCATAGTATCAGCATACATGTAAATACAGACGTGTAGTGCTTGTATAAGACTATGGTTGATCGTGTAGGTGAGTGAATAGTAGTGCTGACAACACGAAGGCCGTATAGGCTCTTGGACGACTTCACATAGACTCACACAACCACAAGTAGAAGTCAGTGAAGTAGGGAATGCTGCTGACGTTTACAATATTTATTCCTGACGTACGATAATATGATGATAGACGAAACAGTCAATAGTACTAGATCATGGACATTATATGTGTAGTTATGAAGGTTAACATCAGGCATCACAGATCCCGAACAGCTTAGAAATATAACAATGTCTTGACCAATAATTACTGTTCATGCAATAGCTCTAATCTCTGACTGAGCCCCGTCAGGTAAGACCTAGCAAATATATTGCCTAGTACGGGCGATATCAGTTATTTAACAAAGTCAATGCTTTTGTCCTACAACTAGCAAAAGACTTCATTCTGGCCTAACATGCCAGGTACTTCATTCTGGTGAAGAAGATTGGCCGTAAACACGGACCAATATAATGACGACGAAATCAGGCCTCGGGTCGCGGGCCTCGATAATCAGGTGACTCTCAGTTTACATAAACTTCTGAGAATAAATATATTTCTGCCAAACTTAGATTATTCAAATATGTAGCCTGTAAAATTGGAACCCGTTACACGCCCATTGAGGCATATGGGAATAAGTTGATATCTTCGGCACACGAGGGGTTGTGGTCGGCATCACGCCGGCCGCCTTAACCTTCCCAGATAATTCGGGGCAGGTCAACTTAGACCTATTTTCCGTCTTCTGGGGATCGAAATAGACCATGTAGGAAGCCAGTGCACATACTGGGGTACACTGGGGTACAGTATATTAACTCCTCGTGAGCTTCGCTCACTATGTCGCCATCAGCGATAAAGGTACCTTTAAGATCTAATCGAGACGAAAAAGATCGAATAATGTTTCAGTTACTTTCTCAAAGAATCCTTACACTCTAAGCTAACACAACATAAAGAATCTCTCAGGGAAGGAAGAATGACAAAACAGTCATTCCCAGAATTTACAAATCCCTATCGAAACTTGGCAGAGAGAAATCTACGGATCGGTACATCCGTTCTAAGCCTTAGGTACACTCTGCTTGAATCCATCCGTCTCCCGGTCTTTGCGCCAAGACCTGCGCATGCCCAAAGAGCATAGACCAGATCGAGGCTAAACCAGACCAGGCGTTTCCGCCCAAACGGGTATAAATAGACTTAAGACATGTCAACTATAAGACATTGCCTGAGAAAGGACAACATAAGACAGGGGAAGATAATCACCAGTCAAACCTGTCACAGAAAGATAATAAACATTTATCTCTCTTTGATCACATTAAACCAAACATAAATTAGGTTGGTGTTTTTCTCACCGTCAAAAATGACAGCAACAACAGTCTGTTCGGAACAAAGAGGAATATTTTTACTTCAACCAATGTGGAGAATTTATCCTTTCTGGACAGTTAAAGGTCCACGCTGTGACTTAGCTTGTCAGCTTTGAGGATTTCCTAATTTTCCTCAAAACGAAAAAAAAACGCAGATGGAGATTTAAAAGAGAAGTAAAAGAGAATAGTGAGTGTAGGAATGAGAGGAATAAGCACAGAGATAATAATAAGAGAACAATAGTATTAATACGAGAGAGTTATTACAAAATCGGAAACAAATTTAGATACGCACTGCTCTGACGAACAGAAAGAAATGTTAAACAGACAATGTTAAAAAAAAAAACAATTAACATCTAAAAGTGACAGTTAAAGTTCTACGCTGATACTCAGCTATGTCTTTTATCTCAGGACAAAGAACACTATAGTGCTTGCGAAGAGATCGCGTCAGGTCGAATTTTACACAGCAAACTTGGTTCAAAAACTATTTTAAGTTAGTAGATTAGGCATTGCTTGGTCTTAATCTTGTTCCGCAGAGCCGTTTATAGACATCTGAAGAGCCTGCATTAATATTTCTGAACTATATTGAGTAAGTCGCCATAAAACGGATGAACTGTGAGAATTCCGTTCTGGGCGGGTGGAGACGGGGTGAGGAAACTCCCATTTTCTTGCTGTAGTTCCTGCGTTGCGATTAAGTGAATGGGTGTTACTTGTAGTCCAGTTTGTCCAAAGTGATTGCAATAACTACAGAGGTATCTCTCTTCTTAGTATTGTTGGTAAGGTTTTTGCCAAAGTCGTCTTAATGCGACACACAAGTTAGCTGAGCACATATATCCAGAGTCACAGTGTGGATTCCGAGCAGGTAGATCAACAACAGACATGATCTTCTCTGTCCGCCAGCTTCAGGAAAAATCAAGAGAGCAGAAAAGGCCTTTATATATCGCCTTTATAGACCTCAAAAAAGCATTTGACCTGGTTAGTAGGGATGGACTCTTCAAAATCCTCCTGAAAATAGGCTGCCCTTCTAAAATGCTGGAAATGATAAAGTCATTCCATGACGACATGAAGGGAACAGTCCAATATGTTGGAAGCACGTCACAGCCCTTTGACATACGAAGTGGCGTTAAACAAGGCTGTGTTCTGGCTTCGACCCTCTTCGGGATCTTCTTTGCCTTACTCTTGAAACATGCATTCAGAGATGTAACTGAAGGAATATGCCTTCACACTAGGTCAGATGGCCGTCTGTTTAATCTTTCAAGGCTAAAGGCAAAAACAAAAATCAGAAGGGTCACTATAAGAGACTTGTTGTTCGCTGATGATGTTGCAGTCGTCACTCAAAGCCAACAGGAGCTTCAGAACTTGATGAATCGCTTCACTAAAGCATGCAAGGACTTTGGCCTCACAATAAGTCTAAAGAAAACGAATGTGCTGAGTCAGGATGCGAGTTCTGCACCAGTTATCACTATCGATAACTATGAATTGGCAGTGGTGCACCACTTCACATACCTAGGGTCTACCATCAATGACAAACTCTCACTGGATACAGAAATCGACAACCGCATTGGCAAAGCTGCAGCTACCTTTGCCCGCCTCACATCGCGTGTTTGGGGAAACTCCAAACTCACAATGAAGACCAAAGCTGCGGTATATAATGCCTGCGTCACCAGCACACTCCTATATGGCAGCGAGACCTATACGACCTATGCTAAGCAAGAAAGAAGGCTCAATACCTTCCATTTACGGTGTCTACGCCGCATTCTCGGCATTTCGTGGAAAGATAAAGTGACAAATGTCGAGGTGTTGTCACGTGCTGGCCTTCAAAGTAGGTATACACTGCTTAGACAGCGCAGACTTCGCTGGCTTGGCCATGTTCGCCGCATGGAAGATGGTCGCATCCCAGAAGATATCTTCTACGGACAATTAACAGATGGCAAGAGAACAGTTGGGCGACCACAGCTGAGGTTCAAAGATGTGTGCAAGAGAGACATGAGGGCACTGGACATGGATCCAGCAACATGGGAGGATGAAGCTGCC
Source organism: Oreohelix idahoensis (assembly GCA_024509875.1). NCBI lineage: Eukaryota > Metazoa > Mollusca > Gastropoda > Stylommatophora > Oreohelicidae > Oreohelix > Oreohelix idahoensis. The sequence goes on from JAMPIV010014229.1 coordinate 331,152, forward strand.
GATCGCACTAAGTGGCGATGCTATTTACGGCGCAGCTCAGACTGGGCGAAGAAAGGCTCACACAACAAGCAGAGCAGGGGAGAAAACGTCGAAACCAGGAAAATGAGCAGCTGAGGGCTGCCACCTCAGGGGCGCATTCCCATAGTCAGTTATGACTGAAGGGGCTATTATTATTATTATTATTAGTCTGTCCAACTGTCCAGTGTGTCTGTTGTGCAGTTAATAGCTGGCGTGTCTGTCGTATAGGTAGTGGGGGATACATTTGGTCATAAAGATTTGCGTGGGAGATGGGCTTAAGTGTAGCTTTTCTACATACACGCACATCAGTTGAGGATGGTGATTGATGGTTATGAGCTGTTGTGTCTGGGTTTACTGAGTTAAGTGTATAATTTGTGTCCCTGGTGAATGAATGTGCGTGTTTTTGGTGTGTCCTCTGAGGAAACTTTAAATTTTTGGCTAGGTAGCTGGTCCCTAGTTTAGAAGCGTGCACTTGATCTCTGTATAGCAGTTTTTTTGGCGCACCTGACTTAGATGTGAAAAAGGGTGTGTTGTTTATGAAAGACGTGTTATGTTTTAAACAAAAAGTGTAAAGCACCTTGTTGTTGATATCCACAGTTTGGCATGCTTTACCATAGCTGGGTGGAATAATTGACGAAATATATGTGGATGTGTTGGGAAATTTTTGTTTATGGTGTCAATCATTCTGGAGATGTCTGATAGGTTAAGAGTGTGTCCATTTGTGCTGTCGTTTATCCCTACGTGTATTGTTGTTTTCTTTATATTGGTGTTTTTGTTGAGACGGCTTATTTCGTTGATGAATTTAACTTAGATAGATCTTCTTCCATTCTGCAGACATATTATTACAAACCATCGTAGTTGGGACTGTTTTACATCAATGGACTCATTAAGTGTTGTATCTGAGAAGAATTAAATTGTTAATTGTGTTTTAATAAAATGTATGAATGAATAAATAAAATGTGTTGAATGTAACATAATGTCTGAACCAATATCTAATGGTAATTAACCAGAGCCTACACTGCTAAACTATAGCGGAATGTACAACAACAATTTCGACCAATCGCTGCACCGAACGCTATAAACATGGACCTGTGAGCTGGGGCAGAAAAGCCAGTTGAAGTGTGTGTTTATTTGTGACTACTGGACAAAGGATAATGGATTTCATCCTGTCCGATGATTACAGTAAGATACTAGATATCTTAACCTTTTAGTAGATATCTGGATCTAGGCTATAGGAGCAGTGGTACAGGAGTTATGAGTGTAAATCCCATTATAACAAGGATCTGAAGCAGTTTTACCCTGTTTTGACTACGATAGCAAAATATACAAGGAAGGGAGAGAAAGGACAGTTCTTTTAGAACAATAGCGACCAATTGGCAGGTTAAAACAAGACCTTGATGGAGACAATCGGTTGAAGATCAACGGAGTAAGAAATTTTGAAATTTTAATAGATTAACAGATTGATCAGATGAAGCTTCATCTTCGTAGAAGATTTAGTAAACTAGATAGGCAAAACCATCCAATGGAATTGTTTGTCTTCTTGTCATCCGCTAGGAGGAATAAAAGGGGAGGCTACTGGTGAAGAATTTTACTCTCGCCACCAAATTTAAACGACAGAACACATATAATAGCATACTGCCATGAAGCCACTTCGCCATCTGCAGTTGTGATCAGACTGTTTTGGCCTTTAAAGCCCTGTGTATCTGAGATTGAGGGTAAGAGAAATAATTAAGAGTATGTATAAATATTATATATTTGTGCTTATTGGAAGTGTTTAATTGTGTAGAATCTCACTGTGCAATTCCTGGAAGGAAAACCGCCTTGTGCTAAATAAGTTATGTTTCGAAATTAAATCAAAGAAAGGATGGAAAGAAAGCTATTAGTTTTCAGAAGCTTTTAAAGCCTTTTCTGATTGCTGGCCCGGACAATACCACCAGGAATAAGGAAAGAATGAAAGTAATTGATTTCATGTATTGTTTGAGTACACCCTTAACACTCACCATAAGGCATATGCGTTCCTAGTGAAGTCAATCATGGACATATTGGGAAAGTGATTTTTATGAGTGATATATTATTTTATAGGACAAATCTACTTGTCACTGACTTGATCTATCTTTACTGATTTACCATCAACTAATCTGAACTTCCTCACTAATCTCCTATCTGTGTAGGAAGATTCTAGAGCCAGATGCTATTAAGGACATATTGTGTTTCAGGTCATATCGTATCCTGTCAATCACCATGTCAGCATTGAAGTGTTCTACTGTATCGGTGTAAGAAGTGTTCAAGCACCAAGTATTGACATCAGGTGTGAGAGTGGAAACCCTCAGCTTTGAGTGTTCCATTCCTTACTGCTTCAGTAACACCGCAGACAGAGGCATTGAAGAAAAGTCCTTTAAGACACGACTGCCTCGCTGAGCATGACGTACCACATCACAGTATAGTTATGATGAATTTTATAAACTGGTAAATCCATGTGTGAACAGTGACCATAGGTACAAGTCTCAGTGACAGTTTAAATATATAATTAACTTGATTATATTTTCAAGTACTAACATTGACACTGAATCCAGAGTGAAATAATTAAAGTGAATTTGAACATTCATCGAACTAGTGATCACGATCCAGCAAGACAGAGACATTAATATTAGTAATTAATTAACCAGTTGGTGTATTATATTATTTGTAACATATACAACAGCAGCATCATATTGTTCTATCCACATCACGATTTTTTTTTTTTTTGAGTTTCCAAAGCAATACAATAAAACAACACAAAACCAGATTAATGTAAATAATTGAAACTACCTTGTATAGTGTGTTTCAAAAAGATCGGTCGACGATTGACTTCAAATATCTCCATATTCCTTGCACTGATAAACATGATTTTTTTGCATGTGGTCTTATATTTTCAATGTCCCAAAGTTTTTATAAAATTCAATGTTGCAGGTAGTGTTCTTTTCTTGCATTGGCTAATTCCTTTGATCATTTTTAACAAAGTAATTATTTTGTCCTGGAAGAAAATAATTTACCGTAAATGACTGTCGTAAAATGCAATCTGTATGTACAACACGCTCACATATGTCTCGAGATTTCACCGATTGAAACACGTAATATAGTTGTTTATAAGTAGAAAATAACCTAGGAATAAAAGAGCGAAGTTATGGAGATCGTTGTCGCCGACGCCGCCAGTCAGTGCTAAAATTTTATGCCTCGATCTTGAGACAAACGCTAATTTCCATAGAATTGTACTCCCAAAATGCTAGTAAATAAAACAGCCCGCGTGTTAGTGACTAACAGCTTCTACTATGCCAGTCGGGAATCCAATGTATGCTGTAGAAATGCTGGTTAATTATCTCGCTAGCAAAGCCACTAGATTTTAGTACCGCTTGCGTGAAACTAACGTCACAGTTCAAGCCTAGCCTTCAAAGCAAGAGAGAAAGAAGAAAACGTGTAAAAAACGAATACACGAAGGCATAAAATTGAGAGATAAATGTCGTAGCATGGCAGACACGTGACGTCACAAGTTGCAGACCCCCCTTTTTCTCGACACGCGTTAGTGGCACATATTCACGCTGTTAGAATCGTCAGCCGATATAAACACACACACAAGTAGCATTTTTAGCTAGATGTAGTGCTAAGGTAGTGATTCTACAAACGTGTTATAAAAATTTGGTAACGTACTACAGGGATCTGCTGCGGTCTGCATATGAGAGCGATAGTTAAAAATAAAAGAAAAAAATTAAGGTTAACGTGAGATTTTTTGGATATGCAGTACTGAATGGGGGGAATGAGACGGAGTATCGGACTAGGAGTGTCACTAGTCGTGTTTACATATTTTAATAGGAGAGATAGGAAATAGTTTTTTGAAGCAATGTAGAAATAAAACTATACTAGGCATTAGAAATAAATACAAGAATAAAACAATGTAATGACTGTGCGATAGATAACAACATGATCAATAAGTATGTATCAGAATTTAAAACTATTAAGAAATAAAGAAGTTAGACAGAAGACAGATAGAGGAATGGACTTGAAAATCTTTCTCAGTTTGGCCGTAGGTGGGGGTAGAGGGGAAGGAGTCCTAATTTTGAATATTTGAGGTATATTTTTCTAGAACGCTAGAAGCCACACGGTCCCTGATTGGCTGTGGTGTAATATACTAACGGTAGCATAAAACCAATTAGTAGTTAGTATTAGGTGCCACTTGTTATAAAGATTTTGATCACTAAAGTTGTTTTAAGACAAGAAAGGAGTACATTCTTGTTTGCTATTCTGCACTAGCAGCGATCTGGATTATTACCATATATCGCAATATTCAACTATTTAGTGATTTTATTTCTCTGATGCGGTAAGAATGACAACATTTATCTTATCGTTATTATCATTATTATGTATGCAATATTGAATTTGTATGAAAATTATGTGGGAAAACGTTTATCTAGAGGGAAGTCAACATCAAACACTGTGTTGTTTCACAGCGTTGTTAGGAAATGTATTAACCTGTTGTAGAAAAGTCAGACAGGCTTTCTACCATATTGGGAGAAAAGAAAATTAAATATTAATGGAAAAAAATGTTGTATTATGACATAAGACTAGGAAGATCACTGGCCGTCTTCTTCAGCAAGTCACCGTGATTGTACATGACTTGATATTATTAATGTAAAATGTTTCCTTTGTCAAGGAAAGTGTCAAACGGTGGTTTGAAAGTTATTTATCCACGAAAGGGGTACCAACCAAATTGAGAACGTTAACTAATTGTTTAGTTACCATTCTGATGTCTGATGATATTGCAAATGTTAGAGTAGGGAAAGAGAGAGACTATTAGATGCTGAGTTGGTGTTACGGTATATGCTATTAACGCCGTCTGCTAAAGGTTAGCAGACGTGCAATCGTAAAGGTTAAGACATTTAATATATTGCGATAGATGTTTCAATTATTGAACGCTCCATACACGATCGATTATGACGTGTCTAGCGTTGTTTAGGACACAGTCGGTAACTAGGAGACGCTACCCTTTGTTACTTGACCGCCAAGCTGAATAGCTGCGTTTTTCTAACCTTCCAATTCAATGGCATGATATAGCCATTTATATGTGCATTTTTGATGGACCAGGGTCAGTCCTAGAACTCTATATGAGAGGAAAATTTATGGAGGTTAGTATTTAACTAGAATTCTCAGAAGGAGGAGAATAATCGTCAAATTCATATGAAATATTCAGACTCGCAGTCTCACTGTCGGCAGGTAGCCATGTCTAGCTGCGCGTGCATATAGCTGTGATGTTCTGACGACAATACTGCATTGTATCCTTAAACGGACATTGACACGTAAACTAGCAGTCTACGTTATTGATTAATTTATGCATGACTTATAAGGACTTATGTTCTGTTCCTATTTGAAATGATCATCCTGTGTGTACACGTGATTAAATATTACGGACTCAATCTGAAGGCATTAATTACTTCATTAATGTTGCTGAGTTCAAGTTACATGAACTACTTCTTCATACCATGCTACTGAGTTGTATGAACACCTTCACCCTAATTCGCGTAATACTAAACAAAGCACGATTAACAAGAGATCACTAAAGTAACCATACTCAGTGCATGATCTTCAACCGGCAAATAACTCAGCAACAAAGTGGCGGCCGAATGCGGGGAACGACAGAAAAAAGAAACAAACTTCTGTTCCTTACGCACATGTTAACCATAATATTTATGATCAAGTTTCGATCACATGATCCAGTCGAAGATGACGTCTTACTCATTCTAATGCCTAACAACGTGACGTCACTGAAAGTCGTGTAGGTGATCTGTCGGAGAAACCAAAGTCGTTTTCTAAGTCTAACCAGGGGAAACATGAGCCATTGAAGCAAACACACGATATGGACTACAGGAGCAGACAGTCAGGGGCATTAGCCTAGCTGTTGACGACCTCTAGCACTGATCTAAGCAACGGAAAAGATAAGTCTAGTTGTTTTAATACTGTCGTCATTGCAAACAGTAATACTGAGTCCATGCCTTTTGCCTGCATAGGCATGTCTTTTCTGAATGTGTTTCATGTATTTTTTTTTTGGGTTGTTTTAATGTGTTGTTAATTAGTGGGCCGGTTGGAGGGAACTGAAATCTCTGGGGAATGTCGCGAACAGCTGACCACCTAGATTTCAGTCGGTCTTAGGGCAGTTAAACGATTGCACTTTTGGAAGCCCCATTGAGGTTTGCCATTGGACTACCTGTCCAAATCTGCTGTCGTCTGACGATTTGTGTTAGCTGTGCCGTTCCGTAGATAACTGGCGTATTTTATTTGTACTAAGTTCACATTTTTATTCAGTTTCGTATCATGTTCGTTAACTATTTCGTCCAGTCTACTCTCACTATAATTTATTTTATGATTGTTAAATGTTTGTCCGTTATGAGTCCTGTGATGTCATCATTTTTTGCAGTCATTTTTTTTTGTGTACTTTGAATATTAAGTTGACCTCGGGTCAGACCTTGACCCTTCATTTGGCTTGTGACACTTCCGCTTGTTTTATTTAGTTCATAAATTCATTTTTAATTGTGAAAATGTCTTGTTTGCGTCTTGACATTGTTTGTACCCTTTAGTTGCATCATTGTTTTGTTTGTCCTCATGATATATATTAAATACTACATTAATAATATGATATTATATGCAATAATACACTTGTAATTTAATTTAATTAATTTTTTCTGATATTTAAGGTTAATATGGGACATTGCATAATTATGCAGTGATAGTCCAAGAAAGTAGCACTACAATTATAAGAGATGCCTAGGGCATAATAATATAATATATATATTGACCAAATAAAATAATCTTATAGTCTACCTTTGAGGTAATAGACCCATTGTATATTATTTAATATACTTTTCTGGTACTAAGAGAGTGACTTAGTACATTGAACAATATAATTACTAGGAATCATACCCAACATTATTGGATATTGAGATTAATTGTGTGATGTAATTACATTATAGTTAACAGATATCATAACTATTTATGATATAGTTCGTATTTAGATACAATATTGTTACAAAATATTGTCTATTAGTTGAACTTAGACATAAGAGTTCAGTACTATTGTGATTATTTATATTGAATATTCCTAAGTTGAGTAAGTATAATAATTACTCTGAAGCTACTATTGACTATTTTAATCAGTAATTATCAATAATTACTTACAGATAAAAGTCAAAATGCTTACTATAGACCATTTCGTTAAAATTGGTAAGGAATATGGTTATAAATCTCAAGAACTTCGTCAGTTTGCTGAGGCAGAACTGGAAAAACATAAAGCAGAAATGGAGGAACGTGAAAGAAAAGAAGCAGAGAAAAAGGCTGCATTAAAGAAAGAGGAAGAGGAACAAAAGGCTGCATTAAAGAAAGAGGAAGAGGAACAAAAGGCTGCATTAAAGAAAGAGGAAGAGGAACGTGAGATGAAGCAAATTGCCAAGGAAAATAGATTAAGAGAAATTGCTCAACAGGAAGAAGAGAATAAATTGAAACGAGAGGAAATTATTTTACAACAAGAAATGGAATTGGCGCGTATTAAATTGGAGACAGCAAGATTACAAGCACAAAGTGCTGATGCAAACCAGAATAATAACGCACAAAATGGATCATCATCCAGCCAAACTAAACATTTCTACAACTTTAAATTACCCATTTTCAACTTGAACGTGGACGACCTTTCATCGTTCCTGTCACGTTTTGAACAGACTTGCAAAACAAACCATTTGCCTGAAGAGTCATGGGTACTCAAGTTAAATGAATTCTTGGTTGGAGAACCACTGACGGCTTCTCAAAATGCTGACCCATCAATAGCAAATAACTACGGTGCTATTAAGTCCTTGCTTTTACGAAGGTTTCACCTGGACGAGGAACACTGTAGGTTGAAATTTAAGGGAATTTTACCTGAATCTCCAAAAGATTTTGCAGGATTCATTGCGAACATACGCAATACATTTAATAGATGGGTTGAACTGGCAGAAGTCAACAAATCGTACGACAAATTAGTTGATTTACTACTACGGGATAAGGTATTATCTTCGGTTAGCCAGCCATTTTTTGCATATTTGCAGGAGCGTAAACCAGGTACTATGGACGAGTTAGAAAAAATTTCTTTAAACTACTGTTCGGCACATCCGAATGCAACCATTTCTAACTCCTCATTAAGAGAACCTCTACCTGTAGCGTCCAATATGGCCTACAATCATAATAACAAACAAAGACATCACAGTGTAGACAGAAGTAGGTTCCAAAGAAATCACAATGTTAACTTTCAGAAGGGACATAATAATGATTTCAACAATAAAAATGAGTTCAACAGAGGTAGATCACGAGATAGAAATTATTCACCTCAAACAAACTACCACAATGGTCAACATAACACTAATTATAATCGATCACATACTCCCAATAATAACAATAACTGGAATGGTAATAATCATGGCTCGAGACATCGAGATAATAGTTACTATAGAGGACGACGAGATAATTCTAACAATTATACTCGTAATCGATCTCATTCTCGGGGATCATCTCATTACAACCATAATACAGGGGCGGCAGTTACAAATAATACTACCCCTATAGCTCAGGTCCCACTTGACAATAATACAACACAGTCTTCTGCTGCATGTTTTGCTATTAATTATAATGTGGCAAATAGTTGCCAAGATTGTAATACTATTTTTCAGAAGGCCAAGGAAACGGTGCTGAATTGTGGACACCTTCATACAGCAGTTGGTCTTTCAGCGAACGATGGCAAGGGTACCCTGATGTTCAATAGAGGATTAGTCAATGGTACGGTGGTCTCAGTTTTAAAAGACTCTGGATCAACAACCATTGGAGTTCGGCAGTCTTTGGTACATCCTAGCTATGCAACAGGGGACTATGTCCGTTGCATGACCTTCGGGGGTACTATTGAGTACTACCCCACTGCCATAGTACATGTTAATACACCATTTTTTTCAGGTAATGTCAAGGTGTGCATGCTACAGAATCCATCAGCTGATCTTACATTAGGACGCATACATGGGAGTAAAGATTGTACTCCAGATGAGATCATAGATTGGGAAAAAAAAATTTGCATTCTTTTAGCAACGCTAACGCTGTTGTTGATATGGCTACACTTCGTGCCAACAACATAAATACATGTGGCACAGCAGTTTCCAACTTCACTCTCAGTACTATCCTGGAAATTGATGAAGATGATAGATCTATTGGACAACATACTAAGGATATAACTGATCCTAATAAAACTGTTGACGTTGTCAACATTGACAAAAACATTATGAGGAAGAATAATAGGTTAAATAATAATGCTGGACTTAAAAGGAAACATAAAGTTAACACAAATAATTATGATGAAAAAGTTTTTACTTTGCCCAGCAAAGACATGTCTACGACATGTAGGAAACTTAATACCTTTGGTGATGATAGGTATCATCCTCAGTCCAGTCAGGATGATACGACATCCAACAGAAAGACAATGTCGGTGTTGAAAGGGAAGGTTAATTCTTTGACAAAGAATACATATCATCATTGTCCACTATTTCGTGACAATGATACTACATATATTGGGAAAAGTGCGTATTCTCGCACAGTGTTAGTGCGAAATCTGCCGCAGGATACTACCTGGCAGGCACTTAGAAATTTTTTTGATTATACAGCAAACGTTAAGTTTGTTCGTCTTCTGCCATCATGCAATGGGCAGAATAGACAGGCGATGGTTACATTTCGTAACAATCGAGACGCTCGTTGGGTAATCGAGCGTGATAATGGTGTTTATTTTCATCACCGTTATCTAAAGTTACAATTAGTACCTGATTCTGCGCCACGCAGATAATGGTGTACGCTCACCCTTTTGTCTTATTTCTTGATGACTCAGCTCTAGTCAGTCATCATTTCTTTTCCTTATTGGTCATTTATTCTTATACGTCTTAGATATCAAGGGACACAAAAAGATATTTCATATTAACATGCTCAAGCAATTTCATACACGTCCTGAACACTTACAGTCAATTTTTCATGAACTAGATGACAACACAGTATCTACTTGTTATTATTCTAACTTATCTGTCATCCAGGAAGAAGAATCTTCTTTTCCTGAGGTACAGTTACCGTTACCGGTACCAGTAGTTCAACCTACTGAATCTTGGCGGGATGTAACCATCTCTTCAACGGTTACACCGCAACAGCGTCTACAGATTGCTAATCTATTACAATCTTATCCAGATGTGTTGACCGACGTCCCGGGTCGCACATCGGCTATTAGTCATGACATTACTCTCAATGATGATACACCTATTCGTGTACATCCCTATTCGGTTCCTTTACATTTCCTTGCTAAAACTACTAAGGAACTTGAACAGATGTTGTCTCTGGGAATCATTGAGACTAGTAATTCGCCATTCTCTTCTCCATTAGTGATTGTCCGGAAGAAGGACAATAACATCAGACTATGTGTTGATTATAGAAAATTAAATGCTAAGACTATAGTTGACAGCGAACCACATCCACTTATCGACGACTTACTGCCACGTCTATCCAACGCAACTATATTTAGTAAGATAGACTTAACTAAAGGTTATTGGCAGATACCACTGACCGAAAAGGCTAAGTACTACACCGCATTTTCCACTCCACAAGGTCTATACCAGTGGAATGTGATGCCTTTTGGGCTTGTTAATGCGCCAGCTACCTTCATTCGCCTGATGCGACAAATTTTATCAGGTAGACCAGACGTTATTACATATATTGACGACATATGCTTGTTTAGTTCGTCGTTTGAGGAACATGTTTCGGGACTTAGATATGTTTTCGACACTCTAAGGAATTATCATCTAACTGCTAAACCTACAAAGGTGCAGATCGCGTGTAATGAGATAACCTTTTTGGGACATATCATTGGATCGGGATATATCCGAACGTTACCTAGTACAGTCTCCAAAATTCTAAACATAGCAGTTCCTCAGACGAAGAAACAGGTCAGGAGTTTGTTAGGACTTGTTCAATATTACAGTAGATTCATACCAAACTTGTCATCCATCACGGCTGTATTGTCTTCATTGTTAAAAAAAGACATGCCGGTGAAGGTGACATGGACTGGTACATGCAATGAAACTTTCAACAAAATTATAAATTTGTTCTCGCATGAACCAATTTTAAGACTTCCCGATGCTTCCAAAAGATTTTTCTTACGAACAGATGCTAGTAACTACGGCATTGGTGCATGCCTGCTCCAGAACCATGATGGCATTCTACATCCTACCTTATATATTTCAAGAAAGCTAAAGCCGGCAGAAACAAAGTATTCCACAGTGGACAAGGAACTTTTATCAGTGATATGGGCAATAACTAAACTTGAAAAGTTCTTGCTTGGTGCTCCCTTCACCATACAGACGGACCAACGTGCTGTAGCATCTTTGCGTCGATCTAACCATAAGAGCCAAAAAACTCGCCAGATATGCAATCATCCTACAGCCATTTGAATTCTCCATTGAACATATTCCTGGCACTGAAAACATTGTGGCGGATGCGTTGTCACGTAATCCTATTGACGACGAATAATCAACATTAACATTCCTAAAACATATCAACTATAAGGGAACTAACCTTGCCTTCAATTTAAACTTTATAAACACTATATGCATCACAGAATTGAACTAAAGACAATCAAGGTATACATATTGACATTGAAACTTCGTCTAACGTCCATACACGATATATGAATATTCGTTGAACAATCATGGAACAATATCTGACGACAAGTCGAACTTATTATCCTATGTGCACTTAATTCTTGGATGCTGGGATAAATGACATTTCTTTCCAACGTAAACGTTTGAACATTTTTGCCTAAAAGAATTCATCAGGATCAAGACTACGGATGGATCATCATATCCTATACTAATTAATTAGTTAACTTAACTTCTTAATTGAATTATTATCAATAAAATGAAATGTGAGAAAAAAAATGAAATGAAAGAACAAAAAAAAAGAGAACGAAATATAAAAAGAAGAAATTATGAAAAGAGAAAATAAATCTCACACAAGTATTAGATTAATATTTTTTTTTTAATGTACCTATACATTATTTAGTTAGTTAAATTAGATAGTTATTATTCACTAACACTTAACACACACAATTAAGTTAAACTTATATTCGAATTTCTTTCTATTTCTTCTCACTTATTTTGTCTTTTCTTCTCTCATAACATCACGTTACATTAGAATCTTAATAATTTAACTCTTAGTTTAATTAATTAATTTAATTTTAATTAGTCAAATTAATTCCTATATGACATACTAATACGACAGACCTTACTTTAATTTAATTCTATCATTCACTATTAACATTGGACATTTTATTTAGTTGATATAATAATATGTATAATATTGATATATAATGTGATTAATGTTAGATGACTATGACAAATAGTTAGTTGACATGACCGCGACACGGTTCTACTCAGAACATCGTCGGCCATATGTCACGATTGTGTTAAATTTTTTTTTTTGAAAAATTGTTAAGTCGGATAGATCTTGAAAAAAAAATCTATCGATTTTTTTTTTCCCCGGTGTACAGGGAATTGTTACGGTATATGCTATTAACGCCGTCTGCTAAAGGTTAGCAGACGTGCAATCGTAAAGGTTAAGACATTTAATATATTGCGATAGATGTTTCAATTATTGAACGCTCCATACACGATCGATTATGACGTGTCTAGCGTTGTTTAGGACACAGTCGGTAACTAGGAGACGCTACCCTTTGTTACTTGACCGCCAAGCTGAATAGCTGCGTTTTTCTAACCTTCCAATTCAATGGCATGATATAGCCATTTATATGTGCATTTTTGATGGACCAGGGTCAGTCCTAGAACTCTATATGAGAGGAAAATTTATGGAGGTTAGTATTTAACTAGAATTCTCAGAAGGAGGAGAATAATCGTCAAATTCATATGAAATATTCAGACTCGCAGTCTCACTGTCGGCAGGTAGCCATGTCTAGCTGCGCGTGCATATAGCTGTGATGTTCTGACGACAATACTGCATTGTATCCTTAAACGGACATTGACACGTAAACTAGCAGTCTACGTTATTGATTAATTTATGCATGACTTATAAGGACTTATGTTCTGTTCCTATTTGAAATGATCATCCTGTGTGTACATGTGATTAAATATTACGGACTCAATCTGAAGGCATTAATTACTTCATTAATGTTGCTGAGTTCAAGTTACATGAACTACTTCTTCATACCATGCTACTGAGTTGTATGAACACCTTCACCCTAATTCGCGTAATACTAAACAAAGCACGATTAACAAGAGATCACTAAAGTAACCATACTCAGTGCATGATCTTCAACCGGCAAATAACTCAGCAACAGTTGGACACATTTATATTGTTCCAAGGTTTCTTCTACGTTTGAAAGTGAGCCCAGGTGATCACATACCTGACCATACGTTCTGCAGTGAGGCCATATCTACTGAGTGCCTGCACAAAAATATATTACAAGAAGCAGAAGCGTGACTTGGCAGTAGAAGCTGACATAGGATACTTCAGTCAGCCTGTTACCAGAAATCCCAGATAAGCAATCGTGTCTGGGGTATTTGATATCGCAAACAATCCAACTCTCAATTTCCCAAAATATAATGTGTCAGACAGTGATGAATCCAAACGTTCGAATAACCTGTACCCTTTTCTAAGAGCAAGGAATACTTGGCACTTTTCTAGCTTGACTCATATAAATAATTGTGGGAAAACACAGACTCAATGATATTTGTGAATTAATTGCTGTAAATATTTATATTATCATTTTGAGTTGATTATTCCTGTGTCTAAAAGAATAACAAAGATACAGGAAAATAAATTGTAAAAAATATGTTAAATTGGAAACTTAACCAGTGACTTGTTTAATCATTTTTTATTAGTAATAGGTGTAGTTGTTGTCCTGTTTATACACTCCATCACATTGCATATACCCTAGACACTTGCTAGACAACATACACACACCATTACACTTCAGTAAGGGAAGATATATAATCGGGTGAGGTCATTGGTGGAAGCAGACAAGTGCCCTGTAAACTTATATGAATTTAATAAACCTCAGGGGCTTGCATAGCTGACCTCACACCAGATAGAATTAAAATTAATAATATTTATAGAATAACACCAAATCCACCACAATGACGGAAGTTGCATATTTTCGGCATAGGCCGTGCACACCTTGTGCTTATTGTTTCTGTTGCGCGCTTGTTGTTTACGCTGCGGATGCATCCTGTTATACCACCATCCATGCTGGTTTTATGTTTGATGGAAAATTCGAGCAATCTTAGCCTTGATTATTCATCGCATGCAGTGCCATTAGCTGCCTCTACCTCCCATTGGCCCAAGTTCTGCACTCTCTATCAATGCTGATCATGGCTTGCTGGTAGTTTGTGCTGTTCTCACATGAGTTACCCCACTCTTCTATGCATGGAGGCATTTCTGGAGTCATCTTTATGTGACCACAAGCTATGCACAATGCTACAATGTACATTTGTGGAAGAGAACCTCTGTCTGTTGGATTAATTACATCTTCATTGACTCTTGAAATCGTCCACACAGTTCCAGGGAAGTGGTTAAACTTGTTGAGAACCCAGCATTGCACACTAAGCTTCGAGAAGTCACTTGAGCACCAGACGTGTTTCTTTGGATTTGACCTGGTTGACTGCATGCAGAAGGATCTCACTGTGCTCGCAGTGGTAGGCAGGGGGAGCTGAAAAGTTACTCTGAGCCCAGAACTAGTGCATAGTATTTTAGCTCTGCATAGTTGGAGAGCCCCATTGGATGGCAGGGAATGTACAGTATGCCACGCTCGTCTTACTCCTAGCGAAGAACAGATGTGACGATCCTTTTAAATACCAGCCATGCTGGAGAAACTGGAGGTCATGACCTCAACTCAGCAAGTTTCGGAATGGCAGAAGGGACCCAAAGACGCAGCAATAGAAACCGCAGTCAGCGACTCATAGCTTGACTGCCTGCGTCAGGACCAGCGAATCAGAGCTGGTCAAGACCGCACTCCACCTCCACGTGATGGTCCTGGAAACAGTCTGCAGCAGTGCAGTCTGGCTGAGCGAGTGTGGATCGCAATGGGAAGGCAAACCCGGTCCTAAATAATGCCGTGCAGAAGTCGGATGTGTCGACCGAAAGGTGCAGATATCACAGCTTAGGCGCAAACAGACACAACAGGGCGAACGAAGAAGAAGAAGAAAGAAATGGCAGAAAAGCCATAAGAACAGTCTAGATCTACAGTGTATATAATACCAAGGAGTCTTCAACTTGGTAATGGCTGCACAAGAGTGAGAAGCTCAGCTGACCTAGTTACACAACAACCACCCAGGTCTTCTGCTTTGAGTATATATTCAATTGTCGTCACGTGTCTAATAGTTCCATCTGCCTGCGCCATCCATTACATCCCGCTCTTTATTTTTGTTCCATTGATGTCAGCTATGTTCCAATGCAAAAAATGACGTGCGATGAAGAGAGAAAGCCGATAAAATGAAATTGGACTAATTAATTAACAGCTCTTTTATCACATCATTTTTATAAATGTACGGATATCTTTGAATACGTAGTCTTAGTACTTATAATGAACACAACAAAAAATTCAAAATAAACCATTTTCACTCCGTCTCCGTATGATTATGTTTGACTGTATCGACCTAAGCGACTTGATCGGCCGTCCCATAATACTTATTGAAACAAAATGGGACATACGCCCATCTAAAAATATTTCAGCTTCTCAAAGCTTGGAGGTGTGATGATTTATTACCTGTATTGTCAACGTTATGTTATAGATACTCGTATGACAACCAATTTGTATGAATTATTTTCATACTCTACTGTTATGTATAATTCTAAGCTAGAGATACATAGTTATAGGTACCGGTGATACGTTAAGCAATGGATCTTGTGTAATTTGAATACTGTACAACGAAATAATTGTAAGATCTTTCAACGTGTATTCACTATTAGTATTGACAGTGAGTAGTGCACATTTCCAGAAGCAGTTCATGAGAATGTGCTATTGTTCATTACGTTTCTCTTAGGTCATATTAGCATTCTTAATATGTCGACACTAAGGAAATATTGAAGGTCTTCAGGAACGCACCCATCTCGTAAAGAAATGTTACTCTACTTACCTCTGCATCTCTGCAGACTGCATCTCCACCGCGATTGTCCTCATAACACCTCACCGCATAGCTGACGGCCCGGCAACATGGCTTATTAAAGCTGCAACGCTGATTAACCATTGCACATGTTAATTTGTCTCTGGCAATGTACTGTAGAATAAATTAAGTACACCTTGAAAATAGCTAATGCAGGGAAACCACAGGTACAATCATATCTTATTATACGTGTTATTACACATTTACACAAACTATTTCAATAAGCCAGACAGACAGAATGGCTGCTGGGTGGACAAACTACGGATGTGAAGACTTACAGGCAACTAAAATTACACATAGACAGACAGATAGACTGACAAATAGACAGATAGACAGATAGACAGATAGACAGATAGATAGATAGATAGATAGATAGATAGATAGATAGATAGATAGATAGATAGATAGATAGATAGATAGATAGATAGATAGATAGATAGATAGATAGATAGATAGATAGATAGATAGATAGATAGATAGATAGATAGATAGATAGATAGTTGGTGGAAGATAGAACGAACGAACGAACGAACTTTATTTTCAAAGGGTTGAGAATTGGGCACGTAGGCCCGTCTAACATTCTGCCCTTCCTTTCACCCACCTTTCATACTGAATTCGTTTATTCTCATATGCATTTTACATATCAATTTCAAGAAATTCAACGTAAAGTAAAATAATAATACAGCTGTTGCATGATTCTTTTGGCTGCCACTTCTGTTGGTGTATGTGTGAGGGTTGTATGAAAGAGATAGTGCTATTGTCTGGCACAGCTGACAAGGTTGACGTCAGCAATGTCGGGCTTACTGTTAGTGGCCGACAGGTGTGTAAATATAATGGGCGAATGTCGTGAGTTCTTTAAATTCGTATGTCTCTGACGCCACCAACACAACAGTAACGTTAGGTCAGGAAATAGACCAACGGATAATGCGAATTAAGTTTTCAACTATTACACAGTTTATTAATACGACAGCAACATCGACATCATGGACAGCAAATCACAAGTTAGAACAGCAGGTATAATTCATGGCAAATAGGTTGCAGAAAACAGCAACTCATCATAAATTGTGAAAGTACATATAATCCATCAGAAATTGGTTGCATTAACAGCAATTCATTATAAATGGTAACAGCCGGTATAATCCCTGGCATTAATAATATATTGAATCTCTTCCCTTCAAAATACACTATGGACACACTAGCGAGAC
This sequence comes from Oreohelix idahoensis, assembly GCA_024509875.1. NCBI lineage: Eukaryota > Metazoa > Mollusca > Gastropoda > Stylommatophora > Oreohelicidae > Oreohelix > Oreohelix idahoensis. The sequence continues at coordinate 348,613 of JAMPIV010014229.1, forward strand.
TATAAAAACCGCCTCGAAGCTCTGCCAGATACCTAATGACCGAGATTATTGTTTCTCAATACAACTCAGTACATCTTCACTCAAGCGCGAACTAACTGCTTGAGATGTGAGATCAGCTCACCCGTATCTCTCCCCCAACTACTCAGAACATTTGAACACTTTCTTCATGTTTAAAAAAAACTAACACATACTCAGTTGAGCCATCTTCAAGCAACCAAATAAAAATTCATCTCATAACTTTAAACGTGCTTACTAGAGTGTCTATAAAAAATCAGACCCATACATAAATAACCCAAACACTTAACTCCCACTCAAAAACATGATTTAACAATAGCACACTCATATTAACATTAATTACAGACAGACAGATAGACAGACAGACAGACAGACAGACAGACAGACAGACAGACAGACAGACAGACAGACAGATAGATAGATAGATAGATAGATAGATAGATAGATAGATAGATAGATAGATAGATAGATAGATAGATAGATAGATAGATAGATAGATAGATAGATAGATAGAACAGACAGACAGACAGACAGACAGACAGACAGACAGACAGACAGACAGACAGACAGACAGACAGACAGACAGACAGACAGACAGATAGATAGATAGATAGATAGATAGATAGATAGATAGATAGATAGATAGATAGATAGATAGATAGATAGATAGATAGATAGATAGATAGATAGATAGATAGATAGATAACCGCGACATCTTGTCATGCCCATTGTCTCCGTGGTTCACTGCCTTTTTACCACAACATCTTCAAGAAGAAGATATATTACTCGGCCACAATAAAGTCTAGAAATAGCTGTTTGTTAGATTTGTTTTTTTGTTCTTTCTAGAGCATCCATCTGTTGTGTTATTTAAGTGGCCCAATTACTGCGCGCGCACTACTCTTGTGAGTGGTTAAGCTTAGCGGCCTATATAAAGAATGCGATGGCCAGCATGGGCCCTTTTCGCAAGAGCAGCCCAGAGAGAACAAACGAAGATAGGCACGCCCTGTGTGGGTAGAAAAGAACAAAGACATGACACGTGAGTTAATTTAGGTAGAAGGTCATAATGTTAGAAAGAATATAGGGACATATTTGCCATCATGTTTAACAAAACAGATAGATAAACGTGTTTCATAAGGAGATTTCGTTTAGGACATTATGTTTATTTCTGAAATGATAAGATGAGTGAAAATAATGTGTGGATATATTTTACTAGTGTTAAGTCCAGATTGCGGCTGTAAGAGTTTAGTAGCAATTATTGTATTCATCAGACTATAGATGGCAGGGAGGATAGTGTGATTCGCTTGCATAGCTAGGTGGGGTTGTCGCACGGAAGGTCCAGTGTTCAAATCCTGGGTAAGCCACTCATGTCTGTTGTTTTTCTGTTGTCTAGTGTTCTACTTCTTTATTTCTTACGAGTGCCTGAAAACATACCTTTATGTTTATTTCATATTAATTTACCGTTTACAGGCCTCGGGTTTCCCTTCCTTATATGTTATAAATGTTTAAGCAATCTGTGTTACATGGTGAGACTGCCACCATCATGCACAACACCGTACTGGTCTCATAGGCGACATGCATGAGTGTGTGCGTGTGTGTGTGTGCGTGTGCGCGTGTGTGAGTGTGCGTGCGTGCGTGTGCGTGCGTGCGTGTGTGTGCGTGTGCGTGTGCGTGTGAGTGTGCGTGTGCGCGCGTGTGTGTGTGTGTGTGTGTGTGTGTGTGTGTGATAGTTGAGTGTGTCAGGTGGCGTGAAAGGACTGTTTGGCAGGTGAGAGTATCGTTTCTCATTATTTAACTAGTATCATTTTAACTAGTCGGTGCTTTGTTTGTCTGTTTCAGATTATCAACTGAGCACTGGCTGGGTGTTTTGTTTGTTTTGTTTGCTTTGTTTTATTTGTTTAATGTTTGCTTCATGCGCTTGGTCACTGACTGGGTTGTATGAATAAATACAGCCCCTGCCTTAAGAATCAGAGTTTTATTGTTGATCGTGTCACAGAGGAAAGGCGATTTGGTGTAAAGGCAAGTCCCACTTGGCAAGAGTTTTTTAACGACGTTGAGGCCGTGTGGAAGGTAGCGCCTTTTACTACCGAAGATAAGGTAGACTTAATCTGGAACACGGTTACACCAGTGGTATCTAGAGAATTACAGATACGTGGCAGAGCCAAGGCCAGCCCTGAGAAGTTACTCAAAATAGTGGAAGAAGCCTACAGTGAGCGACCACTAGTCAATGAGATGACTAGGAATTCCCAGGCCGTGAGTCAGGAGCCTAGGGAATATGCTGCTTTCGGTGAAGGCAAAAAGCCTGATACACTTGTGCAGGTAGCCAGTGTAGAAGCCCACACTGAAAAGGACACACTCGAAGCAGAAATATCTCTTCTAAAGTCCCAGCTAGCACAGCTATCACAGACAAGTTCACCAATACAAGAGGAGGTGCAAAGAAAGAAAGCGCCATGCCAACCGCGGAAACACACAAAGCACCACGAGGGGGTGTGTGAGCAGGAACCTGAACTAGACCTTCGTGTATGTGAGAGTCAGTGTTGCGTCCTTTTTTTAAGTCCTAACAGACTTTAACAATATAGACAGTCTCAGGTCCTGTCTTTGTTAAAAGTATACGCACCAATTGAGATATTAGTAATACGCTTGGTATATTAAATTTATTGTGCACGGGAACGCACATTTTTGGGGATTTTGAAATTAACGCGCTTGTTGTCAAACAAAGGCAGATGACGTATCTGCTTGGAGAATGAAGCAGGATCCCTTCCAGACAGTATGGTCTGTTGATATATTTTAGCCCCTGTGTTCGGGCATATTGATGTTTACTTTGGTGATCGGCTCACTGCATTAAAGACATAGCCCCAGGATCACAGACTAAGGTATTAATATAATTGATTAAATATTTTTATGGAATTAATGTCGTCATTGACATAACTTCTACCAGTCGACCTCTAGCTGGTACCCTCAGGCGTTGGGACCAGAATGGATCAGACTTGATCATTTTATGCAATGAAATGTTCAAGCAGATGTATATTGAAACTCGTTGATTGAAATTTCGGGATCTACGTTTATGAATATTGGAATTGCCGTCATACTATTAACGGCTCTTTTGATGGAAGGTGAACTAAAGTTATACGTCCAATCTAGGATCAATATTTCAATTTAATGAATGTATGATGATATACAGAAGTCATAATCTATTGATAATCTAGAGAGGAGGGAATAATCTATTTTATTGGATCCTATACTATTGGTAGTACGAGGAGAGATTGTTCTTGGAAAGGTCAACCGTTTTAGAGAACATTTGTTAAACCAACTATTCATTTATTGTAAGATGAATCTTCAAGATTTATGCAGATGTACTTATGTCTATTAACCATGTACTTGATGGAATATTACCTACCATTTGATCAGGAAGGAAGTTTCCAATATATGCAAGATGTTGTATCGTCCTTTGTCAACGTGATTTGTCAAATAAACTTTGGATTATAACTTTACCCATCATGAGTTCCAGTGTCCTTCCCTCGACACTGTTGGTGTCGGTGTGACCGTGAGGACTTGAACTATTTGTACTTTCATCTTCAATAACATTCGCGTCTGATTTAATCAAAAATAACTAACTGTCATCTTATACAATATTCAATCACATAACCAACATGCACGCACTGACAGTTACGAATATGACGGCCAACTATACACAAACCACGGCTACAATTGATGGCTACAATTGGCGGCACAGTGTGTTCTGAATTTTAACGGATTCTTGGGAACGAAAGCCCTCAATCGAAAGAATATTTCAAGTCAACATTACCAAACGTGGAGGCCAAGGTCACTCAAAGTCTTCAACCGTCAACACAGAACTTCAATTTTCAAGGACAAAAGTGAAATGGATTCAAGTTCTTCTTTCAGTCAAGATACTAAGGCTCAGTAGCACAGCGCCCGAGTTCCAAATTTGGCAATCCTGCAAGGATCGGGAAACTTTTCCATATCGAAAAAAAGGTAAGTTGATAACGCTGTTGTTCATTCCACCGTTTTCGTTGGCTGAGCTCTTCTTTTCAGATGTCCATGCTAATTTTACTTGTATTAAATTTTTATGTTCAATGTTGATAGCGGGATGTTGGGTAGGTGATTTATGAAGGGAACATCCCAGGTTCATCTCAGGGCCTTCATAATTGTTCTATAGATTTATTTGCAGACATCCCTCAGTGGAATGTTCCGACACCTGGGTGTCGAAGGATTCTAGGTCCACTGTGTCTGGTTGTCTGTGACACCTGACTGTTTAGTTGTGACGTCCAGTTTCATTGTAGTTTTCGTAGTAATTTTTATCCGCACTTTAGTTTTATGATGTATATTGTTTGTATCATCCGTCCTTTCTCACCTTACTATCGTTTAGTTTTTTACAAACCTGAAATTTGAAGAAAAAAGACTTCAGATTGAGTCTGAAGAAAATGAGAAAAAAAGGAAATTTGAGGCAGAACAGAAAAGATTGGAGGCTGAACAAAATGAGAGAAAAACTGCTGAAAAAGAAAGGCAACTTAAAATTAAAATGGAAGGTAAGCAAAGGGAAATGGAAGAGAGAAGATTGATAGCTCAGGATAATGCAAGGAAATTTCAGCTTGAGACTGAGGAAAATGAGAAAAAGTTTCAACGTGAAAAACAGTTGAAGGAAATGGAATTTGAACAATTTAGATTAGCTCATGAGGTTAATACTCAAAAGACTCATGAAGGTCAAGCTTCATCTAAACATGATAATTTTAGGGAAGTTAACTTAAAATTACCAAAATTTAATCCACCATCCGACGATGTGATTTTCTTCCTAGACAGGTTTGAAGCTACATGTAGATCCTATAGCTTGGATAAAACGCAGTATTGTACCCATTTATCTAGGCTACTTACAGGCGAAGCTATGGCGGTCTACCATATGACTAGTACTAATGATAAAAATGATTATGATGCTCTTAGAGCAGCTCTTCTTAAGAAGTATCAAATGTCGAAAGATGAATACAGGGTACGTTTTAAAACTATGCTACCACATTCAGGAAAGAACTTTAATGACTTTCTTTCTCAGATACGTCTCACCTTGGAAAGATGGATCGAATTATCCAAGGTAGAAAAATCTTATGACGGTCTTTTTGATTTATTGCTACGCGATAAAGTTTTATCTTCTGTAAACCCAGCATTTCTTGCTTTTTTACATGAACGTAAACCTAATAATATGAAAGAAATGGATGAAAATTGCAAAAATTTCTGCACCGCACATCCGAACATGGATATTAGCAATACTCAGATTAAGGATGAATTTCCTGTTGCTTTTGCTATGCAACAGAATAACTTTTCACGACACCGTTCATTAAGTAACGACAGATCCTTTGAAAAGGGAAATAACGAGAATTTCAGTTCTTGTAATCTTTATAAGGGGAAACAATTCCAACAATCTTCTCCATATAATGTTTCTTGGGGGTCAATCTCACAGATCACGAGATTTTGATAGCAATAATTTCAGAAATAATCAAGGAAACAATTATAAACAAAACTGGCGATCCAATTCGCAGTATTCACATAATCGACATGGTTCTCTGAACAGATCATTTGGTCAAAGACATAACAGTAATACCAATAATTGGCGTTCTAACCAAGATTTTAACTCCAACAATAACAGTAATTATAGCAATTTTAGAGAAAATAGTCAAAATCGACCGCGGCGAAGAGATAGATCTTCGAGCAGACCTCGTCATCAGTCTAATGTTGCTTTACTTGAGGCACAAACTAACAAAGATCAGGACAAAAATGTTAATCCACATAATGCAATGTCTTGTATTGATCTTGAGCAGATAAAGGCTTGTCACGAATGCTCTACGCTATTCCAGCCCAAGGCGATCACGACGCTGAGATGCGGACACATATTGCCAAGTCTCCCAGCAGTCTGTACGGCCACTTCTGCGTCAGTTCACCAGGGAAAAGAATGCCTTAAATTCAAAAGAGGATATGTTAACTCTATTCCTTGTTCTCTTTTATTTGATTCAGGTTGCAGCACATTCGGTGTGCGGAATTCACTTATCGACCCTTGTTGTGCTACAGGCAATACTGTCAAATGCGTCACCTTCGGCGGCACTGTGGAAACCTTTCCTACAGCTATTATTGGTCTTAACACACCTTTTTTTCAGGGAAGATCCACGCATGCCTTCTTCAGAATCCAGTTAGTGATGTCATATTGGGTTGCATACACGGTATAAAAGAGTGTACCTGTTACGTACATTTATTACCTAAGGGGGTAGTCTTCGGTCCTGCCAAATGTACGCACCAGTTTTATGTAGTTATATTGTTTGTGCGTTCGATTGATTCACGCACTGACGTGCACAATGCTGTGTGAGTTGCTTTGGACGCACGTGTAACCTAGTTGAGAGATTGTGACGTCATGATAGGGGCAGCTCGGACGACATTTTATGTCCGCAGTGTTATTATTTGATTCCTGGCAGATTTGAAGAAGCCAGCAGTTGTATTCGTATCTATTGGTCTTCATGGCGAAGCCAATAGTGGATGTCTGAAGTAAGTGTCGCCCCATTTCGTATGGCAAGATTAGTAATGTAAATTAAAGTATCAGGCCGCTCCTATTAATGGTCTAGCGGGAATTCATCGGAGATGACATTCCTAGAATTGGACACACGGAGTCGATAGCCTTTGGAATCTTTTGTAGAGGGAGAATCCATATGTGGAATCAAGTTAATGAATATAGATATATGCTTCACATGTTTAATATGCCGTTTTACCTATGCCAAAGTCGTGGTATGGATACCGAGAGGTTAGCCAAGATGAAACACTAACTTGGTTGTATTGTTATATCTGCCTTTTGTTTGGATTGGATATGCTATCCAAGAATTTTACAACAAAGTCTGGGATGCTTACAAGTATGATATAAATTATTGCTCCGTGAGAATGAATCCGTTTGCCTTAATAAACGTCCTTGGGAGAAGGTCAATGGACGTTAATTACCATGTCTGTTATATGAAATGGAAGTGATCCTTAGTCACTGGAATAAGAGAACTTAACTGTTAGAGAATCTACAACAACTTTTAACAGTGATATTAACATTTTAACGTATGATCTTCACATCTGTAACTATGATTGTCTTGTTCCACTTCGTTGGTGTCACGTCAATAAAATACATGTACAGTAAACACCGACTTGTGTGCTGCCAATACTTGCCAGTTCACCCAATGCAACGATACCTGTTGGAATGTTCGTTTGAAGAAGTTTATTGACATTTTGTTCGTATTCAACCATTCGCGTGATAAAATCAATACCATTACCATAAACGGACTCCAACAGAACCTCACAGCAAATTGCTAAATGGGAAGAGCGACATATTCAGGCTGCAAACGCAGTAGTTACCAGAGCGCAAGCTACTGATATGTTGCGTAATACACCTTCTGACCCTGCGGTCAATGTTAATGATGATGTTGACACTCCTATTTCACGGGAATGGTTTATAACATTGCAAAAAAATGATGCTTCATTGACCAGATTTTTTAAACTAGCTAATAACAAGACTACAAAAACGAATGCAAAATCTAGACATAATTTTGTACTCAAGAATGGGATATTAGTGAGACTAATACAAGACACTGATTCTTCATTACGGTCTCAGATTTTAGTACCTCTTTCTATGAGAGCTCAGATATTGCGTCACGCACACGACTCTCAATGCGCAGGCCATATGGGTTTTTCACGAACCAAATCTAGAATGTTATCTGCATTCCATTGGCCAGGCGTTCACAGAGATGTGAATATCTACTGCCGTTCGTGTACGACATGTCAAGAAGTTAAAGTTCGGGCTCCATACCACGCAGCTCCTATTCAGGCTGCGGACATTCCGATTCGACCATTTGAGAAAATGGCTATTGATATCATTGGTCCTATACAACCTTCTGCAAGAGGACATACACATATTGTCACTTGTATTGATATTTGTACTCGTTGGCCTGAGGCCATACCTCTGAAAAATACATCATCTGCTAGTGTTGCAGAGGCATTATGGTTGATCTTTTTGCGCTTAGGTTTTCCGCGTAAGATCTTATCTGACCATGGTGTTCAGTTTGTATCTGAAGCTATGTCACAAGTCATGAAGTTGTTAGGTATTGATAGATCGCTTAGTTCGATCTACCACGCAATGTCCAATGGATTAATTGAGCGTAAAAATAGGACACTCAAACAGTTTCTAGGTAAGATTACGCAAGATCATCCTCAGGATTGGGACAGAGTCCTACCTTCTGCCCTCTTTGCGTATCGTGAGGTGCAAAACGAAGCAACTGGTTTCTCTCCGTATCAATTAGTCTTCGGCATCCAACCTCGCGGACCAATGTCGTTACTCCACGACTTACTCATTGAAGAGAATATCGAAGAGGAGACTCAATCCTCTTATGAGTATGTGATCTCTTTGAGAAAAAGGATCATAGATGCATGTAGGTTAGCTACCGCAGCATCTGAACATGCAAAAGAAAAAGCTAGACTTTTTGCAAACAAGTATAGACGTCTTCGTCAGCTTATTCCGGGTGATGAGGCATATGTATTATTGCCTTCTAAAAATAATCGTCTACTCATTACCTGGAGTGTCCCTTTTAGAATAATATCTAGAATTTCGGATGTCCACTACATTGTCGATGTAAAGGGCAAACATAAAACCTTTCACATTAATATGTTAAAGGAATATCATACACGTCCTGACTATCTTCAGTCAGTATTCCATTCAACTGACGATCCTACACCTCCTATTCATCACTATACCACTTTAGCTGTCATTCAAGAAGAATAGTCTTCTTTTCAAGACGTACCATTAACTATACCGGTGGTAACACTTCATCCGACTGAAAGTTGAAGTGATGTTACTATTTCTTCTGATCTTTCGGCTGATCAAAACCAGCAAGTTTCCTCAATTCTAAAATCTTATCAGGATGTCCTCACTGACATCCCAGGTCGTACGTCAGTTATTAAACATGACATTCTATTGACTGACGACACACCTATTCGAGTTCGTCCATACCCTATCCCTTTACACTTTCGTGCTCAGATTGATAAGGAGTTGGATGAAATGCTTCAATTAAAGATAATTGAACCTTCAACGTCACCATATTCTTCATCTATGGTGATCATCAGAAAAAAAGATAACAATATTCGTCTTTGTGTAGACTATAGAAAATTAAACAAAGCTACACAATTTGACGCGGAACCATTACCTTTGTTAGAAGATTTATTAGTTAAACTGTCTGACTCTATTTACTTTTCTAAATCTGACCTGTCAAAAGGATATTGGCAAGTCCCATTGACAGAAAATGCAAAGCCACTTACTGCTTTCTCGACACCTCGGGGCCTATTCCAATGGAATTTTATGCCATTTGGGTTAGTGAACGCTCCTGCCACTTTCGTGCGTATCATGCGTCGCATACTGTTTCATCGTCACGATGTCATTGCATACATCGATGACATTTGTCTCTTTAGAAACTAATGGGATGAACATGTTCAGGGATTGAACACATTACTGTCCACGTTACGGTCATTTAACCTAACAGCTAAGCCATCCAAGGCATTCGTGGGTTTTCACGACATATCATTTTTAGGCCACCGTATTGGTCATGGCAAATTATATACTGAGGACAGTAACGTCACGAAAATCCTGAACATTACAGCTCCTAAAACAAAGAAACAAGTACGATCTTTGTTAGGTCTAATACAATTTTACGGTAAATTTATTCCTCATTTATCGACCATTACTGCTCCTTTCTCTTCATTGTTGAGGAAGGGCACGGCTAACGTGATTCGGTGGTCGGATGAACATCAAATCGCGTTGGATTCTATCAAGAATTTTTTTTCCAAACCTCCGATTTTGATGCTACCTAATCCAAACATTCCTTTCATACTTCGCAGTGACGCGTCTAATTACGGAATAGGGAGTGTGCTACTTCAAGAATAAGGTGGCACCTTGCATCCAGTGATGTATGTTTCAAGAAAATTAACAGCAACGGAGCAGAAATACTCGGTTCTGTATAAGGAACTTCTTGCTTTAGTTTGGTCAATTACCAAACTCGAGCGTTATTTGTTGGGATCTCATTTCATTGTTGAGTCTGATCAAAAAGCACTCACTGCTCTCAACACTAAGGACATCAAGTCAGCGAAATCCACCAGATATGCAATAACGTTGCAACCGTACAGTTTTACCATACGTTCCATACCAGGATCACAAAATGTGTTAGCGGACTGTTTATCCAGGTGTCCAAGCGATCCAAGCGAGCAAATACGCCCTACAGAGATTGGAACTTCTACACAGACAGTCTTGCAATTGTAACGTAATGATAAAATAACTTTGATGATTTATTTAACGTCTACTCAAGTTATATCTTCACTGTATTGCGTATGGAAATGGATTATTCAGACTTTTAGTATTGTGAGTCCATAACCTGCCATCAATGGTACCTATACCGTGTAGCGGTATGGCAGCTTGCGTACCCTGACAATCCCCAGAGCTATGCCAGTGGGAGTTTTACTCCTGGTAAATTCAACCAAGCTGGACTGGTCTGTGTGGGTAGGGGTCAGACAAAAGCTGGTACCCTGGTCCTCCAGGTTGGGGGTTTTAGCATAGGGCTAACACCCCTGTCTGTGTAAAAAAAAATGAAGTTACGGAAACAACAATAAATGAACAAACTTTGCTGCGGTATGGACATTCGGAGTCTGTGGCTCGTATGACTGTCAGTGGTGAAAGCCGAAAGGAAGCCACTGACATGAAGAACCAGAGTTGGGGCACTGTACGAAGGATGGCCACCGACCGAGCAAAGTGGAATCAATTTGTTGTTGCCCTACAAGACGCCACTAGGCGTGATGGCCACTGACTGCTTTGACGGTCGGCGGCTAAGGATCAAAGAAGAAGAAGAAGAAGAGTCAATAACACTGTTGTGTCAATAACATTGACGTAAAGAAAATTAACTTTTGTTTTAAATGGACAACATTTCCTTCTGAACGTTACATTGTGAATATATATATAAACATCCTTCTAAGGTGATAGATACATACTTTTCCAAGTGGAGTTTGTTAACTTTCAAGATTACTCGGAAAATAACATTTCAATGTCGTTAGATTTCAATAAAACGGAACTTCATTGATGATTGACTGTTTTCGGAAATGATAATGGAACTTCTTAAGGTTATTACAAATTTTTATAACTGGAATTGGTAACAATTTTAAGACATTAACAATATTGATTAGATATTATCAATTAAGATCACTTAATTAGTTGTATATTTCACAGTGATTAACAATAATAGTTTGTACGATAGTTCTTAGAACTAGAAACCACCACTTTTAGTGTATTATTTTGCACTCATAGTTAATTAGTGTCACTAATTAATTTTAGAAACAGCTAAGTGTCTTGTTCACTTCGCGTGGTTTATTAATTGCTTTGATCACTTTCCATGTTTTATTTGCATTCCTTTTGGTTGTTTATGAATTCACTTCTCATTTATAATGTAATTTCATCTTCATCATTTATAATTCACTTGTTCATTTTTTTAGTTTGATGGTTTCACATCCTCGTTGTTTTAGTTCATCATCCTTCATACTTTAATTTCTTTTCTTGGTGCCACAATTATTCCAAATTGATGGATTGTGGTTGGAATTTTTATTTATTACACCTTTTGTTTGTTGATGTTGAATTTAGTTCTACATCCCATTTGTCATTAGTATATATAAAGGGGGGTGTATTATTAGTATTATTCACCTTTCCACGTTTATTAACGAAAAAAAAGAAAAAATTAATAGAATTAATTTTTTTCAGGAGGGTTTGTAAAGTAACTGTTGCGTCCTTTTTTAAGTCCTAACAGACTTTAACAATATAGACAGTCTCAGGTCCTGTCTTTGTTAAAAGTGTACGCACCAATTGAGATATTAGTAATACGCTTGGCATATTAAATTTATTGTGCACGGGAACGCACATTTTTGGGGATTTTGAAATTAACGCGCTTGTTGTCAAACAAAGGCAGATGACGTATCTGCTTGGAGAATGAAGCAGGATCCCTTCCAGACAGTATGGTCTGTTGATATATTTTAGCCCCTGTGTTCGGGCATATTGATGTTTACTTTGGTGATCGGCTCACTGCATTAAAGACATAGCCCCAGGATCACAGAGTAAGGTATTAATATAATTGATTAAATATTTTTTATGGAATTAATGTCGTCATTGACATAACTTCTACCAGTCTACCTCTAGCTGGTACCCTCAGACGTTGGGACCAGAATGGATCAGACTTGATCATTTTATGCATTGAACGGTTCAAGCAGATGTATATTGAAACTCGTTGATTGAAATTTCGGGATCTACGTTTATTTTTTTATTTTTTTTTTTTCGTACGCCCGCTAATACTCGAGGCGAAATCTCAGGTTATTTTTTTTTATGTCTAACCTGGCATTGATTTTACGTGAGTATCCCTTTTTCTTGTACAGAGGCAGGTGTCCCTCGCCATTCAGGCAAATACTCTCCGATTTCGGAGGTACCCATTACAGCTGGGTCGGCTCAGGAGCCGCCAATCCCTGGTCGACGACACTCCTTCAAATGTTCTCGCCAGGTCTCGAGTTAATCCAGTCCAAATCCCGGTCGACGAAAAATCCTCAAATGCCGTCGCACGGGTTTGATCCTGAATCACCCGGTCGCCAGTACGCTGTTGTAACCACTACGCTAGCGCGGCTCCCTTCTACGTTTATGAATATTGGAATTGCCGTCATACTATTAACGGCTCTTTTGATGGAAGGTGAACCAAAGTTATAAGTCCAATCTAGGATCAATATATCAAATTAATGATTGTATGATGATATACAGAAGTCATAATCTATTGATAATCTAGACAGGAGGGAATAATCTATTTGATTGGATCCTATACTATTAGTAGTACGAGGAGAGATTGTCCTTGGAAAGGTCAACTGTTTTAGAGAACATTTGTTAAACCAACTATTCATTTAGTGAAAGATGAGTCTTCAAGATTTATGCTGATGTACTTATGTTGATTAACCATGTACTTGATGGAACATTACCTAACATTTGATCAGGAAGGAAGTTTCCAATATATGCAAGATGTTGTATCGTCCTTTGTCAACGTGATTTGTCAAATAAACTGTGGATTATAACTTTACCCATCATGAGTTCCAGTGTCCTTCCCTCGACACTGTTGGTGTCGGTGTGACCGTGAGGACTTGAACTATTTGTACTTTCATCTTCAATAACATTCGCGTCTGATTTAATCAAAAATAACTAACTGTCATCTTATACAATATTCAATCACATAACCAACACGCACGCACTAACAGTTACGAATATGACGGCCAACTATACACAAACCACGGCTACAGTCAGGCTGTTGTCAAGGAAAGCTGTGAGCTGACAGTACCAACAAACGCAGTTGCACCAAGAAGGCGACAAGGGGTTTGCAAGGGGTATAGTGTCCACAGGGGATGGGGTTTATCACGCCAGATGATGGAGGTACTGATGTATTCGTACATCAGACCAAGATCTTCAGAAAGAGATTCCAGAGTCTGGCAAGGAATGAACGAGTAGCATTTGACAGCAAACCATCTGTTCAGGGCATTAAAGCGGTCTTTGTATGCGGCATTGACGGCCAGGAATGTAAGGGCAGCAGGAGGCGACCCATGGCCCAGAGGAAGACTAGAAAAATAAGATGATACAATTTTGGAGACCTTTCAGACCACATTGCAGCCAAGTGCCATCAAGGCCCGTTTCCGAAGAGATGTTTTCAAAGCAAGTCCACAGAACATTTGATATTCGTCTGTCCCTCAAGGAGCTCTTTCCCCAGACGTACTGCCACAACGAGGTTGCCGTTTATGTGCAAGCCAAGAGATGGCCATGACAACTGTCATACTAAGGGCGCCGATAAATTGATGATCGTTTAGGGGAGAAAACTCGTCGTAAGCAGATAGGAGGATATGCACATCAATGTTGAGAAGAGGAAACTCATCAAAAGCAGATTGTGGGGAATGTAAGCCACCGTTCACACAAAACGAGTGTAAAACACGTCAGGAGCAATCACCCCTACAAACTTGACAGCTGCATGCACTGACAAGAAGAAGTTACAAGCAAGCAGCGACGCTGCACAAGTAGACGAATCTTCCAGACCACAGCAACTGCCAGCCCGACAACGTACGACTAGGAACATGACGACCAAGAGGGTTCCCAGCCGGGTTGTACCTATTACAGAATGTGAGCCCAAAGCATCGCTGCTCAGAAAGAATCATGTGCAGCACCAACGATCTGAGAGATTACAATTGAAGCGCCAGAGGTAGTGTTGTTGTCGGGATGACAACTTAATCAGGCGGGGAATATGTAATCTCGCAATCCTGTTATCCCCATTGTCTCCGTGGTTTACTGCCTTTTTACCACAACATCTTCAATAAGAAGATATATTACTAGGCCACAATAAAACCTAGTCATAGTTGTGTGTTATATTTGTGTTTTCGCTCTTTCTACAGCACCCATCTGTTGTGTTATTTAAGTGGCCCAATTACTGCGTGCTCACTACTCTTGTGAATGGTTAAGCCTAACGGCCTATATAAAGAATGCGATAGCCAGCATGGGCCCTTTTCACAAGAGCAACCCAGAGAGAGAGCAAACGAACATAGGCACGCCCTGTGTGGGTAGAAGACGAACAAAGACATGATACGTGAGTTAATTTAGGTAGAAGGTGATAGTGTTAGAAAGAATATAGGGATGTATGTCTCTACATATTTGGTATCAAGTTTAACAAAATAGATAGATAAATGTGTTTCCTAAGGAGATTTCTTTTAGGACATAATGTTTATTTCTGAAATGATAAGATGAGTGAAGATAATGTGTTGATAGATTTTACTAGTGTTAAGTCCAGATTGCGGCTGTAAGAGTTAAGTAGCAATTATTTAATTCATCAGACCGGGCAAGAAAGGCATACATAGTAGGAAACTATTTCATACATTGAACTGGACAGAGATGTTATCAGGGACTGGAATTTAGATAATATTAACTGTTGGCAAGACGGCAACCACGTGTTCATGAAAAGCATCATGCACTGTTGCATAAAAGTGGCGCCATGGAGTCTGCATTAACACTCTTAGTTATCACGTGTTATAGGCCTAGTAATGTTACGTTATTTTATATTGTGTGAATTGATACGTAGGTGATTATATTGTGTGAATTGACTCGTGGGTGAATTCAGGGTAATTGAATTTTCTGCAGTAATGGAAGGGATAGTTTAGGTTAAAGTGTATTTCACAATAATTGATCATAATACTACTGTATTTCTTTAGTGGGTTACTTTGAAGCTACTGTATATATTTAGTGGGTCACTTTGATATTAGTTCAATTACATCTGTTGTGTGCACAGTTTTGTAGTACTAAAGTTCCCTTTGAGAAGATGAATCTAGCTTTAGGTATTTAGATTTCTGGTGAGCGCAATACCACTCCTTTGTGCGTAAGGCACGTTGAGACAGGTGTTTCTCTGTTTGGTCCTTGTGGAGCATGAAAACACCAATGCACCTGGTGTCCATCACAAGCCCACAAGAAGCATTTTTATGCTATTGCAGTAGTTGTTTCTGTAACAATGTGTTTTATATGATGAATTCCCAATCTCATCAGTCGGCATATACGACATGCTTCAAAGTGCAGGGACGAATATTGAGATGGATCAGTTGCGAGGTGGTGGTTTATTCCCATTATTGAGAGTATATGTTGTACATATAGTTGAATATTATTCTATGTCCATTTTATTATTATTTAATTATTGTTTTGTGTAGAATGGTTTGCGAGAGCACGTGGGCTCACTTGGAGATATATATTTCTCTTCTCGCTCCTTATGGCGCATGGGGCCACCAATGTGGCTGGCATCCACATGAAGCCCTCACAAAGCATTCAGATGCTCTTGCAATAGTGGTTTCGGTAGCAATCTGTGTTACATGGTAAGATTGCCAGCATCATGCACAACACCATACTGGTCTCATTGGACGACGTGCATGAGTGTGTGTGTGTGTGTGATAGTTGAGTGTGTCAGGTGGCGTGGAAGGACTGTTAGCAGGTGAGAATATCGTTTCTCATTATTTAACTATTATGATTTTAACTAGTCGGTGCTTTGTTTGTCTGTTTCAGATTAGCAACTGAGCACTGGCTGGGTGTTTTGTTTGTTTTGTTTGCTTTGTTTTATTTGTTTAATGTTTGCTTCATGCGCTTGGTCACTGACTGGGTTGTATAAATAAATACAGCCCCTGCCTTTAGAATCAGAGTTTTATTATTGATCGGGTCGGTTGCGAGTGTGCAAGAATGTGATCACATATACAATACCATCATTTTCATCTCGCTCACCCTATCACAGACAGATAGATAGATAGATAGATAGATAGATAGATAGATAGATAGATAGATAGATAGATAGATAGATAGATAGATAGATAGATAGATAGATAGATAGATAGATAGATAGATAGATAGTAGGTAGATAGATAGATAGATAGATAGATAGATAGATAGATAGATAGATAGATAGATAGATAGATAGATAGATAGATAGATAGATAGATAGATAGATAGATAGATAGATAGATAGATAGATAGATAGATAGATAGATAGATAGATAGATAGATAGATAGATACAATTAAGCTAATGTAGTCTTATTTCACTAATGATCTGTTATTTTGGTCTGTTCGACAGGCTGCTATTTATACTGTATACATTCCCTGCCCATACTGTCCGAGATCTTTCCAGGTCCGCACCGGGCTCATCAGTCACCTTCGTACTCATAGACTATCCTAACATATTCCTAATAATTGGATGAACAGAGTGGTCTTCATCACCCGTGATGGACGAACAACATATACTGTTCAAAAAAAGAAACGCATTGCTACTCAAGGCAAACACATAGCCATAATTTTGACATTCAATAACTTTTTTTAATTTAATGAGTTTATTGTTCAAATTGCACACAAGAATACCTTAGGGTTCAACCAATCAATTGACAGTTGTTTTACATCTGGGTCACGAGAGTCTTTTGGGGTACGGGCTTTCCCGTTAGCATGGTGTGTGGCCTCTTCTTGCATCGATCAGCGACTGGCATCTCCTGGGCATGGATGCGATCAGACGTCTGATGTGGGCCTGTGGGATGGCTGCCCACTCTTCCAGGAGTGCCTGGAACAGATCACGACGATTGGCTGGAGCAACGTCTCGGCGACAAACACGTCTATGCAGCTCATCCCACAGGTGCTCAATCAGACTCATGTCTGGAGACAGGGATGGCCAGGGAAGGGTGAGAATGTTGTTGGCAGTCAGGAACTGCGTGGTCAAACCATGCACAATGGGGTCTGGCGTTGTCCTGTTGAAACACAGACCTTTGGGCAGCCAAAAGTGGAAGGACATGGGGTCGAAGAATTTCATTGACGTATCGTTGCGCATTCAAGTCTCCTTCAATGTGCACCAATTGACTCCTTCCGTTGTAACTGATCATTCCTCACACCATTGCACCTCCACCACCGTGCGGCGGAGCTTCATCAACGCAGTTTTGGGCAAAACGTTCATTTCGCCTACGGTAGACCCTACGCCGTCTATCATGACGCTGCAACAAACAGAAATATTCGTCACTAAACCAGACACGTCTCCATTGATTGTCAGCTGCCCAGGGACGATGCTGGTTGGCCAAAAAAAGTCGATTTTGGCGATGGCGGCGCGTAAGGATAGGTCCTCGGTGAGGTCGTTGTGCCCAAAGTCCAGCGTCATGCAGTCTATTCCGGACAGTTTCATCAGACACATGACCTCCTGCAGGCAATGACTGGGCAGTTGAGGAAGCTGTTGTAAACCTGTCTCCGAGGTGACGAAGCCGAATAAAGCGATCCTCCGCTGCTGTTGTCACTCTGGGTCGTCCACTGAGATGCCGGTTTTCAACTGAGCCAGTGGCTTGGAACCGGTGCCAAAGTCGACTGATGGTACTCTGATGCACGTTTAGATACCTGGCAACATGACTTTGACTTTCGCCTGCATGCTGTCGGCCAATAGCAATGTTCCTTAATTTATCGATAGAGACGCCATAAATGTCTGCTTGAAAATGAACTGAATTTTTGTGTGTGTGTAGCGTTATCCTTTTATATGGTTTCAGTTGCGTAGTCAGTGAATAGTGTTCACCCCAAATTGTGTTGCTTTCACGTGCGCGCAACACTATTGACCACTGCGTTGTAACGATTACAAAAACGAACGCAATTCAGGTCAACACGTGCATTTGACACTGTAAAGAACATTTGAGCTTGTTTTTATATACCCTAGCACCAAATTTTACTTACAAACTCATAAAAACGCGCCCTCGGATAGCTATGCGTTTCTTTTTTTTTTTTTTTGAACAGTATAGTTTGCAATCTACAAATTACTAACCAGGCTGTTGATGATTTGTCGAGAATTTACATCAGAGATAGGCGTGACTTCAAAGTAATGTAGTAGAAGGAAGATATAGGACCATGAACATCTGAAGCACACGTCAAGATTGCAAATATTTAAATATCCTATTTTTTGATCTGACTATCAAGAAATGGTTTATAGAAACTTAGACCACCATGATTTATGAAAATTTACTTACTTATTCATTCCTCTTCTACCGTGAGGTGTAGAAGTTTGTAAGAGAAAGCGCCATACTATTCTATCGGCTGTCTTCCTCATGGTTTGGTTCCATTCTAGTCCTCGGTCCTTCACAGATTGTCTAATATTATCCTCCCAGCGGACTTTGGGTCGTTCTGGAGGTCTGGATCCCTGGCTCTTAGTTTCCCATGCTTGCCGTGGTAGCCGATCTTCTCCCATTCTGCAGACATGGCCAAACCATCTTAGTTGGGACTGTTCTACTTGGGTCTGCAATGGTTGGGTTTTTAGGCCTTGACGTATCGTCTGGTTGCGGACCATGTCTCTTCTTGTTACTTCAACCACCTTCCTCAGATACCTCATTTCTGAGGCTTGGATCTGGCTTTTGTGGGTTGTAGTCATTGCCCATGACTCGCATCCATACGTCAAAACTGGGACATAGGTGGAGCGGTATACAGCCATCTTCGTCTTCTTACCAACTTCTCTTTTGCTGAGAAATCCTCGATTTATGGCTTGAAAAAGTCTCACAGCTGCTTCTCTTCGGGGAGCCAACACTTCTTTGATGCCTCCCTTCCGGTCTATGACAGCTCCAAGGTATTTAAAGTGGTCGACCTGCTCCAGGACCTGTTCTCCCAGCTTAATCTGATGTCTTCCTTCTTCTCATGATATCACCATGGATTTTGTTTTAGAGCTGCTTATGACCATCCCTCTCTTCTCCAGCTCTTCCTTCCAGACTTGCAGGTTGGATTGGAGATGTGCCTCTGATTTAGCAATCAGGGCAACATCATCAGCAAATGCTAGCTCTGAAATACAGACCTGTCTCATCTTCCAGTACCCCACTGAATACTTTCCTGTCCTCTCCTTACATGCCTTGATGACATCGTCCATGAGGAGTATGAAAAGATAAGGCGACAGGATATCACCTTGTCTTACACTAATGATGGTCCTGAATTCTTCTGACTTATGGTTTGCCGTCCTCACATAATTTCTGCAATACTTGTAGAAGCTCTGTATAGCATGAATCAGAGGTGATGGAATGTTCTTCTTTGCCAAACAGTCCCAGAGTTTGTTCAAGGGAACCTTGTCAAATGCCTTTTTCCAGATACAAGAAGCAAAGATGGATCTCACTCTTATACTCAAGAGCCTTTTCACTCAGCAGTCTGGGTATGAAGATTAGGTCTTGAGTACTTCGATTTGCTCGGAAACCACACTGGACCTCATCCATTTGTGCCTCAGCTAGGTGTCTGAGTCTCTGCCCCAAGATTCTAGTGTAGATTTCACCAGGGACACTGAGAAGGGATATGCCTCTATCGTTTCTACATTGTCGGTTGTCACTCTTTTTGAAAATCGGTGTTATTAATTCAATCTCCCAATCCTTTGGTACGGTCTTGTTGCACCAAGCTGCCTGTAGGACCCCTAGGAGTAATAGGTCGCCTGCTGCTCATATGTACTTAACCATTTCTGGTGTTATACCACCATCATGTCCTGCTGCTTTGCCCATCTTGATTTTCTCCAGTGCTGCCTCCAGTTCTTCCATCTTGCTGTCATCTTCATCACCATTGGTTTCCTCTTCTGTGCCAGTGGTTATCATTTCTGACGCTTGATTTTCTTTGGAACAATCTTCCACATGATCTTAAAAACATGCACAGTCCCTACTCATATAATCGTAGACTGTTCAAATACATTATGAGTCCCAATTATATGCCACCCTAAGGGATTATATTTAGAATTATTATCTAATATACTGTATGGAGGGTCTAATGATCTAGTTTTTCATTTTAATATATCTTACTTCTTAATTGTAATCAAATACTGTAAATGTATGCTTTTATACTACTTATAATGTTGCATCGCCATTAAACTAACACCTTAAGTATGGAGAATGTCTGAATAACTAGCAATAAAAGATGAATAAGAGGAAGGGCAAAATGTAAGACGGGCCTGTATGCACGATTCTCATCTATCAGTCAATACCCTTTACCTCCCTAAGGAGCATAGGTCATAACGCTGGATCTCGTATAGTGGAGGCGTAAACAATTCACTCCCTGTGGCAGTATCTGTTTGGGACTCAAAGCTGCTCACCTGTGGGAACATTTTCCGCATGTGCTGACAACACACTAAGTCCCAGGTCATTCAGCAGCGGATTCCCAAAATGTCACGAGTTCTTTATCTATCTATCTATCTATCTATCTATCTATCTATCTATCTATCTATCTATCTATCTATCTATCTATCTATCTATCTATCTATCTATCTATCTATCTATCTATCTATCTATCTATCTATCTAATCTATGTATTAATGTTTATTTTTATTTATTTTATTTTTACATTCATTATTATTATTATTATTCTTTTTTAATGTTAAAAACGTACTTTAATTATGATGATTATTGCAAATGTAATATTACTTTTATAATGATAAATGCCTTAATTATGCTTAAAGTAAATGTGAGGATGAAAGGATATAGTATATATGATGAGAGAGAGAGGAAGGGCAGAATGTCAGACGGGCCTGCGTGCCCAATTCTTAACCCTTTGAAAATAAAGTTCGTTCGTTCGTTCAGCATCCAGGAGTTCTGAAAGATTTTCTTTCCATCTTTCCATTACTTCTTTGGGGGGCAGTAATGTCCTTTATAAATTTAAGAGGGCACTGTTTTTCCTTCCTCATATTCTTTAGGGTCTTATAGAACAATTTCTGGTTTTCTTGTGCATCGTTCTCCAAATTCTTCCCAGGACTTTTGTTTTGCTGCTAGCACCTTGTTCTTTGCTTCTGTTCTGAGTATCATATATTCTCTATATTTCTGTTTTTCCTGCTGTTTTTAGCTCCTAAGTATTGTTTCCGTGCCTTTTTCTTCTCTCTTATTTTCTCTTTAACCTCGTCTGTCCCCCAAGGTGTCCTCTTTCTCTTGTTCCCAAGTCAAACTTCACCACATGCTTCTGTTGCAGCTGTCTTTATGATGTCCTTGAATGTCAGCCAGTGTTTCCAGGTCATCAGGTTGTTGTTCTGTGTTTCTCACTGCAGTAGCAATAAGCCTCTGATATTTGGTCTTCACTTCTGGCTCTCTCAGCTTGTAGGTCTTAATGCTCGTTTCTCCTAATCGTTTACTTAGCTTCTTGCGTGATGTTAGGCAGTTCCTAGGCCGAGTAACTCTTTCAGTTGTTCTTTTAATTGTTAACAAGTAGTGGTCTCTTCCAATCTCTGGCCCCCTCCACACTCTAGCATCCCGGACATACTTGAATGAGCTCTTCCTAACTATGGCATAGTCGATCACTGACTTCTCATTTTTTGTTGGATCACATCTAGTATATACATGTATGCGCTTTTGGGGGAACTTTGTGTTTGTAATGATCAGATTCTGCTCAGTGCAGAATCTAAGGAGTCGTTTTCCATTGTCATTGAGAGTATTTTCTCCATATCTTCCGATAACTCCACCCCAACTCTGGCATTGAAATGTCCGAGCATGATAATTTCATCTAGGCAGTCGTCCACTGAAGCAGCTCGAAGAATTCCTCTTTGACCTCTGCTCGCTCATCTTTATTTGGCCCATACACAATGACAAGGTTGACTATGGTTTCTCCTTCTTTAAGTTTTAGGACCATAATGCGTTCCGAGACAAAGTTCCATCCCTTGATATTATCCCTTTGGTTTTTGGCCACAATACAACCCACGCCCCCTTTAGCTCTTTCAGATGTGGGGACACCACTGTAGAGCAGGGTGTCGCCATCGAGATCCATAACTCCTTGTCCTTTTTTCTTTGTTTCTGCTAAAGCCAGGATTTCTAATATGGCTTTCCTCATCTCTTCCACCAGCTCATCTTCCTTTCCATTCATACTTCTTGTGTTCCATGTTCCGTAAGTCGTAGTCCGTTCCAGCTCGTCGCCTTTAGAATCAGTCAAATTTATGAAAATACAAAATTAAACTACGGTATGTCTGATGAATGCATGTTTTTTTTTATTCCTTTTACTTGGCATCAGATAGAATTCTTATCATTTATCACATCTTATTTGCTTAATGTTTTACGCTTTATTTATTATTCCAGTATTGTTCATTTTCTAATACTCCTTGACTGTTGTTGTATATGTTCAGAAAAAGTGTATTTTGTGTGTGTGTAATTCTTGAACTGTCGGGAACACTTTGCAAATATTTGATGGAAACTTCAAAATAATTTGTTGTTGATGTTGTAAATAAATGTATTTCAGGTGCCTAATATTCACACTATGTCTAAATGTAACAGAAAGCGACAACGTTTTGTTACGTCAATTTATTTCAATCAAAGATTTGGTATTTATGTTATCTTACTATGTGAAGAAACTGTAAAACTGTCATAGAAACAAAAAGGTGATATTTAAAACATGTTCTTTTTGATCTACAAATATTTATTTTAAAATAAACTCAAATGAGAACCTGCCGCGACGCTGAGTTAGAGGAGTCACAGGTGTACTGGTTATCCCACCTTACAAAGTTGGTCAGTATTGTAAAATCTCGAACATTTCCACTCTCCTACGACAGTATTTGCTATGTGGTTACCTTTCTCGTTTATACATCGAGCTGGTCACATGTTTACGAAATGACTACTTATGTAGTAAAAAGCAGATTGCATTGGGGAGGGGCGCTGGGAAAATGTTGCAAGCTGAATGTGGTGCATCTCATGTAATGAGAAGAAAACCAATAAAGAGGTCCTAGACAACCTAGGAATGAAACGAGAATTAATTAGGAAGATCAAAATTAGGCATTTAAAATGTTTTGGCCATTTAAAAAAAAATATAACACGTTACTGAAGAACATAATAGAAGAAGGAATTAATGGCACTCGTGCAAGGGGAAGATAGCGCAATAAGTGAGAAGATAACGCTATAAGTGAGAAGATAACGCTATAAGTGAGAAGATAACGCTATAAGTGAGAAGATAACATCAACAGATGGACAGGAAAGAGTCTATCAGAGTGCACCACCAAGACAAGAGACAGAAGACGTTGAAGATCCATTGCAATCGACTTTATTGCGGAGACAGCAGCTGATGATGATGTTGATCCAGTCTACCCAGCTGTAAATAGGTACCTGACTGCAACGAAGGGAATTGGTCTCCCACCTTGTGATGTTGGACCTAACACAGTAACGTGTCACTCCTCTACGGCCGTATCTTCCATTAATGTGGAAATGAGAAGAAAAGAAACCAAAACTAATGTTGAATAGACGAGATTTGGAGCTGACTGTGTACCGAGACACTTAATTTGCCTGATATAGTAGTACCTGTTTGTGTCTGAACGATATGAAGTTACTTAATAACGATAATTATGCATTGACTTGTATTATATGCAATATAATGTTTTCAAAATGTGTTGCCAACTTGTCAACGAATTTGGAAAGGACAAAAAAAAAAAGAAGTTCCTAAAACGTTTTTTTTTTTTTGCTTTTATTTGTTTTATGATTGGTTATATTAGTAGATACGCCCACATATTTATGACATTGGGTTCTGGTATACGTTGGCAAAGTTAAAATATATAATATCCGTATTTGTTGACAATGTGCCTTAATAATTCACCGTTTTATAATCATGCAATAGCATAGTAAAAATATTCATGCTATATAACAACTCCAAATACATCTTTTTACATTTTTGTTATTTTTATCTAAATTAAAAGTACAGTAAATCCCCGCTTTCGCAAGGGGTCTCCTTCTTCTTTGATGCTTAGCCGCAGACTGTCAAAGCCGTCAGTGGCCATCACGCCTGGTGGCATCTGTAGGGCAGCAACAAACTGCTTCCACTTTGTTCGGTCGGTAGCCATCCTTCGTACAGTGCCAAAACTATGATTCATTCTTTCCATCTCGGCCTCCACAGTTTTCCGCCAAGTTGATTTTGGTCGTCCTCTCTTTTGATTTCCATCAGGGCTCCATAGCATAGTTGTTCTTGTAATAGAATGAGGGTCCCTTCTGAGGACGTGGCCAACCCAACTCCAACGTCTGCCAGCTATGATGGTGTGCATGTCCTCCTGGTTACTCCGAATAAGTAGTTCTTGGTTGCTGATGGGTTTAGCCAAAAGATTCGTAGACTTTTCCTTTGGTAGATTGTGTGGAAGGATGACAATTTCGACATTTCCTTCTCTGTTACTCTCCAGCATTCCGCACCATAGAGAAGCACAGAAAGTACACAGCTCTCATATAATCTTAATTTTGTGTTTGTGCTGTACTGGGAAGACTTCCAGATGTTGTTGAGACTAGCTAAGGCTGTTCTCGCTTTATTCATTCTGTTGTTGATGTCCTTGCTTGTTCCGCCGTCTGGTGTTACTATGCATCTGAAGTATGTAAATGTGCCCGTGTGTTCTAGCTTCTGGTTCCTTTTTCTTTTGGCTCAGGACTGCCCACATTGAGTGTCCTGACCTCTGTCTTCTTCAGATAGGTGTTCAGACTCTCCTGCTCGCTATACTTTTTCAGTCCATCGGTTTTGTTTCTTGGATGTCTTGATGTGAATGTGCGAGTAGTGCAATGTCATCCGCATATTCCAGGTCTTCCAGTGTAGAAAATGTTGTCTCTCTAATTCCTCTTGGACTGCCCTCTGTTGTCAGCCGCATCACCCAATCTATGACTGTCAAGAATAAAGTCGTTGATAAGGGGCATCCTGTCTTCACATCGAAAGTTAGGTTGCTCAGCTCGCCACTGCATGTAAAGTAAGAATAGAGGCTTTTTATAATTGAAACAATGCAGCTAGGAATTCCATAAACCCTCGTTATTTTCCATAGGCTTTTCCTGTGTATTATGTCAAGAGCCTTTTCAAAATCAATAAAGTTAATGTATACCTGTCTCTGCTATTCTGAGAACTGCTCTATAATATTCCTGATGGAGAATATATGATCTGCACATCTTCTGTTTTTTTTTCTGAATCCCGGTTGTTTTTTCCATAGTTTATGGTCTACTGCTTTTGAAATCTGGATAATTATCATGCCTGATATTTTCCTGAAACTTATCTCTAAATCTGTTCTAAAGGAATTTCGTGGAAGGAGAAAAAGGTTGGTGGCTTTAGAAAATGTGTTAATACATTTTTTTAGTATTGATAATTGCTGTTTACACTTAGCCTTATAGCTATTTTGCGAAATACTGTTTGTCATTAATTCAAGTAAAAGATGGTTAATTGTCACTAGAATCTCAGATTTTTTTCAAACAAATACTTATGACAAATGATGTATAGAAGCAGTTCACAGTTACATACTACACCTTCATAACATTATTAGATCATTACTTCAGATTAACATGGGCACATACATTCATGATCACTATACTTAACAATAACATGTTCGCCTAATAACATGCTTTCAGATGTGAGAAGTTAAAAACAACGCGATCAGTTATAAAGAAGCAGTAGGGAGGGATAGATAAAAGAAAGTCAACTATTGATATTAGAAGTGAAACTTATTAAGTCACTATGTGTCTTCAGTCCTGCATAAATATGAGTCTACACATTAAGTGGTTGGTGTCTAATCGAAGCGAGAAACCCTCCATCCGGACAGCAGAATTCTCAAGATAGGAAATCATACACTTCCCAAGCCACAATGAGGAAAATCCACGCACTCGTTTGTATTCGTCGGTAGCGCAGCAATTTATTTATCTGTATATCAAATTCAAACATGGGCGATTTAATTCTCCCATATATAAAGTTTGTCTCACTCAAAAAGCTTATTGCCTAGATTAAGAGCTAATACCCATAAGTTGATTCATCATATATATATATATATATATATATATATATATATATATATATATATATATATATATATATATATATATATATATATATATATATATATATATATATATATATATATATATATATATATATCACTTACACAGGTTGCTTCTACTATACACTAAGGTCAACTCACTCAAAAGATTATAGCCTGAAACAAGCTGACCTACTCAACGCTACAGGGCATAAAGCGAATTCATCTAAGCGAAACGTGCATTGTCCGACGTAAGTTAGTTCAATCGAGTTCATTGCCTGAAGCCTACTTGTACCAGACGATCATTTCACGAAAATCTCATGTCAAGCAGGTGCATTCTTCAAAATCATATATCAGTCAGGGAGGGACACCTGTCTCTGTACAAGAAAAGGGATACTCACGTAAAATCAATGTCAGGTTAGACATTAATAATAACCTGAGATTTCGCCTCGAGTATTAGCGGACGTACGAAAAAAAAATATATATATATATATATATATATATCAGTCAGTTTCCTGAGACAAATGTCAACAGTTTGTCTATACTACAGTGATTTTAAAGTGTTGATGGACATTGCATCTTACAAGTGTCTCATTTCCTCAAGTGCGATATTTACAGCAATAAGTACTCGTCTTTGAGATAACCCACACTGTGAAAAAAACTTCTGCATTGGACAGTCGGGGGATGCCTTCGCGTGATCATATCGTCTTCTTCTTTGATCCTTAGCCGCCGACCGTCAAAGCAGTCTTTGGCCATCACGCCTGGTGGCGTCTTGTAGAGCAACAACAGATTGATTCCACTTTGCTCGGTCGGTGGCCATCCTACGTACAGTGCCCCAGCTCTGGTTCATTCTTTGCATTTCAGCCTCCACAGTCCTCCGCCAAGTTGTTTTTTGGTCGGCATCTCTTTCGTTTTCCTTCAGTTGTCCATAGCAAAGCTGTTCTTGTGATGGCATCGGGGTCTCTTCTGAGGACATGGCCAACTCAAATCCAGCGTCTGCCAGCTATGATGGTGTGCATGTCCTCTTGCTTGCTTCGAGTAAGCAGATCTTGGTTGGTGATGGTATTCGGCCAAAAGATTCGGAGAATTTTTCTTAGGCAGGTTGTGTGAAAAGAGGACAATTTCGACATTTCCTTCTCTGTTACTCTCCAGCATTCCGCATCTTAGAGAAACACAGAAAGCACACAACTCTGATATAATCTTAATTTTGTGCTTGTGATGTACTGAGAGGACTTCCAGATGTTGTTTAGAGTATAAAAGGCTGTTCTTGCTTTGTTCATTCTGTTTTTGATGTCTTTGCTTTCTCCGCCATCTCGTGTTCCTTTGCACCCTAGGTATGTGAAGATGTGTGTCTGTTCCAGTTGTTGATTCCTTACTGTAATGGGCTCGGCGCTGCTCACATTGAGTGTTATGACCTCTGTCCTCTTTACCTAAAGATTGATATTCAGGCGCATCTGCTGGCTTTAATTATTAAGTTTATCCGTTTATTCCTGGATGTGTTGATGTGAATGTGCTAGTAGTGCAATGTCATCTGCATATTCCAGACCATCCAGTGTAGAAAACGTAGTCCATCTTATTCCTCTTGGACTGCCCTCTGTTGTCTGTCGCATCACGCAGTCTCTGACTGTTAAGAATAGAGTGGTTGATAAGGGGCATCCCTGTCGTACTCTTGTCTTCACCCCAAAGGTTAGGTTGCTCTGCCCTACGCTACACGTAAACTTGGCATAAAGGCTTTTTTATGATTGACACTATGCAGCTTGGAATTCCATAAGCCCTCAGTATTTTCCATAAACTGTCCCTATGTATACTGTCATAAGCCTTTTCAGAATCAACGAAATTAATGTACAGCTGTCTTTGCCATTCTGAGCACTGCTCAATAATGTTCCTGAGGGTAAATATATGATCTGCACATCTTCTGTTCTTTCTAAATCCTGCTTGTTCTTTCCTCAGTTTGTGGTCTACTTCCTTTGAAATTCTCTGTATAATTATCCTGCCTATTATTTTGCTGGGAACCGAGCGAAGAGTGATTTTTTTCCAATTATTGCAGTCTGTAAGGTTTCCCTTCTTGGGCAATTTGACAATTATTCCTTTGTTCCACTCCGTAGGTGTTGTCCCTGTTTTCCAGACTTGTGCAAATAGTGGTTCTAATAGTTCTGCTGCTAGCTCAGGGTCTGTCTTAAATAGCTCTGCATTTAAGTTATCGTGGCTAGGCGCTTTTCCATTCCTTAACCCTTTGATTGCCATGATGATTTCTTCTTTCCGTGGAATGTCTGTATTAACATCTAGATCGTTTTCAGCCTCAGGAACATTCAATTGTGTCTCTGGTGGTTCCTTGTTCAGAGTTTCTCTGAAATGCACTGCCCATCTTGTTTCCTGTCCGTCTGCTGTCGTGATGAGATTTCCTTACTTATCTCTTACTAATGTAATATTGTTTGCACCTCGTTTTACGCTGATGGTTTTAGTTATTTTGTATACTGTGCTTTGTTCATTTCTCAGTGCTGCCTCTTCTGCCTGTCTTGCAAGATTGTCTAGGAATGTCCGTTTGTTGGCTCGGGTTTGGCGTTTATCTTCCTTGTCCAGCTGACTGTACTGTTCGCTATATAGTTGCTTTAACCTGGGGGACCTCGCTTCTGTTTTCTTTCTCTTCATTTCCTTTCTCATCGTTATGTTGTTTAGTGTTTCTGGCGTTATCCAGTCTTGCTTCTTCCTTTCCTAGAATCCCAGGCATGATTTGCTGCTTTCCTTATATATTGTTGAAATGGTGTTGAATTTCTGGTCTATATCATCAGACGATGTCTTTTCCTAACTTTTGGCAATTTGATATCGTTTCTTTATATGAGCCACAAAAGCTTTTCTGGTAAGGAGGTCCTTCAATTTTCTGATGTCAAACCTTTTCTGTGTTGTTACAGTTGGTCCAGAAATTCTGATTTACATCTTCAGTTTTTCTACGACTAAATGGCGGTCACTTCCCACATCTGCACCTCTTCTTACCTTTGCATCTTGTAATGCATGTCTCCATCTACCGTTAATCATGCTGGGGTCTATCTGGTTTCTGTCCCGACCATTTGGTGATTCCCATGTTAATTTGTGAATTTATTTGTGTGGGAAAAGTGTTCCTCCAATGACCAGGTTGTTAATGCTACAGAAACTTATTAGTTTATCCCCATTTTCGTTTGATGTTCCGCTGCCGCATTTCCCCATTACTCTTTCATTATATGTTTCGTGTGTTCCAACTTTCGCATTGAGGTCTCCCATTACTTTGATAAGATCGTATCTAGGTGTCTCTTCTATTTCTTTTTGCAGATGTTGATAGAATTCATCCTTGACCTCTTCGTCGCTGTCATTTGTTGGTGCGTAGCATTGTACTATTGTAGTGTTCGTGAATCTCCCTCTCAAGTTTATTCTTTTCAGTCTGTTGGTGATGGGTTTCCATTCCAGTAATGACCATTTTATTCCTTTCTGTAGAATAATGGCTACACCTTCATTGTGCTGTCCATCCTCTCTGCCAGAGTAAAGTACTGTTTTCCTGTTGTTGTTTCAACTTTTCCTGTCCCTGTCCATCTGCTGTCGCTTATCCCTAGAATGTGTAATCTATAGTTTCTCATTTCCGCTGTGACCTGTTTTAATTTTCCCGTATCGTCCATTGTCCTGACATTCCAAAATCCTATTCTTGTTTCACGTTTTGCGGTCAGGACGTCCGTTCTTGGGTCAGTGGCTTCCTTTCGGCTTTCACCACTGACAGTCATACAAGCCTCAGATTCCGGATGTCCATCCCGCAGCAAAGTTTGTTCATTTGTTGTCGTTTCCGTAACTTCGTTTCTTTTTTACATAGACAGGGGTGTCAGCCCTATGCTAAAACCAACAACCTGGAGGACCAGGGTGTTTGCTTTAGTCTGACCCCTACCCACGCAAACCAGTCCAGCTTGGAAGAACCTTCCAGGAGTAAAAATCTCGCTGACATAGCTCTGGGGGAAATCGGAGTACGCAAGCCGCCATACCTCGACAAGGTATTGACCCCTGTGTTGGCAGGCATGATCATATACTGGAGGAAATTTTGAAGGATTACACGCTATGTAGATTTGTCATCAGTGTGGTAACACTTAGTATATCCACATCATCATCATCACTACATTTATTTATATAGTTTTATTATCATATTTAATTCACTATACCTTTACATTTTCATGTGCAAATTGTCTTTCATAATCATGCTTTGTAATTTCTTCTTATTCTATGTGTGTAAATATTTAACAAATAAACCATTTTAAACGGTTGTAATTTGTATAGTCGTATTGATCACTATCTAGTTATTTAGTGTATTACTCGTGCTGTCTGTGTCAAGTATTTACATGCATGGAAAATCCTTAATTTGGCAGGTTCGGGGTATTACGAAGGTTAATGCCGTAGGGATACATAAAAATCTTCATGATGTATGATTAGAAAACACTATTTAGGTGAGTTAATTTATTAGTAAACACTATTTAATGGAGAGCATTCGCCTTGTCTTCTTCTGGTCCCTATCTCGAATAGGTCTCTTTCTTTGTTACCGAACGATTTTCTGGAGACATTTTTGATAATCTTCCATCCCAATCATACACTATAATACTGTAGGGGTGCGACAACAGGTCTAGCCCGGTATAAACCTATGACAATACATAAGTACTAGGATCTTTAACGATGACCTTAATCGATTACTTGGTTACAAAATGTTTAATCAGTTAATTGATAAAACAAATAGTGATCTATTTTTAACAATGTTTATGTTTTTGTTTTTTGCTTAAATGCGAGAGCTGTTGTCACGGTATAGGTTTGAGAAATGGAGTCTAGCAAGTAACACCAATAATAATAAATTATTTAGTTGTAACTTTTTTAGTCTTTTTATTATATGTCCATAACGATGTTTACTTATCATAAGTGAAATATGTCGTAAGTGATTTTTTTTTAAAGTTATTGAAGATGGTTCTAGTAATTTTTCAACTTGTTCGAAATTAACTGATTAATTTTCGATTTAAGAAATTTGATTCATCTATTAACATTTCTAAATTGCTCTCTCTCTCTCTCTCTCTCTCTCTCTCTCTCTCTCTCTCTCTCTCTCTCTCTCTCTCTCTCTCTCTCTCTCTCTCTCTCTCTCTCTCTCTCTTATATATACATATATAAAGTCTGGTAATAATGTCTTCGGCGTCGGAGTGGCTAAGAGGTATGGCGTCCGTCTATAATTTTAAAAGTACCGAGTTTGGTTCCTAGTACAGGAAATAAATATGATGGAAATGTTTTCACAACCAATAAGTCCTATGACGTCATACTCCGCCTGATCATATGGGCAGTAAGATCGGATGCCTAGCCTTCTCGGATAAGGGCAAAAATATAGGAGGGTTCGTGTGCACGTTGCTCACGTTAAAATCATACGAAAGAGTAGGCCACACGGCCGCTGCCCTGACCAAAAACAAAATTAGTAAACCTACCCACCACAAAAAAAATCATAGAATATGTGATTCGTTTATGCACAGATTGAGATCTTCGCCGGCGCTTCGGAGATCGTGCACTGTGTTGAGTTTCTCCTTGTGTGATCTAAAGGAAGTGATTGGAGCACTAATGGATTTGTCTGTGTGCAATAAAGAAGGTCCTTCAACCAAACAAAACAAAAACAAATAATATCTTGTAATCACAAGTATGTCTAACTTGTAATATGTCTGAAAACAAATCCTAATCACAAGTATGTCTAACTTGTAATATCTCTGAACAGAATTCGTAATCACAAGTATGTCTAACTTGTAATATCTCTGAAAACAAATCCTAATCACAAGTATGTCTAACTTGTAATATCTCTGAAAACAAATCCTAATCACAAGTATGTCTAACTTGTAATATCTCTGAAAACAAATCCTAATCACAAGTATGTCTAACTTGTAATATCTCTGAAAACAAATCGTAATCACAAGTATGTCTAACTTGTAATATCTCTGAACACAAATCCTAATCACAAGTATGTCTAACTTGTAATATCTCTGAAAACAAATCGTAATCACAAGTATGTCTAACTTGTAATATCTCTGAACAGAATTCGTAATCACAAGTATGTCTAACTTGTAATATCTCTGAACAGAATTCGTAATCACAAGTATGTCTAACTTGTAATATCTCTGAACAGAATTCGTAATCACAAGTATGTCTAACTTGTAATATCTCTGAAAACAAATCGTAATCACAAATATGTCTAGCTTGTAATATCTCTGAAAACAAATCGTAATCACAAGTATGTCTAACTTGTAATATCTCTGAACAGAAATCGTAATTACAAGTATGTCTAACTTGTAATATCTCTGAACAGAATTCGTAATCACAAGTATGTCTAACTTGTAATATCTCTGAACAGAATTCGTAATCACAAGTATGTCTAACTTGTAATATCTCTGAACAGAATTCGTAATCACAAGTATGTCTAACTTGTAATATCTCTGAAAACAAATCGTAATCACAAGTATGTCTAACTTGTAATATCTCTGAACAGAAATCGTAATCACAAGTATGTCTAACTTGTAATATCTCTGAAAACAAATCGTAATCACAAATATGTCTAGCTTGTAATATCTCTGAAAACAAATCGTAATCACAAGTATGTCTAACTTGTAATATCTCTGAACAGAATTCGTAATCACAAGTATGTCTAACTTGTAATATCTCTGAACAGAATTCGTAATCACAAGTATGTCTAACTTGTAATATCTCTGAACAGAATTCGTAATCACAAGTATGTCTAACTTGTAATATCTCTGAACAGAATTCGTAATCACAAGTATGTCTAACTTGTAATATCTCTGAAAACAAATCGTAATCACAAATATGTCTAGCTTGTAATATCTCTGAAAACAAATCGTAATCACAAGTATGTCTAACTTGTAATATCTCTGAACAGAAATCGTAATTACAAGTATGTCTAACTTGTAATATCTCTGAACAGAATTCGTAATCACAAGTATGTCTAAATTGTAATATCTCTGAACAGAATTCGTAATCACAAGTATGTCTAACTTGTAATATCTCTGAAAACAAATCCTAATCACAAGTATGTCTAACTTGTAATATCTCTGAAAACAAATCCTAATCACAAGTATGTCTAACTTGTAATATCTCTGAAAACAAATCCTAATCACAAGTATGTCTAACTTGTAATATCTCTGAAAACAAATCCTAATCACAAGTATGTCTAACTTGTAATATCTCTGAAAACAAATCGTAATCACAAGTATGTCTAACTTGTAATATCTCTGAACACAAATCCTAATAACAAGTATGTCTAACTTGTAATATCTCTGAAAACAAATCGTAATCACAAGTATGTACTTGTCTAACAGAATTTGTAATATCTCTTGTAATATCTCTGAAAACAAATCGTAATCACAAGTATGTCTAACTTGTAATATCTCTGAACAGAATTCGTAATCACAAGTATGTCTAACTTGTAATATCTCTGAACAGAATTCGTAATCACAAGTATGTCTAACTTGTAATATCTCTGAAAACAAATCGTAATCACAAATATGTCTAGCTTGTAATATCTCTGAAAACAAATCGTAATCACAAGTATGTCTAACTTGTAATATCTCTGAAAACAAATCGTAATCACAAGTATGTCTAACTTGTAATATCTCTGAACAGAAATACAAGTATGTCTAACTTGTAATATCTCTGAACAGAATTCGTAATCACAAGTATGTCTAACTTGTAATATCTCTGAACAGAATTCGTAATCACAAGTATGTCTAACTTGTAATATCTCTGAACAGAATTCGTAATCACAAGTATGTCTAACTTGTAATATCTCTGAAAACAAATCGTAATCACAAGTATGTCTAACTTGTAATATCTCTGAACAGAAATCGTAATCACAAGTATGTCTAACTTGTAATATCTCTGAAAACAAATCGTAATCACAAATATGTCTAGCTTGTAATATCTCTGAAAACAAATCGTAATCACAAGTATGTCTAACTTGTAATATCTCTGAACAGAAATCGTAATTACAAGTATGTCTAACTTGTAATATCTCTGAACACAAATCGTAATCACAAGTATGTCTAACTTGTAATATTTCTGAACACAAATCGTAATCACAAGTATGTCTAGCTTGTAATATTTCTGAACACAAATCGTAATCACAAGTATGTCTAACTTGCAATATCTCTGAAAACCAATCGTAATCACAAGTATGTCTAACTTGTAATATCTCTGAACAGGAATCGTAATCACACGTTTGTCTAACGTAATATCTCTGAACAGAAATCGTAATCACAAGTTTGTCTAACGTAATATCTCTGAACAGAAATCGTATTCACAAGTATGTCTAACGTAATATCTCTGAACAGAAATCGTAATCACAAGTATGTCTAACGTAATACCTCTGAACAGAAATCGTAATCACAAGTATGTCTAACTTGTAATATCTCTGAACAGAAATCGTAATCACAACACAAGAAATATGATTTATACTTACATCAGCGTTGACGCAATAATAATAAAAATTGACGTCATCCAGTAGATTACGGTAACACGTGTCATCTCTTCTGCAACATGGTATTCTCATGTTACATGGATGTTCTTTGAGTGTGCAAGTAAGCGCGTCTGCGCTAATGTACTGGGGAAACAATCCAAGTTGACATTTACATGAAACTGTGACAGAACAATCTATATCGTTACATTTTCCTGTGCCATACTTTAATTTCTTCACCGCGCTTAACTTCTTTTCACCCCACTTACAGCATTTATTGTTTTCGCTTCATAGTTCAAAGTTTCTTGTCTTGCCTCGGCTCAAGTGACTATCCCTTACTAATTGTTTAGATGATTGAATTTCGCTTGAAACAATATTGATTCCTTGATTTGTAGAGTGAAGTGTTAGTATTCGATGATGTAACACACTTCTGACTACACATGTAGCAGGGTGGTGCAATCTCTATTTCTAGGACTGGTCCAAAGCGCACCAATTAATCTATTATGTGGCGGTGCAGATATATTTCTTGGTAGTAACCTTCCTTTTCCTTCTTTTTTTAAATTTCTATTTTCTTATATAATCCATGTCTAAGTTTGTTTTGGTAGTACTGGCTTAAAGCTGGCCAGAGATCTTGATTCCTTAGACCCTAACCTGTGGGTGTTGGTCCGTTCCATTCCTCTTACAGGGGGTGTATGGAGAGTATTAGTGGTTGAGATTTTTGTTTGTGAACCCATGACATTTTAGTTAATATTTTCAACAGTAAAATAGTCATTTCAACAGGTAAACAATTCCACAACTGCCCGATTCATTTTCATATTGTTTATTTGATATTTAACAGAATCAACTGGTTTCAAAATAAACGTTTCAACATTTTTACATAGTTTACAATGGCAACACTGGTCATATTTTATTCACTTCAAATGAATATCTCCCATTTTTTCTGTCCATCCACAAAGGTTTCATCATATGATTTATTCTCTTTCATATTTCTCAATTCTTCTAGATTGTCAAAGGTTCCTTTTTAATTTGCTTTCTTTGGTGGGAATTTCTATTGCTTTATTTCTAAAGTCAACCTAATCCTCCGTTCCATTAGGTCCATTGACTTTTTCTCAATATACAAAATATAGGCGAGCTGAAATATATAAAGGTAGTTCGACACTCTACTTACTTAAATCCATGTGTACAACTACACATTAAAGAATTTGAAATCACAACAGTCATGTCGATAAGCCTCAACTAAAAATGACCAGACTGTTTTCATACGTCCATCTACATGGAACATTCTTCTGGTACTGCTCGTTCTAAATATTCCTTGCCGGCAAATCGTGGTGAGCTGAGCTGGCCAACGCATTTCATTGGATAAATACCACGTGTTGAATGCGTTATGTAGCTAGTCTTAACCTGCATTCGTATATTTCTATGGCAACACTGGGTAAATCAGCGTGCCTAGTGTCACAAAGTGACCTAGTCAAAGACTACCGCTCACTTCCCTTCTCTTTAGTACTTCGGGTTAATCTTTATTTTAGTTAAAAATTCTGCTTGTTATTTAGGGAAATGGTATTTTATATTTAGTTATATATGACTAGATTCTAGCACGAATAAATGCCCCAGTGGTCTGTTAGACGGCCACACACAGTAAGCGCCCGGATTAAGCGTAGGAGTAGTATGGCCACCTGGAAATAGCGTTTATTGCAAGCTCGGGCTATTGTTACCTCCGACTTTCTGTCTGCGGAAACAGAAGGAAACCCAGGTTGTTGCCTGATAAGTTGTTAACGTTTACATTGCGTGCCCAAAAACACATGTGAAATGTCGATCTGGTGACAGATTAAGACACAGATAAGAAGATAATGAATGTGGTTTTTTGGAGCACAGAAGAAGACGTTATCGTTTCCGCTCAAATTTGCTGTAATGGATAATTACGATAACATGTCAATCTTGACAGCGATTATCAGAAAACGATCTAAGAAGTAGTGAGTTGGTAAGCTTGATAAACATCAACGGAAGAGGCTATACCTTATATGGGAGTGAATTTTGAATAATCATATTTTATGATTTTCGCAGGAATTTGTAGATGAGAGTCATGAACATTAGTTTATGTTGTCTTGAAAAATATTCTAGAAAAACGAGGGTAGTGAGAGACAGAGCCCTACCAAAATCAGCAAGTTAGATATCATTGGTTTGCATTTGAGATGCAGATATAGGCTGCTTTTGATTGGACTTCTCGCCCCGAAGCAAGATGGGCAGGTACAAAAAATAGCCGTTATAATCTAGCGCCGAGCAAAATAACTTCGCTTACTTCAAATTTCTTCACGGAGACATTATAGCAGCCAGGAACACAGAATATCAGGACCCAAATATAGGACAGGTTAGATGACATGACGCAATTTCTACGGTAACAAGAAATAGCCCCGGATAACTCATGCTATTCTTAAGTCTAGGATCTTTGTTCGAGAGATAAAAGTAAGACACCTATCTCACAAGAAGACGCGGCAGCTTAAATCAGTTGACCGACAGTTTTCTTATAAAAACACTTTATTAAATTATATATATATATATTGCTATTGTTAATCAGAATCGTCCTCACTGCACTCTGGGCAAACCCATAGGTGCTCAGTCTCCCTCAGCAAATGTTGAAGAGTATGAATGCTAATTGTACCTGTAGCACGCTGGTTGTACATACGACGGATGCATCCTGTCTCACGTCCATCTCTGCAAGTCCATCGTTTGATTCCAAACTCCAACAGTCACAGCCTTGTTGATTCATCCATTGCAGTGTCATTATCCAGCAAGCAATCATTAATTGCCCTTAGTATATCTCCCTTATCCATGTACAGTGTCCCCACTATGGGTGCTCTCGATGCCTGTCTGTCACCTCTCACATTGCCTCGTACCCCTGCATGACCAGGACAGTAGATCCACACCATTTCTTGGAGATTTGAGGATTCTATTGGTGTTTTCCATTTGTTATTAATTGAGCGTCTCTGCCTTTACGTATTCACGTGACAGATAATTCAGTAGGATTGATGCCTCAATCATTGACCAGTTATACTGCCACAGTCAGCTTTACATTGCGTTTGACTATATTACTATGATCTATATTTGCTTACTGAGACTGTGCATACAAAGCTAACATCAGGCGAGCACTTTCACCCCTGACAAGATTATGTTTCCATTCCTTTTCCTTTCGGGCACCATAGATATATTTTGTAAGATGATAGACAGCCCATCTGACTGCCTTAGACTGTTGTAGTTCTGACAGCAGAAGTTATAGACACATACGAACTGACAAATCTTCGTCTCATTAGGCAGATTCGGGGTCGCATTTGTATAAATTTAATATATCTTCACTATGACATTTAAGTTGAAGTATAAGATATTACCTGCTGTTAAAGATGAGTTTCGAAAATTTTGTTATTCGAAGTTTTAGCTAAAATATGGTAAATGGTAAATATATTGATTAATATTTCAAATTTCACAATGTTGCCACTTTGCAAAACTTAGATGGTTTATATATTGATTAATATGAGAGTCCAGATTTCACAATGTTGCCACTTTGTAAAAACTTAGATGGTTTATATATTGGTTAATATTACAAATTTCACAATGTTGCCACTTTTCAAAACTTAGATGGTTTATATAATGATTAATATTACAAATTTCCCAATGTTGCCACTTTGCAAAACTTAGATGGTTTATGTATTTGATATGACAGTCTGACAATGTACATGTACAGGAGCCCCCGTTTAGTGACTTAGATAATTTTTTCACGTTTATTGACTTAGATTTTTTTTTAGGATTTCAGAGTATTGATGGTACCTAAATGTCTCTCTACGGGATACATTTGCATGGCCCCTGGATCTTTGTGGCCGTATGACCTACTACCATAGCATTTATTCGTGCTAGAGACTATTATAATAAAATAATAGAAATTATCATTTACTATTATGGAAAATAAACAAGCAAGTATAACATCTCGTGGAAAATATTTTTTAGATAAAAGAAAAAAAAACCCGAGATACATTGAGTATAGGATGACGTAAGTTGAAATTAACTATGTCAAGTTTGGCATGAGCCACGCTAACGATCGGCGGGAGTTACCATAGAAATAGTGACGTAGAAAGGAATAACATAACTCCCTGTAAGATCGCTTGATGGAATGACCAGTACAAGAATTAACGAAATAAAACTTTGATCAATAAAATGTGGCCAGCATCGCCCACTACTGAAACCGGCTCAAAGATGGTTTTCTGAACGTTAGTTGTACGGAATTGAGCATTGCATATAGACGTGATTCTAACCGTGCGGAAATATGTTTCCCTTGGTCTGTCACACAAGTCTTGCTCCTACGTTGAGATATTCAACAAGAAACTTAGTGTATTTCCATACTCTTCAATATTCTTGCAGTTAGCAAGAGGAAATTTCCTTTATTGTGAAAATCTTTGCATACAGATTATATTTTTGTGGTTCATCTACGTAAGTACGTTCCAAGGAACTGTATTTCTTTTTCAGCTCGATTTTCGTGATGAGTCCCTGATATTTGAAACTAATGAAGCACCTATAAGAAGAAATAAGCACTATAGAGTTTCCTACATACGAAGTGCCCAACAATGATTTAATAAACACTAAGGACTTAGAGAAGTTTGAAACTGTTGATGAATTATACAAACCACCTTGGATTGAAATTAAGGAGGAAAGAATTATCGTACATGATGAAAAGGATGCATATCATTAAAATAGATAACACATTGTTGCCATATTTGCTTGTTGATCTTGAACAGTTCTGCTTCAAATAAACTTCATTTTAATTGTCAAGGCTGTTGATGGATTACTTAACAGTTGGATAAACTAAAGGTTATGTACAAGTTTGATACATCATCACTACTATTGTCTCCTATCAAAACATCTTAAAAGAGGAACGAACCAACCCGGGTTCGAATAGATTAAAATCAAGAAAGAAATACCTCTGGCGGACTTTAAGTCAGTCAAGATCTAACTTGGAGTAAACAATCAAGAAAAAGGAAAACTATAAATAATACATACACTGTCACAATGTATAATTGTCACAGAGTATAATTGTCACAATGTATAATTGTCACAATGTATAATTGTCACAATGTATAATTGTCACAGAGCAGTTTCATAGGTGGATGATGAAGTGAGTGGAAGTAAGGGTCACTGAGGCTGTCAATATTTCTTAAGTTTAACTCAGCGATTGAGTTTATGTCTGACTTCATGTCAGCATGTTGTGACTTGTGCATGCGCATGGAGAAAGCGTGTTTGGTGAACAAGTCTGGGTGGCTGAGAGGGTACCCGAATGTGACTAGAGGAGTCTGTGTTTGATAGTCGAGCTGTGCGCTTGAGGCTGTGATTTGTGGTCGAGCTGGGTGCTCGTATTATGTGACAGATGAGATAATATATAGTGATTATGAATAATGTGATTATGTCTGACATATTGTTGTATAGGCGACGTCTTCCCGCCTAGGAGTGTTCTGGAGGAACTTTGGGTAATGTTCGTGGAGAACATATTAAGGCGATGAGTTGGTCCCGGCTTTGGAGCTACAGTGGAGTAAAGCGATGAGTATTGTCCGCCTTGTAGCTATATTGGAGTAGAATTTATATGGCGAAGTTGCATGTTGCAACCACTTGGGATAAGTGATTTACACCTGGATGGTGAATGGATTTGTGCGAGGATTGAATGCCTCACATAGAAACATGTTGTGTTTATTGTTAATGTGTGGACGGTCAGCCAGTCCGTGGAAGTATAGTTAAGAGTTATTTACTACAGGCTGTGTCAGTCTGAGTGTGATGTTATGCATGCGTGACGATATTATTGATGTTCAGGACTTATGCGAATGTTCTATTAAATGTCATGGAGCTGTACAAGTGGCGTCGTGTTATTCATACCCCTAGTGTTGTTTACCATCTACACACGACACACTCATAATACAGAGCTCGTGACAATAATCATA
Organism: Oreohelix idahoensis; assembly: GCA_024509875.1. Taxonomy (NCBI): domain Eukaryota; kingdom Metazoa; phylum Mollusca; class Gastropoda; order Stylommatophora; family Oreohelicidae; genus Oreohelix; species Oreohelix idahoensis. The sequence goes on from JAMPIV010014229.1 coordinate 389,410, forward strand.
AATAAAGCTTGGCAGTAAAACTCACAGACTTAGAGGGATAGACGATGTCTAAAAATAACACTACAAAAGCTAAGTACAGCCTTCTATAGATTGATAAATACATGGACATCAAAACATATCAAGTCGAACTCAGAAATATGAATCTTCTGCTCAAATGTCAAGTACAAATTAACTTACGTCAGCATCTCTACAATATTGATAACTACCCAGTCTGTTCTCGTAACATGTGAAGGTTCTCTCATCACAACATTTCCAGTTATTGTTGCATTTCTGGTTCCACGTAGCACAAGTTGGCAGCGGGGGAGGTGGCGGTAGAGTAGGTGGAGGACTTGGTGGTGAAGACTGATGATTACATTATGTATTACTTTGGTTTAAAATTAATTTAATATTAAATACATTAATTAGTGTACAAATTTAAACGTATGAAGTGTAAAGAGAAAGAGATAATACTAAAAATAATATTGGCGATAAGAGCATAAAGAAAGTAAGAGACTTTATATGTACAGAAAATAAACATGTATACAAGATGCCTTTCCGGTTCATCGCACGGGGACACGGTAAATACCATTTTTTTTTAACAGAATATTAAATAAAGTAAAAAGTAACTTTAAAGCTGAAATCCTTGTTAAATATGAATCCGGTATTTGTTTAACTGTGAAACATATCTGTATAAAACAGAACTTCATATCTCCAGTATTATTAGTCAATTCTATTGTTGACTGCTTTGCATGTCATAACGTCAGACTGTCCAGAATCTTCTCTCTTTTTCTTTCTATCTTTCCTGTTGCCACGATATACCCCAGCTTCCTTCTTCTCATTGCGTGCCCAAATGAAAGCGGATTCCTTCTTTCTAACCTGCGCAGTCAGACTCCTTTGTTCATTGGCATCTTTCATGACAGGCCCCGTTACTAATTTCAGCGACCCGTGTTACGAGTACTTTTAACATTCTTCTGTAAAACCACAACTCTGTAGAATATAGTGTTTTTTTCTACCTGCTTATTAATTGTCCATCACTCACTTTCGTATGTCAGGATTGGTTCTTTATAACACTGAAGTACTCTCTTTCTTACACCTGTTGCTAAAGAGATGTTGTGTCCAATTATTTTCATTACAAATAGAACGTTTCTTTGACCACAGCTGTCCTACTCCTTACTTCTGAGATGAAACTTCTATCTGATGTTATTAACATGCCCAGGTATTAGAATCTATTGACTTGCTTTAAAACTGTTACATTTACGTTGATAGGACATTCCAGAGATGCCGTTGTCTTCCAGATGATCATAATTCTGCAAGTGATGATAAGGCTTTTATTTTCGCTTTCGGTAACTACTGTATCAATCATTTCCTGCAACACATTTAGACTAATAGCCATTAAGGTTGTATCATCTGCGTACTTCAAGTTATTTATATTATGTCCACTCCTGATATTCCGGCCACGTCTTCTATGAATCTCATTGTATTTTCACTGCGCCAATTTGAACAAACCTGGTGACAGCAGGTATTCCTGCACATTTGGCTGCTTATTCTTATAGCTGCAGCTTGTTGTCAGTACATGTTCTTTATTATTCTCATGTCCTTACCACAAATGATAATACTGTCTAATATGTTGATGATTTACTCGTGATTCACTTTGACAAATGACGTAGTCTTCGGATTTGTGGTTTAGAAATATGTATGTTCCCGTTTTACTGTTGCTTATTTCCATATTTAGCATGGCATATTCTTATTTGTCTTGCTTAATTTTTTTTTGTCTAGTATCCATCACTGGTGAAATTTCACGTGTCTTCAATTACTTCTTTGGAGTCCTCATTTCACGTATATGTGACATTATTATATCTGCAATTTCGGAAAATGTCTCTTGCCATGATGCTAAACACTCATGATTACAGCGGCATCAGTGTATGCAGGAGCATTTTAAATGCGTGCATGACCTGATTAAATATAATCAACCTAATAACTTTTGTGTGGGGTGCAAACGCACTCTAAAAAATGTACTTGTAATTTGAATACATGATGAGAATCCACTTTCTAAAGTGAATATGATAATAAAGTAATTGGTAATCTCTAAAAGAACGTTGCCTATCGTTCCGCACAGAATATTCACTTGGACTTATGTCCCTTTTACCGTGTTTGTTGACTGTCACACTATCTGAAGGGCAAAACGTAGAGACAATTATAAACTAAACAAATTTTTCTTTAAACAATGGAATGGGCCGGGGTATTAAAGCTTGATACTTTTGGTTTATTGTTTCTTCTTCTTCTTAGATCCTTAGCCGCCTACTGTCAAAGCAGTCAGTCGCTATCACGCCTGGTGGCGTCTTGTAGGCAGCAACACACTGCTTTCACTTTGTTCGGTTGGCGGCCATCCTTCGTACAGTGCCCCAGCTCTGATTCATTCTTTGCATCTCGGCTTCCACAGTTCTCCGCCAAACTGCTTTTGATCGGCCTCTCTTTCGCCTTCCTTCGGGGGTCCATAGCATAGTTGTTCTTGTAATAGCATGAGGGTCCCTTCTGAGGACGTGGCCAACCCAACTCCAGCGTCTGCCAGCTATGATGGTGTGCATGTCCTCCTGGTTACTCCGAGCAAGTAGTTCTTGGTTGCTGATGGTATTTGGCCAAAAGATTCGGAGAATTTTCCGTAGGCAGATTGTGTTGAAAGATTACAGTTTCGTTATTTACTTCTCTGTTACTCTCCAAGATTCCGCACCATAGAGAAGCACAGAAAGTACACAGCTCTCATACAGTCTTAATTTGGTGTTTGTGCTGTTCTGGAAAGACTTCCAGATGTTGTTGAGACTAGCAAAAGCTGTCCTCACTTTATTTACTATGTTCTTGATGTCTTTACATGTTCCGCCGTCTGGTGTTACTTTGCATCCTAGGTATGTAAATGTGTCCGTCTGTTCCAGCTTCTGGTTCCTTATTGTTATGGGCTCAGGGCTGCCCACATTAAGTATCATGACCTCTATGTTCTTTAGACTGATGTTCAGACCCCCCTGTTGGCTATACTTTTTCAGTCTATCTGTTTTTTCGTGGATGTGTTGATGTAAATGTGCGAGTAGTTCAATGTTATCTGCATATTCCAGATTTTCTATTATAACAAACGTTATCCATCTAATTCCTCGTTGACTGCTCTCTGTTGTCTGGCGCATCACCCAGTCTATGACTGTCAAAAATAAAGTTGTTTATAAGGGGCATCCTTGTCGTACTCATGTCTTCCACTCAAAAGTTAGATTGCTCAACCCAACACTGCATGTAAGTTAGCATAGAGGCATTTATGATAGAAACAATGCAGCTGGGAATTCCATAAGCCCTCAGTATTTTCCATAGATTGCCCCTTTGTATGATGTCCAAAGCCCTTTTCGTAATCAACAAAGAATGTATACATGTCTCTGTCATTCTGATCACTGCTCTATATTGATCCTGAGGGTGAATATATGATCTGCACATCTTCCGTTCTTTCTGAATCATGCTTGTTCTTTCCTCATTAATGGTCTACTGGTTTTGAAATTCTCGGGATAATTATCCTGCTTAAAACTTTACTGGGAACTGAGAGGAGTTTAATTCCTCTCCAATTGTTGCAGTCTGCAAGGTCACCCTTCTTGGAAAATTTGACAATTATTCCTTTACGCCACTCTGTTGGTGTTATAGCTGATTTCCAGACTTGTAGTAATAGTGGTTCTAAAAGTTCTGCTTCTAGTTCAGGATCTGCCTTGAATAACTCAGCATTTAAAGTGTCGTGACCAGGAGCTTTTCCACCCTTTACAGTTTTGATAGCTGTGATTATTTCTTCTCTTCGTGGAATGTCTGTATTTACGTCTAGATCATTTGTGTTATTCCAGTTTAGTTGTTGGTCTAATATCATTCATAGGAACCTACTTGTTTTGGTAGTACTAACCGTTTTTCGTGTACTTTTATATCGATACAAAATTTTTAAACAAAAGAAAAAATTAAATTAAACAAAAAGCAAAATCAAAATTCGGACAGTAAATTCCGAATTTTGTGACATCAACAACGACATCAACAACAACATCAACAACAACATCAACAACAACAACATCAACACCAACAACAACACCAACAACAACATCAACAACAACAACATCAACAACAACATCAACAACAACATTAACAACAACATAAACAACAACAACATCATCATCATCAACAACAACAACATCAACAACAACAACAACAACACCAGTAGTAACAAAGCAACGTCATTATAAAGAATTAACAGAACACAGTACAAAAAGTACATCAATAAACCGCCAACCAATATCAAATGCATGCCGGTATTGACACATTCAGGTTTCTGAACAACACAAAAGATTGATCTAAAATTTAAAAGTTTTAAAAAAACACCATCGTGAGGAATAATAATTGTAACCCTAACCCTAACCATAGCATAGAATATACATAATCAAGAAAAATATAACACTAAATGACACTCTTCCTGAAATAACCAACACTTCCATGCATCTGGTCAATGATTGAAAAGGGGCGAGCTACATCGAAAAGTAGCAAACACTCTAATTTAAAAAAAAAACATTTACGGGAATTTTAAGTCATCATTGATTCTGACTTAGGACCATCTTGAGAGCATGCGCGCCGTTTTAATTTTCTGGAAATCAATAAGTTGGTGTAAATGTCACTTAATTTTGTTCACTCTCTTTTCCTCTCCGGCAGTACTGAACTGCCTTTATTGTGTGTACTAGTTATGTACACTATCCTAATGTCGGCACAATCTATTTTCCTACCTTCCGACAGTATTTGGTATTTTCTAGTCAATGTTTACACTCCTTCCATTCACTTTTGTCGTGACTGTTTACCTGAGAGTTTGATACAAATCAGAATAGATTGGCTGACAATGTCATTTCCGTGAACGACCCAGTGTGTGTTTGCACAGAGGGTACCGGTCAATTATCGAAATGGTGGCAGATTAGACACACGAATAATACAAGACACTTCCGGACAAACTGGTTCGACCAATGATGGTGCAGATATAGCAACTCCTTATTCGGAAAATTTACCGTTTGAATTCTACAAACGCATGAGTCATGCAGAAAATTCCGAAAGGAAAGTTATCATAACATGCACTTTCGAATGCTATTTGCTTAGCAGTAGAGGCTAATAGACGTTCACGTTCATTTGAAGTTGATCGGAAATTCCCTTTAACACATGAGGGGGGGGGAGGGGGGAGGAGGGGGGACGGGGGGGGGGGGGGGGGGTGGGATGGGTTGGGGGGGGGTAGCGGGGCGGAGTGTGTGGGGGGGGGAGGGGGGGGGGAGGGGAGGGGGGGGGGGGGGGCGTCGGCGGGGGGCCGAAAACTACAATATAACGAAATATATTTTAGACATACACCATTGCATTCCAGAATCGTCACAGCAGGCAGCTCGGACTGACGCCAGGAAAAATAAAGAGTAGAAGTTAGCATTCTGAACTTATAGTAAAGGAAAACAAGTATTGGATCACCGTTTAAATAATACAATAAGGAAACTCCATCTTTTAATATGGAAACTGTACTCCTACAGGACTTACTCACAAAGTCACAGAGGGATTCTATAATAGAAATAATACCCCAGACACGTGTTCGAGGCATCTTTATCAAATTGCCAATACTTTTCTACTGAGCCAGAGTCAAGGTCTCAACTAGTTTAGGATGAGTTGTAACGTATTTTATATACTTTGAATTTAATATGTTTGAACTTGTTAATATTTATACAGGTCTTTACGAGGCTGGCAACCTCAGCATGTGAAAATTATATATTCATGAACCATCACTGCTAAGCGCTGGCTATTGCTTCGTGCTAGTTCTCTCAGGGAACCAAAAGCAGAGGTAACTCCAGACTCCAAGTGGAGGTAAGAGTGGATGATGATGACGTCATCTACGTGTACTTACTAGTATGTGTAATACGTTGTATGTATATTTAAACATGTCCAACCAGACACAAGTACTAAAAGAATAATGATTTTCATCATAAACCCCGAGTTATATGAAATACGCTCAAGGAAAGTAAAAATTCAGAGAAAAGGTTCGGTTGAACGACAGCGGGAAAGGCGCTTGATTAATATCAGAAGAACAAAGACTTAGCAGTGGACATTGTTCTTTTATTCCCTCTAAAGTTTGTGGTGCGAGTTTACGAGACCATTTCAGGTACAATTCTACGATGCCAGCTGTACTGCTGTTCTATGGTTCAAATCTTGCCATTGACACTTGAAACCTACATTCAATGGGTTGTGAAGATACCTGCCTTGACCACGAGAAGTGCTCTTGCCACAGTGATGAATTGACGGAAACGGCAGCATCAACACGTCAGCAGTTTGGAATCTAAGTGGCATTTTTAGCTGGCCAACACAACAGAACTTATTGACCTATATTCCACAACTAAGCTTCCTAAAGCCGATTTCAATGACGAAACTATTTTTAGTAATCACCAGTTCATATTTATTTACATTTGTCCCAAAGTAATTCTTATGTGTTGCTTGTTTACAAATTCCAAAGTTGATTGAGTTATTACGGAGAGAAGTGCACACTGATGAATCAGCATCTTTAATATATCAATATTTACATCCATACAGCCAAATAGTAATCAAATTTCACTGTTAATTCAGCTGTACGAGCTAAATTAAATATATATTACCTCTTCACAAAAGTTGTCGGGCAGATACAAGTTAACATTGCCAAGACACATTCAGCATTGTTCTTGACTTCCGGAATATCGTGTGAAACTCCCTCGAAGTAGAAGCATCATCATTCTTCTATCTGTATCTTTGCCAAGAGTAATCTTGTGGGAAGGTAGATAGCTTTGAAGACCCACATTAGATACTCTCGGTTTTGGCCATTGCTGGACCATCACTCAGAACAAGGGAAGGAAACCCATGACAGTGAGCATAAATGACATGAACTCAATGAGTTATTAATATCACGGGCAAACGGATATTGTTCTAACAAATAATAACACTGGTATACACACATTTTGGTGCCTTAAATTTTATAGCTGTTCTTGAGTAATTTTGGGTTGCTGATTCCAAAAATGTAATCAGATTTTTTCTATCAGCTCTAGTTTTTGAGATAACTAAGAATCACCATATTAGTAGGGCAATTGTTATGTACAATCCTAGAGTTAGGTGTTATCAGTCGCATTTTGACTTTAGTCTGCATTCATATTATATGTAATTACTGTGCATATATTACCAAAAATGTAATAAAACTTTATCACTAGCACTTGTTTAGTCAACACGCAAAAAGGATCTTTTCGAGGACTTCCTGGAATGTGATATGCCCGGACAGTCACGCTTAAGGGTCCAACAGTAATTTGCCATCATGTGGGCATCCCAAAGTCCCTGGTATCTCTCTTCCATTGTTTTTATATCTTGGTGAAATCTTTTACCTTGCTCCTCACTAAAGTCGCCAAGATTCTCCGGAAATAAATGTAAATGGTTATGGAGGTAGTGCAATTGCAATTTTATGATCATGTTGCATCCAAGTTCACAAAAACTTGACAGCATGTTTCCAACTAATTCAGAAAAATTGTCTGCTTTAAAGTTACCCAGAAAGTTTTGCACAACTAAAACAAATGATGACCAGGCTGTGGACTCTGTTTTGTTCATGGAATCAATAAAATTTAGATCGTTTATTAACTTTCTAATTTGAGGTCCATCAAAAATTTCAGCTTTAAGTTTGTCTATGCTCAATTCTGGAAACTTTCTGCATAAGTAATTAAAACAGGTACCATCTTTGTTCAGTGCCTTAACAAATTGCTTCATCAAGCCAAGCTTTATATGTAATGGTGGCAGTAGAACTCTTTTTCGATCAATGAGAGGCTTATTGACAATATTTTTTTCTCCAACTTTAAATTCATCCCTCAACGGCCACTGTTTCTTTGTCCAGTGCATATCTTTTGCCCTGCTATCCCACAAACATATTGTGGTGAGATATCCGTGATACACCCCGCCCAAAAAAAGAAATACTACTGCGTTTGAACGTTTTCTAGGGCATAAAAACAAATCACGTGCAAAAATATTTAACTAACGATTTGAAATTTTGTCACTACGCCAAGTAAATTTACCACCCAGCCCGACATCCGTACCCTACCCCTCTTCTTAGTGTTTATGAACGAACGTCGAGAAAATTGGAAAATATTTGAATATATCCACTATTGCGTTAGAAAACCTGCAACTAAATTCTAGGTTTGACCTTGGTTTGAAGGCCAATACTACTAGATTTGAAAATAAACAGTTAGAAAATCTATTGTGACGGGGTGGCGAGATGGTGATGATGATATTGATGTTGTGATGTTTGATCACTCTCTTTTCACACTCGCACCGACCTGAACAACAATAAAACTCTTGATTCTTAGGCAGGGGCTGTATTTATTTTTACAACCCTATCAGTGACACTTAAACACACGAAGCAAACATTAAACAAGTAACAAAGCGAACAAAACACCAAACAAACAAAACACCCAGCATGTGCCCGATTGCTAATCTGAAGACGCAAACAAAGCAACGACTGGTTAAAATCATAGTTAAATAATGATACTCTCACCTGCCAAACAGTCCTTCCACGTGTACTACCTGACACCCTCAACTATCACACACGCACGCACTCATGCGTGTCATCCAATGCGACTAGTAAGGTGTTGTGCATGAGGCTGGCAATCTCACCGTGTAACACAGATTGCTACCGAAACCACTACTGCAAGGGCACACTCAACCATCACACACACATACTTATGCATGTCGTCGATGAGACTAGTATGGTGTTGTGCATGAGGCTGGCAATCTCACCATGTAACACAGATTTCTACCGAAACCACTACTGCAAGACCACACACTCAGCTATCACACACACACACACTCATGCATGTCGTCCAATGAGACTAGTATGGTGTTGTGCATGAGGCTGGCAACCTCACCGTGTAACACAGATTGCTACCGAAACTACTACTGCACGAGCATCTGAATGCTTCATACGGATGAAACCACACTGGTGGCCCCATGCTCCCTTAGGAGCGGAGAAGAGAAATATATATCTTCAAGTGAGCCCACGTGCTCTCATAAACCATCCTTCACATTACAATAATTAAATAATCATGAAATATGTATAACATAGAATTAACCAATATTAACCACCAATACTCTCCTTAATGGGCATAAACCACCACCTCGCATCTGATCCATCTCAATATTCATTACTGCATTCTGAACATGTCGTAAGTGACGACTGGTGCGCCTGGCAACAAGCGTGTCGTATACGACCGCTGATGAGATTGGGAACTCATCACATGAAACACATTGTTACGGAAACAACCACTGTAAAAGCATAAAAATGCTTCTTGTGGGCTTGTGATGGACACCAGCTGCATTGGTGTTTCCATGCTCCACCAGGAGCAAACAGAGAAACACCTGTCTCAACGTGCCTTACGCACCAAATAGTAGATCTAATCCCACCAGAAATCTAAATGACTATCCTCACTTCAAAGTAACCACTAAAGATAAACAGTAGGATATTGATAAGTAGGCTATCGTGAAATACACTTAAATGCTCTTACATAAAGAATAAAATATAATTATTCTCGACTTAAACAAAACTGGAACTAAATACACAACGTGTCACATGGCGTAACATTATAGGTTTACCACGCGGCGCGTGTTATTCAGACTCGCTGGCGCCGCTTTTTATACAGTCCTCGCCACGTGGCTGCCATCTTGCTATTGTTAATCTTATCTAAATTCCAGTGAAATAGCTTCATACTATATCTGCCTTTCTGATGAATGAAATAATCGCTCTTAAACTTTCACATCTATCTATCTTTTTATCTCATTAAACATTAAAATAGCCACATCGATATAATTTCAGAATTATAGAAAACTAATTCTAATTTAAATTAACTCACGTGCTCAAGGCATTTACAGCTTGGCTCTGTGTGTCTAACTTCGTCTGTTCTCTCTGGACGGCTGTGGAAAAATAGGCCCGCTTGCCGGCCGCTATCTCTTTTATAAGCCCATGTCGAATCACTCAATTTACTGCGCGCTAGGCGTATTGATTTGGCCGCATACATAACACTCGCGATATTTGCTTTAGAAAACCCGACAACAGAAATATACACAACTATTTATAGAGCAAAAACACAATTCTACACCACAACTTAATTTTTAGGCATTATTATGGCCTAGTCATCAATCTTCTTCTTTATCTCGTCAGTATTTTTACATCCTAGCTTGCTACGCGCACTTCAAAAATATGTCGGCGATAAAAATGCCTTGAACATGAAGGGGGCGTCTTTCTGGCCCCATCACACTATTAATAACTATAGCCTTAGCGACGGTTCCTAGGGCCATAGCAAAATGCACTAACGCAAACGCGTGGCTAAGATTTGAATCTTCGGTCAGCAAGCGGGCAAGTCCCGCCCTCAAACACCAACTTTTTCTATACCCGTACCAATTTCGAAAAAAGAATGCTAGACATTTGGCAAAAACCAATATTGTCGCCTCGCTGAGTAGGAAAAGGGGAGAGACATGGTGGATGAAGATTCAAATCAGATTTTATCGGTGTGTTTTGTAAACTTAGATAATGGTGTTCCTAGTAAAAATAAAGGGATATATTGCAGGTAGCGCAAATATTAATACATAAACTACCCTACAACAATTCCCTTATATAAAGTATCTTGTCTTAGCGAAGTATTTAGTTATAGTGAGTTTGGGGTAAAAACAATTAATCACAATATAATTACATAGATGAAAACGAAGATAAATCATTAAAAGAAATCCAGATATAAAGATAGAGGACAGTTTTCTGTTTAATAATCACTTTCCATTTTGAAAATCGGCCCATTAATGACGAAGATATTGTAGAAAATAAAATATGGACACACAGACTTACACGCTGATAACTGCTCAATTTTGAAAGGCGTCGAGAAAAGTTACATTTTCTAAACGCAGTTTTGATTGGTTGACTGCAGTTTGAGAAGGGGATAACATTAGCAAATCTGCCGGCCTCAGCGCCATTTGCCCAAAACTGTTAACACAGCCAGCTTGAGAGCAGTAGCAAAGCGTTCCTGTTGAATGCATTTTGCCATCTGGACGATAGCGGTCTGAACTATGCCCATTCACCGCCAGTCAAGCTTGTGATTTTGTGTTTTATTCTGTTATCTGCAGTAAGATAAATAACCTTATTGATATATTTATTTGTATGTAGAGGCAGACCCAGATAGGGCGCCCACAACTTTTGTGTTGTACGACATTGCAAAATGGAAGTGCAAACGACAACCCCAGTAAAGGGAATGCCTAAGCAGAATCAGAGGGAAAAAAAATTAAAGTGTATTTTGAATATTGTCACAATAATATTATGACTGTCAGTCCATAAGCCACTAGCAGTCTTCTGCAGGGCCTTAGTGTTTACACAGAGACATGAAAATTTACATAGAATGATGAACCAACAGTTGTCACAGGTTAATAGAAGGAAAGTGTACCCCAGCTGATGATATTGAAGATATAAGATTGAAGTAACAGTGGCGATGTAGCCATATGGGTTGAAGAATGTAAACACTGGTAAAAACTGTCATATCAACTAAGGTGGATAAAATGGGTTGTCGTGAAGAGCTGACTCTCTTTGTTTTAACTTGTGAAATCATAGTATAAATATGATGTAAAGAAGGGCCATAACCTTCTCTTTCAGGGTTATTTGGTACACTTACCAAGTACCAGAACTCCTGGCAAAGCAGAACCAGTGTGCGAGGTGAAAGCTGTTTACACTACTGCCAGCTCCCTGCCACATCTACTTCCAGGAAGGGTGAAAGAACTGTCTTTGTATCGAGAATCCTCAAGCCGTCATTTTCAATAGGCTTCAAGTTAAGTCCAGTTTTTCTGGCACTCGAGGACACATCCATAAATCTGATTCCACTTAATATCAAAAGTTGTAGAAATGAAATAAAGAGGGGATGCTGAGAAAACCCAACCCTCCATCTAGTAACCAGTGTTAATTTTAGTCAGTGGGGATACAAACACCTTATTTAATTTAGAATTACTTTGTATGGACAAATTGTCTACTTTATTTATTTGAATTAATGTACAAACACAAATTCCTTTTGAATTGATAGTCCTGATCCAGAACATTTAGGATCCGGACGATTAAACTGTAATATAGTATTATTACCAAAATTTCCAACAGTCTTACTCATTTTGATATTATTGAGTTATAGTTGTGTTTGTTGAATTACAGCATCACTACACCTGCATTACCCTAGACACGTAGTAAATTAACATACATCATAAAAATATATCCTGAGTGAGATCTGAGTGAGGTAGCGGAAAGGTACCCTGAGAATACAACATCAACTATTAGACTCAGGGACTTACACAGCTTGACCTCACTCGGTGTACTCTTAGGTGAATAAACACCTCTAACCTCTCATAACACCACACATATAAAGCATGGATATGTGGTGAATCCCATTTGCTGGCCAAGCAAGAAGTTCATCATTTTATTAAGATCTACACAAACCATCCAGTTATGTTCTAAATACTTCAATTTTTCCAGAACTGTGCTTATTGTAGCATACTCCTCCTTCATTGTAGTAGAATGAGCAATTGGAATTGAGCCATATTTGTTACCATTGTGTAAGAGAACACCCTTCAAACTTCTTTTAGAGCTGTCAATGAAAAGTCGCCACTCATCTGGTGTATAACTTACACCCATTTTGTTAACAAGACCTCCTACATTAGTACAAAACACAAGGTTGTTTTCTTTACAAAAGAATGGAATAAAACCTTGCTCTCTGCTGCGATAAAATGTAACCTTTGTTTCAGCAGTCAGTAATATTTTTTCTTTCAACCTTGAAGCCAAAAGTTCTGAAGATTCCTTGGAAAGATATAGATCTCGGATTAGATCATTTAGTTCAAGCTGGTCGAGGCGTTGAGCATCTGAAAAATCATCTTCGAAATCACTATCACTGTCACTTGTCGTTCCCCATGCCACTGCTGTCTCATCTTCTAGCAGGGAATCCGAAATCTGACTGAAAGTTGGAATTGGTATGTCATCTGCCTAGCAGAATCTAAATCTGGATATTTCCACTTTTTGTGATTTTTTCCATTAATTCCCTTAATATTCACAACACAGAAATAACAGTCATCATAGTGGTTCTTGGGCTCTCTCCAAACCATTCGAATTCCAAATTTTAAACATTTTCTTTTTCCACAAGTCCACTGTCGCAGGTGTTCAACACATGTTTTGTCCTGGTCACCTAGTTTTACTTTAAAGTAAGCAAAGTATGCCTTTTTCATAAAAACAGTAATATGCTTCCTATGTTCTTCTTTGAAAGTGTACTCTCCACAAATATAACAAAATAAATGCGGTGAAAGAAAACATGCTCTTCTTGAAGATGATGCCATTCTCTGTTAGAAGTGTAATAAAATAAGTAGCATACTAACATAAGGGAGTCTGTTGTTTTTCTGTTGTCTCGTGTTCTACTTCTTTATTTCCTGCGAGTGCCTGATAACATACCTTTATATTTGTTTCATATTAATTTAGCATACTAACATGCATGCAGTGGCTTAAAATCTAAAAACAGGCAATTCTGGGAAGATTCTTGGAAAACAGAAACTGAGAGTAAACAAGCAGTTTTCTTTTGTAAAGGACTAGACAGCAATAGTTTTTTTTTTTTTTTACATAGCCTTATATAGAAAATATTGTAAGAAGTGCGCGCGCGGGCCCGTTTTTTTTATTTTTTTTTGGGTCACCCTGTATTAATGAACTATAAAAATGTCTGTACCTCAAAAACTAGAGCTGCTACAGACAAGTAAATGTGATATTTGGATTGAGCAGGCCTCATTTATGTACAATCAAGAGTAAAATGTTTGGCACCAAAACAAATTTTTTTTTTTAGTAGGGCTGTGTAATCTAATATCAAGCATATCAGTGACACTTTTATAAAATTTAGTGCCCGACAGTAAATGATTCATCCGATTTTTTTTTTTTTTTTTTTGGCCATCTCTTGAGACGGTGCCTAATATTGTATAAGATATGGTGCTTTATTTATCAAAAGGCTCTTATAGTATAGTCTATTTATTGTTACTTCCCTTTAGTAAGTTAAAGGGATATAACCGTAACATTTTCTTTACTTAAAATATTTCTGTAGATGACTAGTTATACACCAGAGTTGTTACTTTCAAAAGTAAGGACAAACCCATGTAGTAAGGAGTACATGCAATATTGTATAGTTTGTAGTACTTTTATTAAAAGTTTAATTATCAACAGCAATTCCAATAAAGTCAAGGAAAATTTTCAACGCAGAATATTAAAGGAGTCCAAGTATTTATATAAAGTGTTCTTTATTTGATTATTTCATTCGTCCATAAACATTATCTTCAAGATCGTACCAGGAGTCATCAAGACAGCGATCGCTTCTCGGCCTTTTGACTAGGATCAAAGAGTGTCTAAGCACAGGGACCGGTACAGTGACATTCATGTGTCAGTAGGACTCTTGTGTGAGAACACAGAAGATCACTACAGTGACACAGTTTGTCATTGGGTCTTCTTGTGTTGGGACATGTGGTCTTGACCAGGGCCGGGTTTGGGCGGGTACTAATGCGACCTCATGCGAGGAAAAAAAATGCGACCTCAAGCGAGGAAAAAAAAAAAAAAAAAAAAAGACATTCATGTGTCATTAGGTCCTTTGTGTGAGAACACAGAAGATCACTACAGTGACACATGATGTCATTGGGTCTTCTTGTGTTGGGACATGGGTCTTGACCAGGGCCGGGTTGAGCGTGTGCCATGCAACCTCATGCGAGGCAAAAAAATAAGCGACCTCATGCGAGGAAAAAATATGCGACCTCATGCGAGGGAAAAAAAAAAAAAAAAAAAAAGTCATCAAGACAGCACTATAACCAGCATCCTTTTCAGGACGTCCACAGCGCTCACACATTGTTCGATAGAAATATACTAAAATGGTTCGTACAAAGCCAAATGCGAAAAAGAGGAAAATCTATAGAAGCCCTCAAACGCTTGTCAGCAGCAGCAAACAAGAACCAGCAAAGAACCACGAGAGTCGGCCAGAGAGCACGATTAATCCAACTTCTAGCATCGGGGCCGGTCCCTCTCAGAAGCCGAACAAAGCAACCATCGACACGACCGATGAATAACCCAAAGTGTCGAAGACAGAAATCAACCAGGCTCCGAAGACTGACAAAGTAACATCACCGATAAAGCACAATGTCGAGGCGGCGGCTCCAGTGTGCAGTGACCAGACAACAGCTGCAAAACACGGCCACAAAACTTTGAAGACAGAAGATAGCAATGTTTTGAAGCCCGTCAAAGTTAAAGCACCACCAAACCAAGATATCACAGTCGAACCTCCATCACACAGCGACCAGAAAAATTCGGTAAAACGAGATCAGAGGCAGACAACCAGCCAGAATGTGACTCAGTCCCGCAGACCGCACGCTCAAACTGAGACAGATGTCGGAATGAGCCAACTTCAAAAGCAAAAGAATGCCGTTTCCCACGTGGCACTGCAGGAAAGGATAATTAAGATCACCCAGACGTCAGGAAGTGAGGCCTCGCTCAGGGCCTTACCCGACGACAAAGTGATCGGTATCCTTGAGGCAATAACGGGCAGGAGAAGTATCTCTAAAGTTTCACGACACGACAACGGAGTTATAATAGCTCTAAACAACACGGAGCAGACATACCAACTGATGGTCGAACTTGAATCCGGACATAAAGAAGTCCAGCTGCCCCACCAGATTAAAGCTACTGTGGAGATCTTCAAGAAGACCAAAAAGATAGTTGTGAGAGGGATCGACAACAGCCGGTCTACACAAGAAGTCCACAGCCGCCTACAAGAAGAAAACAAGAACATCAACATAACACAGGTTGAAAGACTGAAGACATGGGACAAGAAGGACACAAACCTAGTTATCTTAACTATCGAGGGGACTTCAAGCCCAAGTCAACTCAACCTAGACAATAGATGTCGGAAAACAGAAGAGTACATTCCTCCTGTTATGCAGTGCTCAAACTGCCAACAATTCTCGCACACTAAGAAAACATGCAGGAGAGAGGCAGTTTGTCGATACTGTGCGGGAATTCACACTTACAATGAATGTCCTCATGCGAAAAATGATGATAACTATAAAGTGCGCAACTCCAACAGAACCTGCGCAAACTGTCTTGGGAACCACGGAGCAAGATACCGTGGATGTCCGACCTTCTATGAGACAAAGGCCATACTGAAGGAATCTGTAACCAAAAACATCCCCTTCAGAGAAGCAGGACACCGAGTGGCTTCAGGCGGCACTGCTAAGCAGGAACAGCACACAAGAGCCCAGCTGGTAAAGTTAACCACAGACGTGCGAGACTTAAAACAACAAATCAAAGTCGAGAAGAACAGACAGCACAACGAAGACACATACCATAAGAGACGAAACAACAGGAGCCTTACAGAGCGCTCAGGCAATGATACAGGACATGAAAACCATCAAACACCAAATAGAAGTCGACATCGCCAAACTCGCAGAGCTAAAGGAAGAGAACGAAGAAATCTTCAAAATAATTGAAACAGAGAGAAGGATCATCGAGGATATCGTAACAAAACACAATCAAGGACGAGAAAGAAGCAAAGACACTAAAGACAAAATAACCACCGAAACCGTACAGGAACGCCTATCAAGAAGCTATCAAGAAAGAAGAAGAGAAGGGGAAAACAGAATAATCACCGAAACCCTAAAGGGCCTCTTACCAAATATAATAAAGACAGTCATGAACAACACACAGCCGAAACAGACAACAACGAGTAGGGACCAAACAGACAGCTAGTGGCCCTTTTCAGGGCCAGTCATCTCCAGGACTAGGAAAGTGAAACCAGCGAAGATGTTAACACACTATATACCCCAATATAACCGTTTGTAACCCTTCAATGGGTTTTGGTTGAACAGGGTATCACAGCCAAATAATCAGACGCAAGGAAAAAAAAAATTATTTGATTTGCAAGCTGGCTTCTGGTGAGGGCAACACTGCCAGCTATAGCCTCGATGGCGAAAGGCTTATGTTTTTTGGAAGTCGTAATAAGGCATGTCGGAATAAAAGATAGTGTCGGGAGGATAGTGTGATTCGCTTGTATAGCTAGGCGATGACTTACCGGGGAGGACAGAGTGATTCGCTTGTATGGCTAGGCGGTGTTGTCGTACGGAAGGTCCGGGGTTCAAATCCTGGGTAAGCTACTCACGTCTGTTGTTTTTCTGTTGTCTAGTGTTCTACTTCTTTATTTCTTACGAGTGCCTGAAAACATACCTTTATGTTTGTCTATTTATTTATTTACTGTTTTCAGGCCTCGGGTTTCCCTTCCTTATATGTTATAAGTATGACCAACCATTGTTCTAGGTTCTCTCTATTCTAAATGTTTTCCGGCCTAACTTGTATGGAAGCCACACAAGGTTTGATGGCATCAATGGGTTCGTGTGTGCCATGACTGATGATGTCATTGGTTTTTGACTAGTGTTTATTTTTACTAACTAGTCATTCTTAAGTACTTTACTATAATTCTAATAGTTGTAGCGACGTAGTAGGCCATACGGTCACACTCTCCTTCGCCATTATTTTGCTGATATTACCTTTTACGACCTCCCTGAGATAACACTTTGTTTCAGGGCTTAATTCACTCTTGGCGTGTTTATCTTTTTGATCGTAGAAACATAAAGCTCTACGGGTGTGAGACAATAGAGTCACAGATTAAAATCCACCTTTGGCGTATCTTTTGTTCACGTAGCCTCTTGTTTACGAAAGACGGGCAATATGTGTATTTTGTCTAGATTAACGAGTTAATTATGGGACACCGCATTAAGATTACGCACTTGCTTCCGTCCAGCCTGGTAAATGAGAATAAACCAATGGTGTCGAATTAGATAATGTGTTGTTTTTCTTGCTAGAGTTACGCGCAGTAATGTCAATCGTTAAGTCTGCCCTGATTATAACAAATATTAGAGGATTAGTGCAAGACGTATCACGTTTTAAGTTCCACCGATGTCATTAATTCCCATCACTACGTCCAAGGCAAAAGCCTATATGCGAATAACCACAGATTGAAGTCAACCCCTGCAAATGAGCATAACCGACGTCTGGATAGGATGAACAAAGAGAGAGATGTCATGGATATCAGGCGGAGGCTACGAGAGATAGATGACCTCAGTTGAAAATAAATTTAAATAAAGAAGAGTGGAGTAAATCAGGTGATAAATGGATAAACTACCATCACGTGATCATTAGCCTTGCAGGTAGTGCAGAGCGTAGGGCAGGGTGAAATTAATCCACTGCTTCATGCTCATGCTCGGGATTATGATGCCATTGTGTACGCTGATGGGTCTGTAATCTGCTAGTAAAGCTCAGGATCGTAGCTGAACAAAGCTGGGTTTGATCTATAACAACCTCCAGCTTGAGAATGAAGGTAAAGGCAACTACTGTAGCCTTAAGGTGGCTGTCTGAAACTTCATTAACAAAGGCGATCATTGTGTCAGACTCCCAGTCATTGCTTCGGAAGGTTTAAAATGAGTGACTCCTGCATGAATGGACAACATTCGCAGAAGCTTCGAATCTGCATGAACTTATGTAGATCTACTGTCTTCGTCATGCAGGAATTTGTGGTAATAAGAGAGGAGACAGACTAGCCTCACGAGTGATTATAGTGGGGACACTGGATATGAAGAAGGTAGAGATACTGAGGATATTTAATGACCGCCTATCATAGAAAGACAATGCAATCATCAAGGTCGATGCATTATGAAGGTCGATGAATCATCAAGGCTAAGATTGCTGGAATTTGGCATTAAACGTTAGTCCAGCAGTGATGGACGAATGAGAGGATGCATCCGGCGTTAACATTCGTACCCTTTGCCATATGCTGAGGGAGACTGAGCACCTATAGGTTTGCCCAGAGTGCAATGATATCGACTGTTCAACAATAACTATTGAAAGAAAATAAATTATTAAAATGAGGGCACGATTTCGCACAAACTAAAACTTGTACATACGAACTCGTACAAAACTGCATTGACTTACTGGACAGCAAGTGACCGTTACTGGTTGATGCAACACTACAATTAGAATTATTCCTAACGCCATGTTCCAGAATATAGCTTCCACCATGTTGTTGATGTACGTGATGTACGTGTCAGTATCCTCACCTTGAAGATGTAAACAGTAAATATAAAACTGTTATCTTTTTTTAAACATCTATAAATACAATATTTTCAGACATAAGAAATGCAATCATTCATACTTTATTTGTCAGCCTGATGTGAATCAAAGCCATTTTATAACCGCACGCCAAATCTTCTTGTACTTTGCCATCCATTCACGTTCTTTCTACAAGTTATTTATCCCTTTAATGCCACTGATCCGCCTTCTTCTTCTTCCGTGTTTTAAAAATCTTCTTCTGTATCTATGACCTTCAGGATTTCAGTACAAGAGTTGCCATGTACGGCTGTCACCTGGTTTCCTTAATGTATGTCTTATAGAATTGATGTTTCCATACGTCTTGTTCCACTGGCATTTCTGTGGTTCTTTCGATTAATTCCATATTGGAAACCTTACGCGCTGGATGTTTATACGCTGGATGTTTATACGCTGGATGTTTAATGCTGGTTGTTTATACTCTGGATGTTTATACACTGCTTGTTTATACGTTGGATGTTCATACGATGGATGATTATACGCTGGTTGCTTATAAGCTGGATGTTTATACGCTGGATGTTTATACGCTGGTTGTTTATACGCTGGTTGTTTATATGCTGGTTGTTTATACGCTAGATGTTTATACGCTGGTTGTTTATACGCTAGATGTTTATACGCTGGTTGTTTATACGCTGGATGTTTATACGCTAGATATTTATACGCTGGTTGTATATACGCTAGTTGTTTATACGCTGGTTGTTTATAAGCTGGTTGTTTATACGCTGGTTGTTTATACGCTGGTTGTTTATACGCTGGATGTTTATACGCTGGTTGTTTATACGCTGGTTGTTTATACGCTGGTTGTTTATACGCTGGTTGTTTATACGCTGGTTGTTTATACGCTGGTTGTTTATACGCTGGTTGTTTATACGCTAGATGTTTATACGCTGGTTGTTTATACGCTAGATGTTTATACGCTGGTTGTTTATACGCTGGATGTTTATACGCTGGATGTTTATACGCTGGTTGTTTATACGCTGGATGTTTATACGCTGGATGTTTATACGCTGGTTGTTTATACGCTGGTTGTTTATACGCTGGATGTTTATACGCTGGATGTTTATACGCTGGTTGTTTATACGCTGGATGTTTATACGCTGGTTGTTTATACGCTGGTTGTTTATACGCTGGATGTTTATACGCTGGATGCATCCTCTTGTACGTCCAATTTTGCTAGTCTTACTTTTGATGCACATCCGAGGAGTCTTAGACTTGATGATTCATTGATTGCAGTGTCAAGTCTCTAATAGGCGATCATTAATTGCCCTCATTATCTCTGTCTTATCTATATCCAGTGCACCTTCTATGGGTGCTCTTGAAGCAAGTCTATTAGCTCTTTCATTACCGCGTACCTCAGCATGACCAGGACAGTAAATCTTCTTCTTCTTCTTCGTACACTCTCAGACGTCCACTTGAATGTTCTCAAAGAAAGCAGTAGTCAGTTTGAGGCTATTTGAATCCCCGTAAAGCTTTTCCACGAAAGGAGCTGGCGTCGGCCATATGCACTTTCTCTGTACCACATATAAGGGGCAACTTTGAAGCAGATGTTCAGCAGTCATTTTATCAGTGCCACAGTTGCACTGATCGGTAGTTCCTATCTTTAGCTTGTTGAATAGATGGTATCTCAATCTGTTGTGGCCAGTGCGGAGTCTGAAGATTACCACCTGTTCTCTTCTGTTGAGCTGGTAGTAAGCAGCATTCTGTGTGTGCCCTGGATGTTCTACATTCCATTTGTTTCTGTAACTGATTCTGATAAAACTCTTTGCCTCCTCAAATATTATGCTTGCATCAGGCTGAGGTAGATGTGAACCTTCTTTCGCCATTCTGTCAGCCTCTTTATTGCCGGCGATGTTACAATGAGATGGGATCCACTAGATCACAACACTTTTGAATCGTTGACAAAGTTTGTGGAGCACTACTCTAAGATCACCCAGGTCTGTATTATTTTGACGTTTCAACGTTGCAATTACTGACTGTGCATCAGTAAAGAAAGCGCCTTGTCTCTCTGCCGTTTCTTCTGTCAATATAACCTCTGCTGCAGTTTTCAAGGCCTCTGCCTCTGCTTTGAAGTTGCTGGAGACTCGTCCTGTCGCCACTGACAGCCTTTTTTCTGCACCAGTGCTTAAGGTCAGAAAGACACCCCCACCTCCATTTTCTGTTGCATTTGTTGCTGAATCATCTGTGTATGCATGGGTCCAGGTGTTGCGTGGATAATGTTTCTCTATGTATTTTGTCGCTATGGATTTTCTATCTGTTGCAGTTTGGCTCTTTTTACTTTCAATTCCAGGAATGTTTTCTATCATTTTAGGGAAACGATTTTGTTTCCAAACTGGAAGCTTGTGTGCATTGTAGATGGGTTTAACAGTGGATATTTCATCTATGGATACTGCTCTCATTTGTTGTTTGGTTGATTCTACAAAATTACTTCGTTTGAGTCTTTGCCTTCTAAGAGCATTTATTCTATGGCACATTGAGTGGTCTGTTAGTCTTTTGAATTTTTCGGCCTGTTGTTGAGCCCTGCAGTCTCTTCTATCTGTCATTGGCTGGAGGCATGTAATCTTTTCGAGTTCTTTTATAGGTGTTGACTTCATGCCTCCCGTTACAATTCTCATTGCTTGATTTTGGAGTCTGCTAGTTTTATCGAAGTTTGTCTTAGCTGCTGTTGCCCATGCTGCCATGCCATATTCAAGAACTGGCCTCACTCGCCCTGTGTACAACGTCTTAAGCACTTTCTCATCTGCAACCCAAGTTGTTTCCAGCAAGTAATTCCACACCAGCTCCTGAAGACTCGAGGCTTCTATGGAGGTTTTTCATAGCCATACACTTTGAACCTTCTGGGAAAACCTAATAACGCAACTGGCCAAGAAAATTGCAGCACTAGAGACAGAACGAACGAACGAACGAACTTTATTTTCGAAGGGTAAAGAATTGGGCGCGCAGGCCCGTCTAACATTCTGCCCTTCCACTCTCATTAATCTTGCATACTATATCCTTTCATTCCCACATGATGCTTTAAGCATTAATTTAAAGGCATGCAACATTATAAAGTTACCATAATAGCATTCATTTACATTATGCAATCATAATTTTTTTTAATGAGTAGGGTTTTTTTTTTTGAAACAAACAAGCTAGTAATTGGGGAAAAAAAGTAATAGTAAAAAAAATAAAACAATAAATAAAAATAAATAAATTCTGTATACCGACACTCACTCATGCGGTCAATCCGTCTATAATTAATCTGTATTTTTGAATGTGTAATCAACAGAGAGACAGACAGATAGATAGATAGATAGATAGATAGATAGATAGATAGATAGATAGATAGATAGATAGATAGATAGATAGATAGATAGATAGATAGATAGATAGATAGATAGATAGATAGATAGATAGATAGATAGATAGATAGATAGATAGAAGATAGATAGATAGATAGATAGATAGATAGATAGATAGATAGATAGATAGATAGATAGATAGATAGATAGATAGATAGATAGATAGAGAGAGAGAGAGAGAGAGAGAGAGAGAGAAACAGGCTGTCAAAATGTACCATCAAGGCCGGAGAGAGAGAGAAACAGGCAGTCAAAGTGTACCATCAAGGCCAGAGAGAGAGAGAGAGAGAGAGAGAGAGAGAAACAGGCAGTCAAAGTGTTCCATCAAGGCCACAGAGGGAGAGAAACCGACTGTCAAAGTGTACCATCAAGGCCAGAGAGAGAGAGAGAGAGAGAGAGAGAGAGAGAGAGAGAGAGAGAGAAACAGGCAGTCAAAGTGTACCATCAAGGCCAGAGAGAGAGAGAGAGAGAGAGAGAGAAACAGGCAGTCAAAGTGTACCATTAAGAACACAGAGAGAGTGAGAAACAGGCAGTCAAAGTGTACCATCAAGACCAGAGAGAGAGAGAGAGAGAGAGAAACAGACTGTCAAAGTGTACCATCAAGGCCAGAGAGAGAGAGAGAAACAGGCAGTCAAAGTGTACCATCAAGGCCACAGAGGGAGAGAAACAGACTGTCAAAGTGTACCATCAAGGCCAGAGAGAGAGAGAGAGAGAGAGAGAGAGAGAGAGAGAAACAGGCTGTCAAAGTGTACCATCAAGACCAGAGAGAGAGAGAGAAAAACAGGCAGTCAAAGTGTACCATCAAGGCCACAGAGAGAGAGAGAAACAGGCAGTCAAAGTGTACCTTCAAGACCAGAGAGAGAGAGAGAGAGAGAGAGAGAAACAGACTGTCAAAGTGTACCATCAAGGCCAGAGAGAGAGAGAGAGAGATAGAAACAGGCAGTCAAAGTGTACCATCAAGGCCACAGAGGGAGAGAAACAGACTGTCACAGTGTACCATCAAGGCCAGAGAGAGAGAGAGAGAGAGAGAGAAACAGGCAGTCAAAGTGTACCATCATGGCCACAGAGAGAGAGAGAAACAGGCAGTCAAAGTGTACCATCAAGACCAGAGAGAGAGAGAGAAACAGACTGTCAAAATGTACCATCAAGGCCAGAGAGAGAGAGAGAAACAGGCAGTCAAAGTGTACCATCAAGGCCACAGAGGGAGAGAAACCGACTGTCGAAGTGTACCATCAAGGCCAGAGAGAGAGAGAGAGAAACAGGCTGTCAAAGTGTACCATCAAAGCCAGAGAGAGAGAGAGAGAGAGAGAGAGAGAGAAACAGGCAGTCAAAGTGTACCATCAAGGCCACAGAGAGAGAGAGAAACAGGCAGTCAAAGTGTACCATCAAGACCAGAGAGAGAGAGAGAAAAACAGACTGTCAAAATGTACCATCAAGGCCAGAGAGAGAGAGAGAGAGAGAGAGAGAGAGAGAGAGAAACAGGCAGTCAAAGTGTACCATCAAGGCCACAGAGGGAGAGAAACCGACTGTCAAAGTGTACCATCAAGGCCAGAGAGAGAGAGGGAGAGAGACATGTTGTCAAAGTGTATCATCAAGGCAAGAGAGAACGAACGAACGAACGAACGAACTTTATTTTCGAAGGGTAAAGAATTGGGCGCGCAGGCCCGTCTAACATTCTGCCCTTCCACTCTCATTAATCTTGCATACTATATCCTTTCATTCCCACATGATGCTTTAAGCATTAATTTAAAGGCATGCAACATTATAAAGTTACCATAATAGCATTCATTTACAGTATGCAATCATAATAAAAAAATGAGTAGGTTTTTTTTTTGAAACAAACAAGCAAGTAATTGGGGGGAAAATAATAATAAAATAAAATAAATAAAACTATAAATAAAAATAATAAATTCTGTGTACCGACACTCACACATGCGGTCAATCCGTCTACAATTAATCTGTATTTTTGAATGTGTTTATCAATCATCAATACAAAAATTACATAAACATTTTCTCGCTTATGTCCATACATTCTTGGTGGAAAATGAAATAATAATAATAATAATAACGCTTTCTTACGCACTTCTGTGGCAGGAAAAGTCTTTGAGCAGTAAAAAAAAAATAAAAAAATAAAAAATTCACATTTCTAAAGTACAGTATTATGTGGGTACATTCTCACATACATTACATTATATAACAATATTTTAAAGTGAATATAATAATAATTTTACATGGATATAAAACAAATTATTCACAAAAAACGAGCGGAGGAGGAAAAGAAATGTTAACCTATGGATGAGATGTTGACAGGCAAATGCTGTTTCTATGGGGGTAGATAATCAGTGTTGAGGGAGAGAGAGAGACAGGCTGTCAAAGTGTACCATCAAGGCAAGAGAGAGAGAGAGAGGCTATCCAAGTGTACCATCATGGCCAGAGACAGAGAGAGAGAGAGAGGGAAAGAGAAACAGGTCGTCAAAGTATATCATCAAGGCAAGAGAGAGAGAGAGAGAGACAGGCTGTCAAAGTGTACCATCAAGGCAGGAGAGAGAGAAACAGGCTGTCAATGTTTACCATCAAGGCGAGAGAGACAGAGAGACAGGCTATCCAAGTGTACTATCAAGGCCAGAAATAGAGAGGGAGAGAGAGAGAGGGAAAGAGAAACAGGGTGTCAAAGTATATCATCAAGGCAAGAGAGAGAGAGAGAGAGAGAGAGAGAGAGAGAGAGAGAGAGAGAGAAAGACAGGCTGTTAAAGTGTACCACCAAGGCAAGAGATAGAGAGATAGATTGATATGGAACAGGCTTATGTATGATAAAAAAGAAGGGGTGGGCAATATTAGAGATTGCCTTAAGCTACATAAGAAGTGAAATAGAAATTTGCTGAATGCATCTTCTACGTTACTGCTGTTTTTTTTTTGTTATTTTGACACCTTTTTCTGCCATGTGTTTTATGGAGATAGAGCTAACTTTTCTCAACGCGTTTCCACGTTCTATTTTCAGCTTACTTGTATTTGTTGGTCAACTGTTGTCTTGAAGTGTAGTGGGAAACTCCAGTTTCCGATCTTGAGGCAACTTTGGCGCATTGTTTGCTGGGAGCAGCCCGTGTTGTTGTAGGATTTCTGTGATGTTGTCTAACAACCTGTGTTGTTGTAGGATTTCTGTGATGTTGTCTAACAACCTGTGTTGTTGTAGGATTTCTGTGATGTTGTCTAACAACCTGTGTTGTTGTAGGATTTCTGTGATGTTGTCTAACAACCCGTGTTGTTGTAGGATTTATGTGATGTTGTCTAACAACCTGTGTTGTTGTAGGAGTTCTGTGATGTTGTCTAACAACCCGTGTTGTTGTAGGATTTCTGTGATGTTGTCTAACAACCTGTGTTGTTGTAGGAGTTGTGGCCGGGGGAGTGGACGGGAACGGCACCGAATCAAGTTAGATGTGACCGGGCTTGGTCACGGTGACAAATCAAGTCTAGTGTGACAGGGTGAGAATGGGGCGGAATCTTTTATCAATGTTCATCTGTTGTTTTACTGGCGACTGCCAGAGGTGGTGATTACAGAATAGGAATTGGAACATAACCCAGGTGATTCTTTTGGAGACTCGTAACTGTGTTTATGTTTTAGGCTGTATGATCGTCGAAAATATGGTAACATTCTTTTCTCAATTACCTGATGTAAACAAACGACACTTCCTACTGACGTTCAGGAAATAAGTTCAAGCTGGATTAAATATGAATGAACACCTTTATTAAGTGTCTGTAACCTCTGACAACTTCATAATAGTTCATAAATACATGTGCTTCTGTGGTATACAAACCAGTCATCCCAAGAAATAACACACAGCCATCGAACTAACAAGATGGTCCAAAACCCCAAAATCACTGCCTCGCTCGTCTCGTGCCTAAAACCAACTCTCTTAACTCCCTTCTCTCAAACCATCACTTCCGTCCTAGCTACTGAGCAATTCTACCCCAAGTTCGATGACGTCATTCCTGAACACTTTAATTAAATCACTCATGGGATTTGTGACTAGTGCTATTACACTAACTAGACACGCTCAAATACTTAGTGTTAAATCTTGCTAAGTATTCTTACCCTAACTATAATTAAGTAGCAGCACCTTAGTGTTAATCCGACGTAACAGTCCGTACTGTCACATACGCCCGGGGCCACTAAAGTGTATCCCGTAGGGAGACACTTTATTCCCTAGAAAAAAAATTTACTAACTCTAAAACAAAATTATTGGGATTCATGTATCCCACCATAAATCATGTCTGAAGGACTACAATAAACAATAGATGGGAATGATGGATGAAATAACACCATTAACATTTCACACAAAAAAATCGATCATGAAGGGGTAGGGACTGATGGACATAACATAAACGAGGGACACATGGGAAGAAAAAACTATGGAGGTTATGGTAGCCACAAATAGTACTAATAAGTGGCCCAAAAAAATATATGGGCAAAATAGAACAGTAACTAACATTCATTAACGAACTAACAAAACGCTTTATGGGGTTACAGTCATCAATATCTCTCACACTTGTGCGAATCATAAAACATAAAATAACATGACAAGCGAGTTAACGTCCAAGGAAAAACAAACTGGCCAAAAAAAATATATATATATATATATATATATATATATATATATATATATATATATATATATATATATATATATATATATATATATAATATAATAATATATATATATATATATATATATATATATATATATATGGCGAGTGCACAAAAAGGCTGTCACCCTACACTTCACTGAAGTGGGTGATGAACAAAATATGAATGGAACAAATGGAGATAGAACCACAAACTACTTGGTGGCAAAATATGGGCAAAATGGGTAAGTCTCATTAAAAAAATGACTTTGCGTGCCGGTGTAACAATAACCGGAAACAATGAATGGAATGGAAACATGGTAATCAACGGACAATGGTATAGAATATATAAATGGGCAAATAGTTAAATCACATGAATGAGTGTCGGTGTAACAATAACCGAAAATTCAAACAATCATAATGCAATATGGTGTCATCATCATAATGAATCGTGAATGATGCCAACATTAGTGGCGGGTGAAGATGTACATTAGTTAATCTCTTTTATTTGGTACAACAGAACAATGTAAACCTTAAAAAAAATCTGGGTAAAATCTTACGTCAGAAACATGGCAAAAAGAAAAACACAAAAAAAATCATAGGGGTACACAAGATGGTCAAATATTACATCAGTCAAAAATAATGTGACATAATGACGCTAACGCGTGTAAAAGGGAACTACATCAACTACAATATATCAGGACTGCAGAGATCGTCTGAGTTGGTGGATCTCCATCAGCAGTGGTCGAAAGGATGTTGTAAGGGAAATGTTCATGTACCGGTAGATTCAGCAATGTCTTTCTTGTGGACGAAAATGTAACAGCTCTCCATAAATAACGGCTGTTGGACTTTCTTATCTGAACTGGAAATGTGCGTAAAGTGTGTAACCCGGACTTCAAGGTAGCATCAGGATCAAGCAATTCAGCAGGAGGGGTATTGTGTAGGAGACCTGCATCGGAAGACACGAGAAGCAGGGTCGACTTCATGCTAAAAAATAATAGCAGGGCAGGAAATGTCAACCTGACCGGAGACGGCATCTGGAGGTAAGTGCAGTTCAATTTGTAAACATCTTTGCAAAAATGTTCATTGCTTCCAATCTTTCAATGGCTTACAATAACAGGCGAGGATCGTACTGTGTAGGTTGGGATGTAGGAACAATGGCATGGACTATGGGAGTGGACGAAAACGGGAGGGTCGGGGTGGAGGCTGCGGACTGGTATGAGGATAACGGAGGGGAACACGCAATCTACGGCACGGAGGTGTGACAGGGGGAGGGAGAGGCGGAGGAGAGGGACTACGGTAAGGAGAATGAATAGAACCACGGGAGCGACGAAAACGGGTTCGTACATGGGCGGCCCGCTGATGAAGGGGCTTAGGAAAGGGAACAGAATCGTAAATGAATTTTGGATGACGACGTCTAAAGAGAAAACGAGCTGAGGGAAGAGGAACATCAGGTCCAATATCAAAAGAAGAATAATCGGGGGAAGAGTCAAGATCACTAATCTCATTTTTCGACCAATAAATTCTACGGCCTTCGTCGTCCGTTATATGCTCGAGCTCATCCGACCTGTATCCAATTTCGTCGGGGCCCATAACTCTATCCTCCCCACTTGACGAATCGAATTCTGATTCTATGTCAAGCTGGTACTTTTCTTGTACTGTATCAAGGTCGGAGGGAGGCGGAGGAAAATAACCATAAGGAGAAAGAGAAGGTTCAACATCTGAAGAGTCAGTCTCATGTTCTGTATCAAGGTCGGAGGGAACCGGAGGAAAATAACCATAAGGAGAAAGAGAAGATTCAACATCTGAAGAGTCAGACTCATGTTCTGTATCAAGGTCGGAGGGAGGTGGAGGAAAATAACCATAAGGAGAAAGAGAAGATTCAACATCTGAAGAGTCAGACTCATGTTCTGTATCAAGGTCGGAGGGAGGTGGAGGAAAATAACCATAAGGAGGAAGAGAAGATTCAACATCTGAAGAGTCAGACTCATGTTCTGTATCAAGGTCGGAGGGAGGTGGAGGAAAATAACCATAAGGAGAAAGAGAAGATTCAACATCTGAAGAGTCAGGCTCATGTTCTGTATCAAGGTCGGAGGGAACCGGAGGAAAATAACCATAAGGAGAAAGAGAAGATTCAACATCTGAAGAGTCAGACTCATGTTCTGTATCAAGGTCGGAGGGAGGTGGAGGAAAATAACCATAAGGAGAAAGAGAAGATTCAACATCTGAAGAGTCAGGCTCATGTTCTGTATCAAGGTCGGAGGGAAACCATAAGGAGAAAGAGAAGATTCAACATCTGAAGAGTCAGACTCATGTTCTGTATCAAGGTCGGAGGGAGGTGGAGGAAAATAACCATAAGGAGAAAGAGAAGATTCAACATCTGAAGAGTCAGACTCATGTTCTGTATCAAGGTCGGAGGGAGGCGGAGGAAAATAACCATAAGGAGGAAAAGCGGGGTCAGAAGAGAGATGAACAGAGGGAGGAGAAGCGGGGTCTGAAGGGAGGTGAACAGAGGGAGGAAAAGCGGGGTCTGAAGAGAGGTGAACAGAGGGAGGAAAAGCGGGGTCAGAAGAGAGGTGAACAGGGGGAGGAAGGGAGGTATGGACAGGAGTTGCGGCAGTAATAGGAGGTACAATAATATCATGCAGAGGCGAAGCATGAGAGGGGCCTGGAGTAACGGAGGGTAACTCAGCCAAGCGAGCATCACGGGAGAGGATACGTGAGTACAGCTCAGGTGGAGGGATATGAACCTCAGCGGTGGAACAGGAATGATAACGTCTGTTAAAGGTTTTTCTCCACTGTGTTACTGGCTTTATATATGCTCTTAGTCCATTTTCTGTCGTTATCAGACATCTTTGTTTGTCACTCGTAACATTATTTATTTCAAATATCTTTCCTTGTTTGATTACATTGATAACGTTTCTCACTGAAATGCGACAGTGTCTTTTATTGAGACTGTTCCAGTGTGCCCTTCCAGCAGCTGTTTGTTGCTGTGACAGTTGTTGTTGAAGCAGGTGGTTTTTCTTTTGCAACAAAAATACTTGATGCTCTAGCTGTTGAATGGGTGAATCCATCATAAAAAAACAGTTAGGAGCTGGTCACGGGCATCAAATCAAGTTATGAGGCCGGGGGAGTGGACGGGAACGGCACCGAATCAAGTTAGATGTGACCGGGCTTGGTCACGGTGACAAATCAAGTCTAGTGTGACAGGGTGAGAATGGGGCGGAATCTTTTATCAATGTTCATCTGTTGTTTTACTGGCGACTGCCAGAGGTGGTGATTACAGAATAGGAATTGGAACATAACCCAGGTGATTCTTTTGGAGACTCGTAACTGTGTTTATGTTTTAGGCTGTATGATCGTCGAAAATATGGTAACATTCTTTTCTCAATTACCTGATGTAAACAAACGACACTTCCTACTGACGTTCAGGAAATAAGTTCAAGCTGGATTAAATATGAATGAACACCTTTATTAAGTGTCTGTAACCTCTGACAACTTCATAAGTTAGTTGCTTATCCTTTACAGGACGTGGCAATCAACCCCAGCTTTTATTGGCTGTTTTGTGATTTTTCTAGGCAATTGTTTTCATTCAGTAGTTTGCCATTGCTTTCTGAACGGTACGGCGCTTATACCATTGTTAAAAATCCACAGAAAGCGATCTGCTACCAAACCGCATGCAGCAGGTTTCGAACCTGGTATATCTGGATTATGAAACTGCGTTCATATCCATTAGGCCACAGACGGATTAAATATGAATGAACACCTTTATTAAGTGTCTGTAACCTCTGACATGTCGGCGTCTGTGATCTAATGGATATGAACGCAGTTTCATAATCCAGATATACCAGGTTCGAAACCTGCTGCAGGCGGTTTGGTAGCAGATCGCTTTGTGTGGATTTTTAACAATGGTATAAGCGCCGTACCGTTCAGAAAGCAATGGCAAACTACTGAATGAAAAAAATTGCCTAGAAAAAATCACAAACAGCCAATAAAAGCTGGGGTTGATTGCCACGTCCTGTAAAGGATAAGCAACTAACTTTAACCTCTGACAACTTCATAATAGTTCATAAATACATGTGCTTCTGTGGTATACAAACCAGTCATCCCAAGAAATAACACACAGCCATCGAATTTACAAGATGGTCCAAAACCCCAAAATCACTGCCTCGCTCGTCTCGTGCCTAAAACCAACTCTCTTAACTCCCTTCTCTCAAACCATCACTTCCGTCCTAGCTACTGAGCAATTCTACCCCAAGTTCGATGACGTCATTCCTGAACACTTTAATTAAATCACTCATAGGATTTGTGACTAGTGCTATTACACTAACTAGACACGCTCAAATACTTAGTGTTAAATCTTGCTAAGTATTCTTACCCTAACTATAATTAAGTAGCAGCACCTTAGTGTTAATCCGACGTAACAGTCCGTACTGTCACAGAGTTGTGTGATGTTGTCTAACAACCTGTGTTGTTGTAGGATTTCTGTGATGTTGTCTAACAACCTGTGTTGTTGTAGGATTTCTGTGATGTTGTCTAACAACCCGTGTTGTTGTAGGATTTCTGTGATGTTGTCTAACAACCTGTGTTGTTGTAGGAGTTCTGTGATGTTGTCTAACAACCCGTGTTGTTGTAGGATTTCTGTGAAGTTGTCTAACAACCTGTGTTGTTGTAGGAGTTCTGTGATGTTGTCTAACAACCTGTGTTGTTGTAGGATTTCTGTGATGTTGTCTAACAACCTGTGTTGTTGTAGGATTTCTGTGATTTTGTCTAACAACCTGTGTTGTTGTAGGATTTATGTGATATTGTCTAACAACACGTGTTGTTGTAGGATTTCTGTGATTTTGTCTAACAACCTGTGTTGTTGTAGGATTTATGTGATATTGTCTAACAACACGTGTTGTTGTAGGATTTCTGTGATTTTGTCTAACAACACGTGTTGTTGTAGGATTTCTATGATTTTGTCTAACAACCTGTTTTGTTGTAGGATTTATGTGATATTGTCTAACAACCTGTGTTGTTGTAGGATTTGTATGATGTTGTCTAACAACACGTGTTGTTGTAGGAGTTCTATGATGTTGTCTAACAACACGTGTTGTTGTAGGATTTATGTGATATTGTCTAACAACACGTGTTGTTGCAGGAGTTCTATGATGTTGTCTAACAACCTACCCCTCAATCTTCCACGCGCCCAGAAACCATATCTTTTACTTTTGTAAGTGCGTAGTGGTAATTCATCGGGCTCCAGTGTTCTGAGGTAGCTAAACCACTTGAATAGGTTATCTTTATAATTGTTACTTATTGTCTTCTAGTCAAGCGTCCAATGATTCTGGCAGAATGCTCTCACATTTTGCTTTTAATAATGTGAACAAATGATCTTGTCGTGTGTGTGTAGGTTTTAGAAGCATTTGTCCGACAATTTAAGTGAAATCGAAAATGTGAGTGAACTGTCAGAATTATAGAGAAAACCACAGATAATGTGTGAACATAGGGAGAACTTAAGGCAGCCTAGAAGAAGAACTATTACAGGTATATCTCTTTCCAAGCCCATAACTCACTTATATAGTCTTAAGTATGACTTGCTCTCTCTTCTTTCTCACAGACAGATAGAGAAATAGTAAGAGCTTAAATATGTACTGATGAAGGTATGTCACGGATTGCCTTTCCTGCTTTGCAGTAGTGGACCAACAGTGACCAAAACTCAAGAGTATCTAATATTAGCTTCCAAGGTATCTACCTGCACGCAAGATTACTCGTTTCAGTGATGGTGATAGAAGATTAATGCCACTTCTATCTTAAGGGAGCCTCACAAGATATTCCCAGAAGTCAAGAACAAAAGCTGCTTAGGGCTGAGCAATTTGTTAACTTATTATCTGGTCCGTCGCCTTTTGTGACGGATTTAAGCAATGGTTTAGCCCGTTCAAGCCCCCAGTTGGTGTAATCCAACGAAATCCCTCTTTTAAGGTATAACTCTGTTTAGTGTAAATATATGTCTAAGTATTTATATATAGATTAACTATTCTGGCTTATACGTTTGCTGTCATGCATATAACTGAATCAACTATTATTGTGTAGTTTTAAAACAACAGGTAACACATTTAGTAGTGAAAAAGTCTTTAACAGGTGAAAATAAATATGGAAAGATTAGTGGAATTGTGATAGTTATAAAGTTCTCGTCATTGAGACGTAGGTGGAAATTTAACTTTATACTTAAAGTTTAACTGAAATGTTCTTTTTGCTGGTGCCTTTTAAGTTAACACTTAGCTTGTATGAGTGAGTCCTGCAGTTGTGGTTCATCAATTCTGTGATGACGAAAGTCTTCTCCACACTCTCTTCCACTGTATGCGGTTACATGGATGCTGTTCTCTCACACTAGCTGCGTTAGTACCACAAATCGTCTGATGGCTTGTAACCACGAACTTTAGACAAATAGAAAGAAACAAATGCCTGCTGAGTACATTTGTTTGCCGCAAACTCACAGGCCCTTTGTCATGCGCCCACCCACCAATGTTAACCTCTCAGAAGAATTAAATTCACGAACACAGTGTAACTCAGGGAATTTGATGAAAATTCACCCATATCCTTCTTGGTGTTAACTGGGAAATTGCGTCTGGTGTGCGTGAATAATGAATTGCCTGAATAACAATTTTTAAAAGTACAAAAATCTCACAAGATAATATGTTACACAGGAGGCACATTTGATGTAGTCATCACGCATGACTGCTCCAGTCGGAGTCTGGGGTCGCTCTGTTGTCGGGTTTCCCGCACGACTCGTTAGAAACAATCACCAGCTCTTCCAGTACTGGTTCATGCATATACAATTTTCATATTTTGAGGTTGCCAGCCTTTAATATAACCACTTAGCAAGAAACCTATAGAATTTACATTAGTAAATAAATTGTTTACACTTACCCCAAAATTTTGGGAATACACAATCTCCTTGCGCAGATTTTCATATAGACGCGAGCAATTTCGGTGTGCATTTGCTCTCGAATCAATGTCGTCTGAGAGATTCCTCTTTTGATGGTGTTCTATGAATCACTTGACCTGGGAACCTACTAATTCCTCTTCGACGGGTGTTCTGTGATACACTTGGTCTGGGATATTATTTCTCTTACGACTGATGATCCAATTCCTAGGCTTCCAGTCCTAATGTGTAAAGTCCTCGTCCTGGAGTTTTACAGTCCGTGTATGTAAATATGCGAGTTTACTCTTAAAGTTTCAGAGTTGCCCAAATACTGTCGATCTGTCACTTTTGAAATGGGAATTTTAGGTCCGATCCTTCTCTTTCTAGCTTCTCGTGAGTTGCTCGGTTGAAGTTGTTAAGCGGTCTATTCTGTGTTTCTGAGTTCACTAGATTATATCTCTCATTCTCAGTTCAAATCACAAATGGTGTTTCCGCTGAATGTTAAAATATACTGAAGCACATTAAAAACGCACCACCTGTATAATCCAGGAACATAATGTGAAGTGTAAAATATAAGTTTTCACAAGTTTACATATTTGGAATCTTTATTCATTTTCCTATCAATCCATGATGGTCATTAATTTGTACATTTGATTGTTATGAAATTCATTGCATTTTGTGCAGGCAAGGGAGAAAACCAAAAATGCAACCAATAAAAAAAATTCATTCACACTATCCTCAGTATCTGGTATGTCCACCGCGTACTTGCAAACAAGCTTGGGAGCGGCTCCGCATGGAACGCACAAGTCTCTGAAGCAAATTCCGGGGAATCAAGTCCCATTCACGTGTAAGAGCAGCTTCGAGCTGTTGCAGATTAGCTGGAGAACCTTGCCTGTAGACTCTGCGTCCAAGCTCGTCCCACAGATGTTCTGTAGGGGACATGTCTGGTGATAGGGCAGGTCAATCAGTCGTCACAATGTTCTGCTGCTGTAGATACTGCTGCGTAATGCATGCGGTGTGCGCACGTGCGTTATCCTGCCGGAGAAGCTTGTCGTAAATTTATTTTGAGAGAAAAGAGTCGTAGAAATAGTGGTCCGGTTTAGAGTGGAAAATGATGATGGAAAGCTCAGTGATAGAAAATGTAGAGATTTAATAGTTACTTCACAGCGTGCTGGAGGAGAGTAAAGACAGACTTATTTACGACAAATCGTGTCTCTCAATCTTCTCTTTCACTCTCCTGGTCAAACAATTATTTGCCAGTTTTCCAGACTCGCATCTGCGCGCACACCGATTCGGTGTTTTCAAACACACACACGACGTTGATACAAACTATATTAAACGAATAGGGGAAAAGTTGGGCTTTGGGTATATCCAACACACAGAACTAAATGAGTTTATGTGATTTTATTCACTTTAAACATCGATCACTAACAAATATCAGGTATTACATAAATTATCATAAGTACACAAAATGCAAATAACAAGTTTGGGAGGGGGTGAAGAAGATTGGTATCGACTAAGCCCTTCCCGTTCATTAGACAAAGACAAACCCAGTCCAGAGATAGATAATATCAGGAACACGGGTACGTTAACCTAACAGTAAAGTTAATTACTCTGAAAGAGGTGTTACCAAGTTAGGTATAAGTGATAGAAAAAAAAAAACCTGTTCTTCCCAGCTGTTCTTCCCTTTACTAAGCAAATGGAAAGGAGGTGGTTTTAAACAGAGTTAACAAATTATCAACTATCCCACTTAAAGGAACAATGTAGGGTATACAGAAAAGATATATGTTACCAGGTAAGCAAGTTAACAAAATGGTCACACAAAAGAATTAATTTCCTGTCATTCATACACGCGCTAGCAAAGGCCTTCACTCATCTTGCTCTCACTTACCGATTGTGAAAAAAATCTTGCACTCCATAGAATAACACAACAGCAGTTACACATCAACTAAATGTATGAGTGTTTGTTCAAGTTCTAGCCCCAGATTATCGGGTAGGCGGTCAGCACATAAAAGGGTCCCGTAATCGCTGGAAAATGAATCTGTAGTTGTGTCTCTTTTCTTAATAACAGTTTCTATGGGAGGGCACGGTCTCTGATACCGGGGTGAGGATGGTGTGGTCTATTTGACTATGCCGCTGATAATAAAATTCTTACGCGTGCTGGTACACTTTATCCGTGAGGTATGGTTTAAGTCCAGTGAGAAAACTAGTCACATCACTGTTCAGGAAATTATGAATTATCTCTCTGTGTCAGTAAACTAACAAAGCTCGGGCCAGTGTTCTTCTTCCCGTTACGACTTAAGTTGTTTGATGGTGCGTTAAATTTGTCTTTGGGTGTGCTTTCTTTGCTATAAGTTAGATAGCGGAATTCCAAACATAGAATCGCCTCAAAGATTAAAAATTTACACAGTCTCAACAAGTTCTGCGTCAGGGGAACTCTACACACTGTTTATGCTTTGCTTTGCTTAGATTGATTTCTTTATTGCTTTCTTAATGCTGGGATCGCACAGGTTACGATCACTCTGTATGAAAGAAAAAAAAGACATGTAATATACCGAAAACAAATAACCTTCTAAAGCGCGATGAATTTCCCGTTAAGCCTATAATACACTCGAGTATTTAATTATGTATTTAATAAACACTGCGCGAATTCTAGTGGTTAAAAACCCACATCTATAAAACTAGGACTTAACTGAATTTATTAATTATAAATTCCTTCGCGACTTTAAAAGTTAATTTAAGCATCTATTATCTTTTGAAATAATATAATAGATAGATCATTATATTTAAAACTGGAACTCTTGAGATGGTTTAATTAAATAGATTTAAATTAACACAGAATCCCTTTAAATAGAATGACTAGACCACTGATCACTTTACACAATATATATTTTACCGCTTTGCACAGAATTAGAAATCACTGCAAATATATATAAAATCCAGGGGAAAATCTATAACAAGATTTCAATAAAGCTAGTGCTTCTGTAAAGATCTGGCCAGCGAGTGATAACGTGTCTAGTTCTTCATGGTCTATTTAGCTAAAATGAAATGTAAGTTGAGTGGGACATGATAAACTTGACAACTCATTTGATCTCACGAACTTTTGGGGATCTGACCGCCAAATCAAGAGAAGAAGCCGCCCCCTGGTCTTCGTATCCGCTCGCTGCTGCCCGTTTCGCTTTCCCCCGTTCGCTCGGTTCCTCGATTGACACCGAGACGCGAAATTAGCGGCAAGCAACTGCGTCTCGTATCAGGGAAAACTACTGTCTTTGATAGCGCCGATAGTCTCCCCTAAGATCCTCAGTTCGTCTCTTTGATCTCGTCGCTGTATCCTACATGAGTCCCGGTGGAATGCGTTCTGGCAAAACGAAAAGTTACAACAAATGTTCAGGGGTTCTAATGTTATGAAAAGCTAAAGGTCCCTTTAAATCATCCATCATATCAGGGAAAATTCACTAGTCAAACTAGACGTACGTCACAAAGCTGCAAGTCTGGATAATTTGTGAACGCAGGTGCAACCAATGCATCCAGAACCTCATCTCGACATGTCACAGCATTAACATTTCCACGGAAGACGTGAAGAGGCAAGCGATGGTGAAAACTGAATCCTCCCCAAATGTGAATACTGCCACCTCCAAATCGGTTGTGCTGACGAACACAGCAATCTGCAAAGCGCTCTCCACACCGTCGCCAAATCCGCATACGTCCATCAGCAAAGGATATGTTGAATCTGCTCTCGTCTGTGAATAGGACAGCATTCCACTGCAGTCTAGTCCATCTGACACGTTGCTCTGCCCATTGCAGGCGCTGCTGACGATGTCTGTGAGTCAAGTTTGGCCCAACATAAGGTCGTCTTACAGTAAGGTCTGTATCTCTGAGTCGTCGTATGACTGACATTCGAGAGACTTGTCCACGTCTACCCACTATTGCTCTTGCTGTTTGACTTGCCGCGAGAGAACGATTCCTTAGGTGACTCAGCACGATATGACGATTTTGCGCAGGGGTAGTAACTCGTGGTTGGCCACTTCGAAGTCTATCCCGGGCACTGTCAGTGGTTCCGTAATGTTCATTGAGGCGTACAATAGTGCTGTGGTGGCAATTCATCCTTCTGGCAATGGCCAGCGAGCTCATTCCGGTCTCCAACATACCAATTGCTCGTTGGCGGTCGTTTTCAGATAGTCGTGGCATTTCAAGCACATGTACTGGGTGTTTTGTCTCAACTGCTTTTTTATACCGAGTATACTGCCACAACGCGTACACATTTTCAGGGTCATAGCTATTGGGAATCGTGTTGCACGTGTAACTTTCATTGTTTTCGTGTAGTCTGTACACAAACCCGTGATTTGAATATCCATGCATGACCTCTTTATAATAAGACGTAATATTGTTTCGGCTGCACCCATCTGCGTCCCACAATATTGTGACCATGTTTTCCTGGCGTGATGTCTTCCGCCAAGATGTCTACCTCGACATGTTATCTAATTATCGCCTTCATCTGCGTGCCTCCGCCAGACAGATGTCTGGTCAGAAAATGTGGTCTTCTTTCATCGTACGCACAATACAAGCTTGTGTCAACACGGTCATCGGCTTTTCACTGGGATCAAATGTTGGACCGACACGTTTCCAAAGGTGGTCATACGGATTCACAGAGATAAGCGGGTGACCGGTCTGATGACTAAGTATTGTTACGATAATACCACAGTTCACCTGGCGGAACGTAAATACGTCTGAGGAGTGGTAAACAAGATAAAGACAGTCCTATAGCAAATACTTCTGTAGGGGAGTGGAGTGTTAGAGACTTTCCACTTCTAGATTCAGTAAAGAGAGAAAAAAATGGTGCTTAAAATATGCCACATTAATAATGAATGAAAGGGCAAAAATTATGCCAAATAAAAGCGATGAGTGAGAGGAAGAGAAAAATGAAGAAAAACGTGATACTAACGGAGTGGACGTGAGATCGCACAACCGTATCGTCACTAGGTCTTGAACAGTGCATCAACCAATGAGTAAAATTTATTAAAACTCTTGAAGGTGTTGAAGAGAGGAAAATTAAATATCACAGCACAACAAACATATGTAATACATCAAATCACAACAAGTTAACAATTACATAAACATCCAGGAAACCAAACCAACTAGTATGCCCCGACAAGTAAAGTAAACCCAGAGATAAATGCGAATAATACAACTCAAACAGTGTCTTTCTGTCTTTATCTAGACTGGATGAGTGCAGAACACAGTAAGATGATTTCAATTTTTGTTGGCCCAGCTGTGTCGATAATATGTTGAATGGCCCTTTTAGCTCAGACCTGCATTAAATAGGTGAGTAGGGAAGCACTAGTGCACAATAACACTGCAGACTGCGGGTGCTGGTTATACACTTCATGAGCTAAATTCCCGTTTGAGGGCTTTGTGAAGAGGGTTGTAATTTCAGGTACTATGGTGTTAGTTGTGGTGTTAGTTGTGGTGTTAGTTGTGGTGTTAGTTGTGGTGTTAGTTGTGGTGTTAGTTGTGGTGTTAGTTGCGGTGTTAATTGTGGTGTTAGTTGTGGTGTTAGTTGTGGTGTTAGTTGCAGTGTTAGTTGTGGTGTTAGTTGTGGTGTTAGTTGTGATGTTTGTTAGTTGTGGTGTTAGTTGTGGTGTTAGTTGTGGTATTAGTTGTGGTGTTGGTTGTGGTGTTGGTTGTGGTTTTAGTTGTGGTGTTGTTAATTGTGGTGTTTGTTAGTTGTGGTGTTTGTTAGTTGTAGTGTTAGTTGTAGTGTTAGTTTGTGGTGTTAGTTGTGGTGTTAGTTGTGGTGTTAGTTGTGGTGTTAGTTGTGGTGTTAGTTGTGGTGTTTGTTAGTTGTGGTGTAAGTTGTGGTGTTAATTGCTTACTGGAACCGTGAGGTCAGATAGAATGTTACATTCCTCGACTGGGATCCTTCTGTAACAGTGGGGTGCCCTTGAACTAAGACCAAAACAAACAACCATAACCTCACGCAAAAAAAATAAAATCAGAGCAATGTTGTAATAAACTGTTATGCCTCACTACGGTATTTGTATTATTATTATTTCTAGTTAAATCACAGTGCTGTCGTTATCCACATTATTTGTCCTCCTGTTAATCCCATACTGTCGTTTATCAGCATGCAGTCGCATAGGCTAATAAAGGTTGCCCATACATGTACATCTCAGCATGTACTCTGACAGAAAAAAAAATCTACTGAAAGGCCTCTTCCAAATCAACATAAGGGATGTTTAACCATGCAGTTCCCGTTGAGTGGATATGCGATTCAGCTTACGTCACTAAGTAAATTTACAGAAAATATAAACACTAGATACATTACATAATAAAATTGTATGCGCCGTTAGGGTCAATACACAAAATGGAAAAGTAATAACCTTCCAACATTGAATACACGAAAATTTGTAATGTTTATGCTATTATAAAACATGGTGATTTTACTTAGGACGAATTTTTTTACTGGCTGGTGGTTAACTGTCTAGACTGCCGTGTAAGTTCTAACTGTGTCTACTGTAGTAAAGTCCTCTGTGTGACACCCTGCTCAAATTTCCCCGATTCAAAAATCTAGTTAACGTAAATTTTAAACCTATACCACTACTACTATGTTTGCAATTTGTCAAGGGCAAGGTCAAACCTACCGCTTAAAAATTGGACAAAATAGTTTGAATTTTCTACTACAACGTTAAAAATCTATAAATAATTTCCATGTTTGACCTTGGTCTGAAGGCCAAAGTTAAATTACACATATGAAAACGGGGACATAATATTAAAATAAACTATATAGGAAGACAGAGGACAGTTGTCTGTTTAATAATCACTTTCAATATTAAAAATCGACCCATTAATAACAAAGATATTGTATAAATAAACTTGGGACAGACGAACCAACACACTTCTGAACTGCTCAACTTGATAGCCTTCGGAAAAGTTAAATTTTCTTAACGCGTTTCTGATTGGTTAATTGTAGTTTAGGATGGGGGAATAAAATTAACGTTCTGCCGGCATAGTGTGCCATTTGAGAAAAACTAAAACCACCGCCAGATTGAGAGCAGATGAAAAGCATTGATGTTGAATGCCTTTGCCGTCTGGACGATAGCGGTCTGAACTGAACCATTAACCGCCAGTAAATCTTGTGATTGTGTGTTTTATTCTTTACTTGCGGTAAGATAAATAAGTTTATTGATATTTTATTAGCATGTACAGGCCACACAGATAGTGCGCCATAAAATTGTGTTGTTCGACATTCCCTATTGGAAGAGATTACGACAACCAAGTAAGAATGTGCCTAAAGCAGATTTATTGGGAAAGTGAAATAAAATGTGTAAAAAATTTTGAATATTGCCATAAAATATTACGACTGTAAATCCAAACACTACTAGCAGTTTTCTGCAGAGCATGCGTGTTCAAATAACACATGAAAACCTACATGGGATATTTGTACAAAATATTTAATAGGTCACAAGAAGAACATTGTATACCCCATCTGATTCTATGGAAGAAAAACAATGCTTAAGGGGGTAGTGGCGTTGCAGCCGTATGGGAACAGTACGAAAACACTGGAAGAAAATGGTCAAACAAAATTATGGGTTAGTGCAATTGGTTGGCACGAGTAGCTGACCCTCCTTTTGAATGTATTATTGATAACATTGTGGAATGATATTATAGATATGATATAAAGATGGGAACATAACCTTCTTATTTCAGGGTTGAATTGCAAAATTTAAAGGTGACATAACCCCTGAAAATTCAGCACCTGTGGGCACAGAGAGAGCTTCTTATATATCTGCAAGCCTCCTGCCACATCAGCATCAAGGGGAACTCTGAAATATTTGTTGTTCTTGAAGATTCTCAAGTCACCAACACAGACAGGTTTTAAGATAAGTCCATTAGAATTGGCACTTGACGACTCATCCTTATCAATCCACTAAAATACAAGAAATTAAAAGGGGGGCATGATGACACACATAAACCCTCCAATCATTGACAGAATTCTTATCCAGTGTTAACATATTCCAGTATGCGCGTTATCCCTCGTTTCCTGGTCACAACCTTTCTTAGTTTGGTGAGAAGATCTGCATAGTACTGTCCATTAACTGTGTTGCAACGAGGCGGATAATCTTTTAAAAGGACACCTTTGCCGTCCCAAAAAACAGTCAGCATCACTTTTCCTGCAGATTTCTGCGCTCTCGGCTTGACAGGTGTTGGGGAGCCCGGAGTTTTCCATTGCATGCTGGCAATTTTGGATTCGGGGTCATAATGGTGTACCCGAGACGCATCTACTGTCACCATGGTCTTCAAAAAATGTTTTGACTGACACTTTTTGAGCAACTGTTGACAGCAATTTACCCTCGTTTGCTTCTGTTCACGTGTCAACAGTCGCGGAACCCAGCGTGCACACACTTTTCTCATGTTCAGTCTGTTGTGTAAAATTCTATAAACTGTTCTTTCATTTAGTTTTACTCTACTATCTATCTCCAACATTGTCATTTTTTGATCCTGGTCAATGATTTTCTTCACTCTTGTTGCATTTTCACCGTTGCACTCTGAGACTAGTCT
Organism: Oreohelix idahoensis; assembly: GCA_024509875.1. Taxonomy (NCBI): domain Eukaryota; kingdom Metazoa; phylum Mollusca; class Gastropoda; order Stylommatophora; family Oreohelicidae; genus Oreohelix; species Oreohelix idahoensis. The sequence continues at coordinate 432,059 of JAMPIV010014229.1, forward strand.
ACCAGATCTTGGCAGATCAGCAACATTTGAGCGGCCGCACTTAAACTGTTGACACCAGTTTTTTACCGAAGTATGTGAAGGACAAGACTCGCTAAACACTGGTTCCATCTCCCTGTGTATTTCTGTAGGTGTTTTTCCCTGAAACATCAGAAATTTTATCACAGCTCTGGCCTCCTTCTTTTCCATTGTTTTGTCAAATCTTTGGAACAGCAGATCCGGTCAATAAGGTACATTGCGCCGTGCACCGTAGAGGGAAAACCCATTGAAGAAACAAACGCGTACTTCACACATTCAGTGCAAATATGATGAACTTTAAATGTGCCAAGTTTCATCTTCCTCCTGTGACTCCTTCATGGTCAGGCCCAAGACTTATGTCAATCCCCTTGTACATAAAGAAACATTTCTTTTGAGTTGAAAATTCCTGTTCCAGAAAATTGAGGTTCAGGAATATTAAAAATTGTAATATACTTTATAAATTTACATACAGTCTTACTTAATTCAATTATATTGAGTTACAGTTGTGTTTTTTTTATTGACACATCACTATACCTGCATTACCCTAGACACGTAGCCATATAACATACCCAGAAAATATTTCCCAGAGTGTGATCTCAGAGACGTAGCGGATAGGTACCCTGAGAACACAACATCATCAACAATTAGACTCAGGGACTTACACAGCTTGACCTCACTCTGTCTACACTTAGTTGAGTAACACCAATAACAATTCATATTACCACATCTACACAAAAGGCGTATCATACTTCCACACCCAACCACAAGACGTTTTTCTCACACATTAAAGGATGACTACTTCCTACAACTCAGTCGTAATAGCGATTAAACGTCCCTGGTCAGGTTTATGTGAATACGTTACACCACTGAAATTCCGCAAACGTAAGGTCATCTTAAGCTTACCATTACCCCATTGTAAGCATTGAACAAGACTATGGAGTTCTTCGCCAATTAAGTATATGTTAGCTTAAGTTTACCATTTAACCCATTGCAAAGACTAACAATGAGACACCTAGCAGATTAAGCATCTGTTAACTTAGGCTGTAGACGGCGTTACGTTATCACTGAATACATTTACTGAATAGTAGTCACCGAAAAAATAATTCAAGTCGCACTGCTATCAGATATATATATATATATTGTTAAGGATAGATTTGGGGTGCAGTCAAAATAGTGTGGCATGCTACTACACGCTAGCACATTTCCATTTTTATGTGAGGAATTGTGTTCGCCTGTAGGCAAACTACGGTTTGCACGAGGCGTTCACCCGTGATGAGCGACGGTCAACTAGTGACGTTTCGGTCACATGTCGTGGGGTTCGGTGTGTTAATTAATGGGGCTTCCGTCTTTGTGTTTGCGTCCAAGAGAGATGTAATTTTTCGAGCTCCGGGATAATGGAGCGTGATATGAATATATCCATTGTGGCATTATTGATTTTATGAGGCCGCCACGTTAGGTGTAAGATGGTTCACGAACTTATCTACAAGTTCATACCATAATTTACTACAAGTGTAACTTTGAGATATGAGGCAACTAATATTTGGTTTGCCCTGATTTCTTCTGCCGCATTACTTTGGTTTTCGTGGATTACCGAACCTTTAGTACAACGGCCAGAATTGAGTGGAGATGAGAGGATATTATGATTATTATATTATTGCCACTTAAAGATGCCTAACGTTTGAACCTTATTGACGGACCAGAGATAATCTACTACGCTTATCCATTGCCATGTACTTTTGATGTTTGATGGACCATTGTGAAGTGACTTTGTTTATTAAATGTCAACCATGTTTTTCCCGTGGACCTGTTCACCTACCGGCTTTGTTATGTGTACTGACAATATTTGCCCTGAATGAACACCTGCTATCATTCGTGTATCCATGCATCTCCAATCCAACCTGCAAGTATGGAAGGAAGAGCTAGAGAAGAGAGGGATGGTCATAAGCAGCTCTAAAACAAAATCCATGTTGATATCGCGAGAAGAAAGAAGACATCAGATTAAGCTGGGAGAACAGGTCCTGGAGCAGATCGACCACTTTAAATATCTTGGAGCTATTATAGACCGAAAGGGGGGCATCAAAGAAGAGTTGGCCACTCGAAAAGCTGCAGCTGGGAGACTTTTTCGGGCCATAAATCGAGGATTCCTCAGAAAGACAGAGGTTGGTAAGAAAACGAAGATGGCTCCACCTATGTCCCAGTCTTGACAGATGGATGCAAGTCATGGGCAATGACTATAACCCACAAAAGCCAGATCCAAACTTCAGAAATGAGGTATCTGAGGAAGGTGGTTGAAGTAACAAGAAGAGACATGGTCCGCAACCAGACGATACTTCAAGACCTAAAATCCCAACCCCTGCAGACCCAAGTAGAACAGTCCCAACTAAGATGGTTTGGCCAAGTCTGCAGAATGGGAGAAGCTCGGCTACCACGACAAGCATGGGAAACAAAGAGCCAGGGATCCGGACCCCCAGGACGACCCAGAGTTTGCTGATTAGACAATCTTTGAGGGACCGAGGACTAGAATGGAACCAGGTCAGGAGGAAGACAGCCGATAGGATAGTCTGGCGCTCTCTCTTCCAAACCTCTACACGTCACGATAGAAGAGGAACGACTAAGTAAGTAAGTAAGTATATATATATATATATATATATATATATATAGTGGTAAAGTGGGATGATATTAATATTTATAGGGGACTTAGTGTACTGATTGAGATCAGCTGTGAAGGTATCTGTATCTAATAAGTGTGGTGTATTACAGATGACCTTACTTGCTACCACATTCATAACTCAGTCAGAATTATTCTGGAATATTGTGATGACTACGTTGAATGTCTAGGGTTATGAAAATGATGAAGTGTAAGTCACAACAACAACAGACAGATAAACAATTTAATTTATTCCACAACACTTTACAACACTGTGACA